>CAKJVC010000173.1:0-12152 GCA_918026815.1 Chalara sp. BL73
ACGTTTAACAGCATGGGATCACCAATGTTAGGGCATGATCGAGGCAAGAGCCTAGGATCGCCAATGCCTCGGCGTCTCGTGTCATTCTAATATTTTTGCTTTGGGTTTCGCATTGCATGGCATTGCCGGAGTTTGTGATTTCTCCCATCTACAATTCATATTCTCAACGTTCGTCCTCGACCTTTAGACGGGCGTTTGCTGCTTTATTTTCGCAGACCGAGCGGCATTTTACCTTATTATTATTATTTTTGCTCTGGCGTATTGGCGTGCATATTGCATCGGCATACTTTTGAGTTATTCAGCGATCCTATATCCTATCAGTCCTTGCATACGGGCATGGAATGACCGCGTTACTCTTGGATCAGGAATCCTTCCACTATTCGTTTTCTTTATTTTGGGCTGCGGAGCCTTGTCCCCAATACCACCAAGAAAATAAAACTACACATACGACCACGATCGCACATGAAAAATTGACGATCATCGAAACTAAACACCTTTCCTATGAGTACGACTTCACGTCTTATCACAGACAGCGACTCGGCTTAATCTCACTCTTTCTCGTTAAAGAACTTATCGAGATCTCCGACACACACACATACCGTACATATTATTTGTACCTCCGTCATGGCTTTCTATATTCGATTCGACCTTAATACGGTTCGATTCCTGTTCACACTTCCTCATACTTCCATCTTAATTTTCGTGCGGAACTTTTTGCATTGCGTTGTTGGTCTGTTTGCTAGTCGCATGAGAGGGTGGGTCGTAAAATGCATGGATCGTGGAAATACTTAGAATGGAATGGAAGGAGCGATAGAGATAGATGGATGCTCGAATTCTGAGCATGGACTTGTGTGTGATGATGGATTTGCCTACCTTAGTGTAGCGGCATAAGAGCGAGATGGCTGGGTGGTAGCTGAGATAGCTACCGCTGCTGATATATGAAAAACTTTCAAAACACTTCTTGACATTTCATCTTTGCGTGATAGGTGTTCTCCGACGTTTTTGTTTGCTATCAAGCTGCTTAGCATTGCATTTTCTACTTCTGAAGCTACTAGTCAAGCTGAGCAAACTCAATCAGGAGGTATCAGGTCATGACTTGACCATCCCGCTTCAAACTATTAAGTGTCTGCCAAGTGACAATATTTGCGGTTAAAAGGCAGATGTTTGTTCGAGATTTGATAAGGATCAGCATCCCACTAGCAAGACTTTACAACATTAGAGTTTCTTCAAATCATGGTGCGTAAGTTCTCCAAACGCAACAAGTCGTTAGCTATCAAGGAGTCTTCTTTGCATGTTTGTATCATTGAAACAAGCAAGACGTGTTTAACAGCCCTCACGACTAACCCTACTCAAGATGTCTCTCGACTTTCGGCACCAACACCCAGCTAACCCCCATCAGGACAATCAGTCCGGCCACTACAGGTTGTAATGCCTTGACACCTGCAGCATTGGCGATTGCGCCTATCAAGCTTGGGAAGAGCGCGCCGCCGGCTTGGGCTGTCACGAAGATCATTCCTATCTTGTCAGCATCTCAATTTCGTTCCACAAACGGTGAGCAACCCACCTAGGGCCGCAGACTGTACATGTCCCGGCAGTAATTGTGAAGCCACGGAGATGCCCTATTCTTGTCAGTCTTCGTATTCTCGTTTCCTTCCTTGTAGTCAAAGAGGAGCTGGGGTATAGGGGATAGACATACTGCGGCGAAAAATGGACCTAGGAAGAATCCGATGAGGCTGAATGCCACGGCGCTGCTCACCAGATTCGGGATGAGCCAGAAGAGGAGGTGCGAGGCGAAGCATAGCAAAGTGTAGAGACACAACATGGACCGTTCTCCATAGCGATGCGCAGGTTCGGCGAGGAGGAGCCGGCCCAATGTCATGCCGCCGTAGAAGCCCGAAGGGACATAGCCGGCTGTTGTGGGGAGCCGTGGCGGAGTTGAATGAGGTATTCGACCACCCATCCTATCTGTGTTAGCTTCCGTATGGCAAGCAGGGAAACGTACCAGCGGTGGTGGAGCACACACCGATATGGAAGAAGTAGAAAAGGCTCAATAGCCAAAAGCCACGGGACTTAAACACGGTGCGTATTTCTTGCCTCGCGCTCCTGTTACTGTCTCTTTCTGCTCCCCTATCGTCAACCATGAACGGCCCCGGGAACGCAAATAGAACCAATACGACGTTCACCGCGCTCAGCCCCAGAGGGAAGACATAGAATAACATCCATCTTCCATCTCTGGTCCCGGCGATCCCTGTGGCGACGAAAGGACTCACGAGACATCCCAACCCGTACATGGCGTGGATGAGCCCCAAGCGGTTATGCGTCCCACTCGTGGGGGTGGAGGCCACGAACGTATTGGCGTGCGCGTCTTGATATGCTTGGCCCAGCGCAGCGAGGAAGAAGGTGAAGGTGTAGAGGGGAATGGCGGGTTCCAGGGGCGAAGCGCTTGGGAGAGGAGTTGGAGTGTCGCGCCGAGGGTTAGCAGGGCGCGGAGGGTGAGGTGGTACGGGAGGGGGCGTTAGTTAGGGCTGCGAGGAGCCAGGCGAGGAAGGTCGCGAGGTACAGGACCGAGACGAGCCCTGGTCCGATCTTGTAGGAGGCCAGGATATACGGTAAGAGCGCGCCGATGCTCCCGTCGTTCGTGCCGGCTACGAAGAACGAGAAGCTTGCGCTGAAAAGCTTAAGATTTCCATGAGCTACACATGCCTCCGTGCCGTTCGTCGCTGGCTCCGTGGTTGCGTCCTCATCATTGCCATTTCTTGTGCCGAGCTCCATGGATGCCATCTCTCCGTTTCTCTATCAACATTTCCGTCCCGAAATCTCACAATTGTCTTTCACGTGAAATTTTATGATATCACGGTTCTCAACTTGCGCGAAGATATGGATATAAGCATTCTCTTAGGAAAAGTAAGGCTAGAACTACTAGTTATCAATATTTTAAATGTTAAAGGGGACGATGGGTGAAGCGGGTAATCATTGGTACGGTTAATCTTCGGATTCGTCCGGGGCGTCGGGCCGTGATCCCCAGGATTTTTATGCATGGTACGAGCAGAGAACGGCGAATTGGCAGGGGTTGAATCTGTAGATCATAAGTGAAGATTAGTAGAGTACGGAGAGGAGATCACAAGCCTGACTGCCGCTTCCTGCATGTTGTGGTGATTCCCTCGCTTAAGTCAGGGGTGACAGGATAGAGGAAGGCGAGGCGAATGAGTCGCTTATCAACCGCTGCATCCCGATTGTTAACAATCACATGTCTACGCATCATGGGGAAGATTTTGCAGGAATCAATGGCCTGCCATCAAGCTGTAGCTGCGAAGAGTTTCATTCAAGTGGCTCATCTAATAGCTCCGTATCTCCCACAGTCTGATCTTGCCGGCTTCGTTTCCAACGGCTAGCATATCGCTGCCTCTCGAAAACGCCACTGCAGTGATGGTGCCCAATGGTGTCGAGCTCGTAGGCCAGTTCCGATATACCTCACAACTGGGCAGGTGCACCAACCGCAATGCGTCCTTCTTCCATTTGCTGCTGAAGGCCAAAAGCTGTCCGTCGGGGCTGAACGCCAGGTTGCTCGTTGGCGTGACAAGCTGCTCGAAGCGCTTCTTCGGCTCGGGTCGCTCCTTGACCGTGATCTCGTTGCCCGTGACGAACGTGCGGCGGTCGTAGATGTTTATGATTCCGCTTTGCGAGCCGATGACGACCCATCTGTCGCTGCCGAGGGGCTTGGGTCCGCCTGAACCGCCCAGCGCGACGACCGTGGCGCCGATAGAGCCGTCATCTATCCATCGAGTAACGAACGATCGGGCTTCCACGTTGTACTCTCCCACGTCTCCTCCCTTCCCGACAACAGTGAACCCTTCTCCGTCGCCCCACCATGCGAAGTCCGCGACACCATTCTTGCCCTCTATACGTGCTGCAGCTATCCATTGCGTCGTGCTCGCATTTAATATATTGATCACGCCACCACCTTTCTTCGACGAGCCCACGAGACCCATGTATCGTCCACAAGGGCTGATTTTGAACCTCTCCATCGATTTTTGTTCTTCCTTGTGCCCGTAGACCCGATTTACCTTCTGAATGGTGCCGGATGGCATATCCCACGTGTGAAAATAGCTGCGGCGGCCAGAGAAGAATATTTTCTCGCCATTGGGATGGAAGGCAGACGTATGTATTGGTGTTCCGCGGATGTGGACGGATGTGATCCGTGGGTTGGGCGTGGGAAGCGCTGCGGGTGCTATGTGGTGCATATACAGCGTAGATGCCAAGCCTGAAGAGAGGAGCACGGGATATTCGGGATGGAAGGAGAGCGATGTGACGGCTGAAGGTTGCGGTCCCGGAATCGGATGTGTTTTCTGGATGTTGAGTTTTTCTGGGCGGAGCTTGATCTTCTTTCCTGGTTCTGGAGCTGCTCTTGATAGGGAACTTGCATCTTGGAGGAAACGCGCAAGCGGCAGTGTAGATATATCGTCTTCATCAGCCGATATGGATGAATCTGAGCTTTCTGACGACCTCCGGCGTCTTTTCGATGGTCGAGATGATTGTTGTGCCCATTCTGGAACAGGGTGTAGGACTTCGAATTGTCGTCGTAACCTCCTTGTATATTCCTTCCCACTAACCACATCTTCTGCTGCATTTACTCGAAGTTTTCGCAAACGAGAGTTTCCTGCTAAGGATATATTGAGTCGGTCATCGTCGCTGTCCTCCCACGCCGGCGCATCTTCGTTCTCTTGTTCTTCTGGTCCATTGAACGGCACCAATGCCTGTACATTGGGACCTGCCGGACCTGAGTCGTAAAAAAATAACTACAGCCTGTTAGCCTTTGATCTTCTTGCATCAAAAAAGGACCTTACATCAGCATCATTAACGTTTTCCAAATCGGATTCGGCCTCTACATCCCCCTCTTCCGCACCCTCTTTCTCAGGCTCTTCCTCCTCATCCACTTCCATATTTCCCATACTTAAATGCGCCCGAAACCCAGCATCATCGCCCATCACCAGCCTCTCCAGCTCATCCTCTTCTTCATCCTTGTCTGACATGTCCATGCGCTCGTTTTCGCTGTCATTTTGAGCCGATCTCTCGTCAAAGTTTATGGTCACCTTCGAAGATGTCTTACGGATTCTGCCATTCTTTCTTGACCGCTGTTGAGGCATCTTATCGTACTATATTGTTGCGCGATGTTTCTGTCCGCATTTTGATTTATTTTTTTCTTTAAAGTAATTTTTGACAAGGATGTTGAAGTTCAGCCTTGGCCCCACTATATTGCCAAGACTTGGACCCCGGCTTGTCACTTGTTAGTCTTCGAGTTGGTATTGTCGACAATTAAAATCGCATCTATACTATAACACCAAGTGTATTCATCCAGAAAGCAATGCCTTCTTCCCCTCTTTACTTACCTCATCTGTTCTGTCGATGATCAACCCAATATGCTTGTCACAGTTCAACACAGGAGACCATCTTAATCAGTATCACGGGACGACAGCATTTCAGCAGTTTTGATAGTTTCTAGGCATTGATATATTTCTAATAAATTATGTCTATTGCACCCATTACCGAGAAACATCGTGCTCTGCTGATCTCCAGATAGCCCCAGATCACAACCAATGAGGCAAGATAATCTAGAGGTAGTCCAGCACTATCTACCTGGCGTCTGGGACAAGTTAGTCTACTTTGAGTCTGCCTAGATCCGACAATCTAGGCCAGATCCAATTGGGGCTATAAAGCCATGGCATTCTTTCACCTTTGATCCATTTATTCCACCCCTTCAGAATTTATATACGCATAGCGACAAACTCACCAAACTGTTACCACTTGGCTACGATGTCTGGCGTTTCTATCTTTTCCTGATTGTGGAACTCAACAGTGAGTGTTTGTATCAATATTTCTAGTATAGATTAGTTACTGAATGGGGGGGGTGGGTCATGTGACTCTGTCACATGACTCGGGGTGAGGGCATATCTTGATTCAACCTTCAACAATCAGATCACATTCAACCCAACAGGCAACTACGTAGCAATTACGTGGTGTTGCCACGGGTAGAGTGATTCCACAGTGAGAATCACAAAATTTTCAAAACTCTGATTTATTCTAAGCTCTTATCCATCCTCGAACTTTTGAGTCCACCAAAGACTTTATTCAGCTAATCATCGGTCAAAACCCAACCATCCCAAACCCGGACAAGGAACCCAGACCAGAAAGCCAAACACTAAGCATCGGAAACGCACCAGGCTAATGGACTTTACGACTTTAGATCTTAAACTACAACTCTAAGGATCTCACCATGCCAATACTATCAAGCATTGAGCACCTATAACCCTGTGCATGCGAACTTGGGTCTTTTACATTTTACGAGATCTCTCCCCTGTACCCGAACTCGAAGCATCTCAAATTTTTTGGAGCATTTTCAAAGCTATTCCAATGCCTCACGAAGCTTCAGAAATGGTGCCCCGGGACCACTGAGATGATCTTAGATATCCGGAATGGGCTCGCAAGCCTGTAACAAGCCTGGATCCTGATATACTTAGGGAGACCAGAGCGGAATTCGTGAAGAAAGCATAGCTCTGTAAGTAGTATGGTGATTACCCTCACTTAATAAAGGCCTATTTGACATACAGCCCGCATGTGATCGAATTTGGGCGTCGTAAAACGCTTTAGGCAAGTTATCAACTTAAGATTTTCTGTTGCAAACCGACTTGCTTTTGATGAAAACAACTAATACGGCTGAAATTGTAATTCTCTGGTCTTTACCGCCGCTTGCAAAGAATGATCACAACTTTATTACGATGACAGATATCAAAATGGACGCTTTTTTGCTGGCCCAGTACAGATAACCACTAACGGTAGGACAATAAGATCAGGCTTTATTTTAAGTTCACAGTTGTCTTTGCGAATAATCATCTCGTTACCTTGAATACCTCTACCCCTGACAATCAAAAAACCCCGGTCGCTATAGACAGAAATTCCAACTTTTATCTTTATTCAAAGCAATCACTGTCATATTTAAAGAATGGTTTCTTTTTGCGACACCGCATGACGAAGCACTATCTCCTCCGTGATTTTGCATAAAAGCAGACCGTCTTGCTGGCTTGAACAGGACAAGAGAAAGACCTGGGTGCTCTTACAAGTTCGAGGGATTGACAAAATGGAGTAATACTGAAGATACTGTTTTGTGAGTATTACTTTGTGCTGCAGTCAGGTTTGTTGAGCAACTACAGAGGAGAGAGGAGGTAGCTGCAGATCTCCTCAAAATATTACCCGCTGCAATATAGCTACTATATATTGACTTTCAAGATATGGAAAGACTAGATAATCGTTAAGGGAGAGATCCGACAGATCATAGCCGCTCAGCAAGGAGAGTTTTTTTTTTTTATAACAATTATGATAACTTCAAATATATTGTTCGCAACAGTTTCCGGTACCGGCGCATATATAATGTCTTGATGCCGAAATCAAACGCACTCACGCCACCAAAGGCTTTAATTACTATAATGTTTAGTGAATTTGACTTGCAACATTTGCGTCACCATTCTGCCGATTCTCTCCTTCCCAAGCCATTCTATCAGTACAAGACCATCCTCCTGAACCGCGCACCTGATGCTATTTCCTTCCTCACGGTTACCAATCCGAGTTTGCCGCTATTTTGCATACTTGAATCTGCTACGACGATGATTATGGTACGCCTATGGCCAAGAACAGCAAATATTACAGGACCTAAAATTGTGATTCGTGAGGACTTGTTTAGAGGCAGATTGTAAAACGGCTAGAACGGGTGATAGAATTACAGTAACTAGGTTCGAATAGAGCATACGTATTTGATTGTAGAATTAAAAGAGATAACTATCTAGAGAATGATAAAAAAGCGTCACAACACCAAGAGACTACTAAGCGTAAGTCAGCTAATAGGCGTGCCCGTTTCACACAGATAACCAGTAGAAGCTGCGATTTCTACTCTTAGTTTAAATGTTTAGATCTTTGGCATTTGGAGTTTAGAGTTTGGAATCTGGAGTCCAATGGTATTTTAGTATTTTGAGGAAAACACAGATTTTCTCGTCCCAAATAGCACTTTGTCCATCTAGCCCTTTGCAGCATATGGTTGGGTAGCTTGAGCTATTATATTTGCAGTACAAACTCTCAATGTTTTGGACTATTGGTTTTAAAACCTCTTTTTTGCAACTTTTAATGAATCTTCAAGATATGCAAGAGCCTTGCCAGTCGATGTTGCGGAAACGAACTTCCTGCTTAGAATTTATATGGACAATATATTCCAACGAAGATATAAAAGAGAGGCGAGTGAAAGAAAATTTCTTGGATTTCTGCAATAATCGGGATCTATGTTCGCAAATTCAAGCCCCCTAGAGTCAGTTTGACTCGACGAAACACAATTGCTCTCCTCATTAACTAAAGGATCACTAGGACCGGAGAATGAGATACTGTCATACCGGATTTAAGCAAGATTTCAAACACAGTCGAAACGGCGACTTTGGAGATGGTTAAGCCTTAAGGTTGTGATGGAAGCAGCAACAGGGAAGCATGTCGAGTTCTAGAAGATGCTTAAGTGACGGGAGGAAAGAGGGCTGACAGAGCCGCCGCCCCATCTCCCCAAAACCAACAACAACCCATTCGCTGTGGGCAGAAAAAGGTGGAGCTACCATCTATTAAAAGGCTTGGATATTTGACTGTATCTTAAATTTTCAACCCATCCTGTATATTTACCCCGTCTGGAATATTAAACTTATAGCAGAATTGACGCGCGATGCCATTTTTCTGTCTACTTCGCAAGGATAGAGTTGAGATATATAAATATAATGTTTACAGGCACCTCTATAGAACAAAACTGGCAATATTTATTACACTGAAAATGTGATTCATGTCAAAAAGTTTGATGAACAAAGTAACAAAACGAGAAGCAATTTCGAAACTAGAGCTCTTTCATTGAAATGAAACTTTTATCACCACTTAATAAACTTGTATTGCTCAAAAGTACTATCCATCGACTAACTCCTCGAGTTTTCTAATATGGTAAAACAACCCCCCTCCCCCGCAGAATAGGGTATGTTTCCTAATAACCAAAAGAGGAGAAACGTAATGCACATCTTCCGTCTCGAGAATTTCCTATTCTTTCTCTCGGAACTCTTCAGCTTGCTTGAAAAACATATCTTTTCTCCGCTTGCCGAACCACAAAACATCAACCCTTCTCGAAAACTTTGCTCTGTATTTCTCGATATTTCTCGGAATATCTAATAAATACTACGGCTAAAGCTCGGGTTCATAAGTTTGAGGGTTCGCAACCTATATATTTACACCTGGCAGAAACGGTGGCACCAATAGCAGCTTCACCTGCAATTGCGGACCATGCATTCCCAAGATTCTGAAACAAGTTTCAATAGCTGGATCGACAAAGTCTAAAACATCTTTTGTTGGTTGTGAGCAGGAAGCGACTTTTTGGCGCCGAAAGTCGTGTCTCCACCCGAGAGTTCGAATGCCTAAGTTGTTTACGTTTAGATATTCAGGCTTAACTAATTTAAGAGATATATCATTTGCAAATAAGAGCGATTTCCTTGCCATATCAGATCAAGCTAGCCATAGAAAGGGTTCCAGACTTGTGATCCCCGAAATGAAATACGTTAAAGCGATAAAGCGCGACTGCTGCCTCGTTGGCGATAGTTTTGCTAGTTCGAATAAGACTGAAAACCAGTTTTTCAAGAACGGAAGCTTTAGAAGCAATAATGTACTTGTTCTTGTAGATCGTTCTTCCTTCGTCATCCTTGAATCAACCAGAATCCATAGGAAAGTTTTGTTCATGGCTATCGACGGCTATTGAGCATACGATGATAGGATTTGGCGAAATAAGGGCTTCAGAGTAGATTTGGCTTTGGAGCCCTCGAGGCAAGTTAAGGAATGTTGTACATGTATGCATGTAATAGCTAACAGGCTCGCCTTTTCGAAGTCGAAGGTGGCATTCTCGTTTTGCTGCCATATTGACAGTGTAAAGTGTGAAAGAGCGAGAATATTGAGTCCTGATGTTTACAAAAAGCTTCCTTTAAGTTGGCAGGTTCGAGTGAGAGATGTTGAAGGGATTCGTACGTGTTGGAAAGGTTTTCACTCATGAAATGAGGTTGGATGAGCGAGACGAGGTTGGGTATTACGGAGTATTATGATACGCGTGCTGGGAACTCAGTTTAGACTGAGAACGTCGACACGGGGTATTGAGGCTCTTTCAGCAGAAATCTCAAACACAGCCGCATCGCAACTCAATCAATTTCACGTTAAACTGGAATTGACGCAGTTGTTGATGGAGCAATTTAAAGCGGTGAGCACAAAGCTTGGACTTGAGCTAATACCGCATGATATAACGACCAACTTGCAACAACGCAAAATAGAGTACATAATGTGTAGTCTGCTCGTTTCATGAATATGGGTCAATGACATCCTTGATTCTATAAGTCATGTACAATAGGCAAGAAATCATTGTTAGGAGCATAGATACTCGAAGCTATTTTTTTTTGGTTTACTTGTTAGAGGTTCAGCTTCCCTAGCAGCTAAATCTGGCACATTTAATAGCAGATTCGGTATTAGATACCATGTACAGGCTAGATGCAGTAGTATCTACCAGGGTATATATATTTGGTATATGGACCAATATAGGCGAGCTAAGAAGCGTTGTTTTGTAGAAGAAAATCTTATGTGACTTGGCGCCTGCAGCATGTGGAAACGGTATTCTATAGGAGTTGTCGTCTAGTACTAACTAAGCTATTTCATTTTCACGCCCTTTTAATAGGTGTATCTATGACTTAAATAGAAGTAAGTTTATTATCTTAAGGATTTGGATGACGGCGGCCAATAAATAAGACTCAAGTGCTTTGTTTAGTTTGTTAGGGAGAACGGGTAAAAGGCTATGGGGAAAGCATGAATTGGCTAACTACGCCCAATGGAGCAATATTAACAGCGGTGGAGTAGGTAAAGCAGGAGGAGCCAGTGGCTCTCTGCAAGTTTTCTGATGTGTCTAAATAGTAGAAAGGATAGTGATATAGATTATACATGCTAATTAAAAAGCCTCACATAAAAACGGACAGTCGGCGAAAATAGAGTGTAGTATTTGAAGTTAAGGGAATACAGAATCTGTGCACTATTCCCGCTCCGTACAATATTCCAAGCTTATATGGAAGTCCAAACATAATCGCAATCAAAAATAAAGTGATGCTGTCCCCTCGGCCACACTGTATGTAATAAACTGTCCTCATCCAACTTGTGAAGTATCTCCGGGTTCCTATGTCTATGATATGTTTCGTTTTCCTGGTTGAGCACCCAGTCTTCGAAGCGCACTGTGTCATCTTGCAGGGCATAGCCATCGTCCGACAGATGATCAGATCCACTTGCAATATCCTCAAGCGTTCGCATAGGCCGAAATTCCGAGTCATTCCAAAGCTCTGGCACACCATCGTCAAAGCCACGTTCCGCTAACATCTCTTCTCCTTCTTCCTTGACATAACCATCCGAGTTCCGTTATTCATTCAGTCGACCACTGGCAATTTGTATATCCCCCATTTTCTTCCTTATCAATCTACTTCTCTTCGCTTCCCATTCGGACTCTTCTCTAAAGAGCTGCTCGTGCTTTTCCCGTGTCCTTTTCACATTCAGCCTCTCTTCGATATTGGCATAATATTGTGCTTGCTCTCCTTCGATATCCTGCTTCATTAATGCAGTTGCATCATTCAACCTTTTTGGGTGGCAAACTTGCTAATCTCTTGATTGAACACGAGCCTGCCCATATATCCTCGAAGCCGAGGAGCTAAGCGGCAACCATCATATTGGTCGTAATTGACATCTAGCCTGAGTCTCCGAATAGAGAACCTAACTTGATTAAAGGTTTTCTCAAAGTATTCGCCATGTGTCTCCTTAAGATTCTTGCCTACAAGCTGAAAGACTGTTGCTGTGATAGGGCCAAGGTGCAGAAAGATGTTGTGGCGGATCTCAGCAGGAGGCATATTGAGGCAGGCTCATGAATTAGATGGGGACATCGTTAGCTAGCATTCTGATCCATTAGGTGCTAACAAATAAAGTAAGCCTTAGTCATTAGTACTAGACGCGTGATATGACAGCCGTACTCTCAGAATATATAGCTAGGATTTATGCAGTAACAGTATGATAATATAACATACTCA
>CAKJVC010000174.1:0-13234 GCA_918026815.1 Chalara sp. BL73
TATATGCCCTTGCTGTCGTGGAATATACAGTTGTCTGCTGAGGGGTTCAAAATCGAGAGTTTTAAGGTAGGCTGTAAGGGTAAAATACCAGACACGCGGCGACTGTTTTAGGCCGTAAAAGTGCCTTATTTAGCTTACAGGCCTTATGCGATTCCTCGACAGCTCCTATTCCTTCAGTGTCAAATGGTCTTGAATTGGTCTACAAAGAAAGCTCGACAGCTTGAATATATAGGGGTTCCAATGCGTTGACGCCACCAACAGGGGTTTCAATACACTGACTATATATGGTCACTACTAAAATGATCACGCGTCGCGTTTTGCATCCACTTGCACTCTAATTTTGCCTGCAATTGATGCACCCCAGGACGCAGTTTCATTGCAACTATGGATTTTCGACTCTCACTATCGCTACCGCCCTCACAATCACCCGAGACCCTACTAGCAGAGGCTCCTTCCCCTCCTACCTCCATGCCACTGCCTCCAGAGGCTATATATAGCTCTAAAGAAGAGATCTATGCTTCAATTCAAGCTTGGGCAGCACAATACCACTATGCCTTTCGTATTGGACGATCCTCAAAGATGAACAATGGCCTTAGGGTAAGGATTACATATAATTGTGACCGTTGCGGCCTACTACCACCCGAAACCACCCCCAAAATTATATTCACGCCCGTAAACGACAAACAAACTACCCGAAAGACAGGCTGCTAGTCCTCAGTTATGGCTATACATTCAAACCTCGATATAAGAATACACTCGGGACCGGCCATCACATTCTTATTACTCAGGTATTCTTCTCTACAGGTAATCCACAATTTTGAAGCTATTCCCAAATCAATGCTCTAGTTACATTTAAAGAAGCTTTCAATTGATGTTTGTGTTCCTCTTTGAAGCTTTTTGCCATAATATCTCGTCCAATCGAATCCAAAGCTTGGAGTTGTGATGATTTGCCATCTTCCTGCCTCATAATATATAATTTAAGCTTCTCCAAAGCATGAATAGCTTCCGTAATTGGCACATCTGGCTCAGGGTCACCTTCTCCTTGTTCCTCTTCATCTATATCGCTAGCTGTGCCCTCAATATCACGCGCATACGTACTTACCACTGATTGAAAGGTGTCTTGATCATTATCTTCAATAACCTCGTCTGCTGGCTCCAGAAACTCGTCCAAAGGAAGTGGTGCAATATTACCTAGAATAGCTTCAATCTGGCGTTGCAAATCAGCCCGTTCACAGCTTTCTTGCTCTGGTATTTGTTCATTATTACTCTCAGAATTGTCCGGGTTTTTGAAGAGTGTGGGCTTCCAAAAGCAACGTCGAATGCTCTCCTCAGAAGTGTAATCCCATGCTACCCTTATCCATTAGATTGCTTTCAAAAGAGTAACAGTTTTGGTAGGATCCTTCCTAGCATCATATTGACGAATCATGTAGGCTACCCATTGCCGACGATATTGAAGCTTGAAAGACGCAATAATTCCTTGATCAAGAGGTTGCCAATGGGAGGTTGTATTTGGAGGAAGCCATGCAATCTCAACGTTTGGTAATCCCTTCAAACCACCGGCTAATTCAACACCAAGCTCATGGCCAGAGAAGTTATCCAATAACAAAAGAATCTTCCGTCCTTGCATCAGTGTTGGCAGTAGTATAAAAAGTGTAAATACTCCATGTGTGACAGGTCTTGAATACGTACAGCGTGCGATATATCTTCATACTATACCGTACCAGGAAGCCTGACAGACATGTCATACGTACACTGTGCAAACTAGAAGTGCAAAAGTGCACTCCCTGTATAGCCTACCTCACCGGCGCTACACCTCGCTGTCGCTCCCGTTGAAGCTATTCCCAATCCCCATTGGTTCTAATATATTGAACTCCTTGATTTTAAACCACGATTTCAGACATTCTAACGCTTCTAATAGCTCAATACCAATACGATTTCGACGATCTTTAAGCGTAAGACCGCAACTCGAGAATAACCGCTCGACGTCAGCTGACATGCATGGTATTGACAATATATTAATCGCCATCTTGCTCAAGTGAGGGTATTTGTGTTTTTGACTTGATTCTAACCACCAAGCTATTGGGTCGTCTGTCCACTTAATTTTCTCTTTGATATATCGAATATATTCATCGTTACTAGCTGTAGCATCATTGAGTTGGGCCAGTGCCTTGGCTTTATGTCTTTGAAGATACTCTGCGAATTGGTTGACCGGTTTGGAAGGGTTTGATAGAACTGAACTAGCTGTTGGAAATGCCGTAATATCTGAAACTTTAGTGCGAGATACAGCATTAACTGGTTTGTATTTGGACTCCTATAACTGCTTCACTAGCTTCTGCAAAGTTAGCTCTATATTTATAAGACTTTCTTACTAAAGACTGTATTTACCTGAGCTTTTGGCAACCATGCTGGCTCCCAGTAGTCTTGAATATATTGCCACTTGTAACCAGGGTGCAATACAATTGCAGCTGTATATGCAAGAGACTCGTCAGTAAGGTAGTAATACTTCTTCATTTTCTCCCAGCCATTTTGGTAGAGCGGAGCCATAATGGTATCGTTTTGATATTGAGCTCTACCGTCTTCAAATTGACTCATAATGAAGTCTATAGCAGGCAGTCCCTTAGTAAGTGGTACTGCAGAGCCTTCCAAGGACTTAGTAGCTTCTTTCAATACTGATAGCATAGTATTGATTTTATCAAGAGTCTCCCACTTCTCTTCGTCCAACTTATCGGGTGCTATTTCGTCGTTACTCCATACATCAAGAAACTGGTTAATAGCCTCTATAATCTCTTTATTTGTAGCTTTCTCAATTTGCTTTTGCCATGAGTTCCACTTAGTTGTATTATCGTGGGGAATTCGACGATTTTTGGAGATTGCAAGAAAGTTCCGAAGACGCTGTTCAGTGCGACTAATCCATATATTAATATTATGGAGTTTTCCTAACGGCCCCTTTTTCCTCCAAGCTAGCAACTCGGCTTCTGTAGCTTTGATTCGAGTGCTATTATTATCGCCTTGGAGATCTTCATCTTTAGTAGCAAAAAGAAAAGACTGGGCGGCCTTTTTCTACCCTGGCCCAACTGTAACCCGCGTATACGGTGAGAGGTAGGGTCGTATTTAATTGAATAGTTTTGTGCAAGCTCTAGAAAAGGTTAGTCAATTCAATATAAAAGATATAAAAACATAAAGACATACTGATTGAAATAGCTCTCATCATTGTATCGTTCTTATGCGCATTGTCCATATTGAAATACTCTAATTTTGTAGCAAGACCCCACTTATTAATCACCTTCATTACATATTTAGCCATATTATCCCCATCGTGAACTCTTTCTACTATTTTCAAAAACAGCACAAATGTCTCTAATTTACCGCTTTTTGTCACATATGCGGCCGTAATTCCAAGCACCGGGAGCCTATTAAGTGAACTTCAAAGGTCTGCTATAATATGAATATTTGACAGAGCGCTCTGGAGCCTCTGAATTTGGCTATCTCTCTTGATTTTATACTAGCGAAAGACCTACTTTCGCACAGTATTATAAGAATGCGGAAGCCAGTTGTCGACCTTTTATTCAAATAATATAAAAGATCGCGGAACTGCTGATATTCGACAGAACGTAACGGTTCGTTACAAGCCGTAATAAATCGTATATATAGGATTTCGAGTGTATTACTATTAATTGATGTTTCTAAGGTATTATTAAGTTTGCGCCTTTTTTGAAAGTGTATCTGGCTTTTTTTTTGCGCAGTATCAATAACACTTTGCTGTCTTTTGGCTCGTTTTTGTCGAGGCGAATCTGCAGTGATTCTATGCGTTTTAAAGTGAGTTTTAATAGCTGTATTACTGCTATTAAGTCTGTAAGTTTTGTCTCACGATTCAAGACAATACTTGCACTTCCATACACAGTTAATATAGAAACACTGACTATTGTCTTTCTTGGTGTAATATAGCGTTTTTGGATCAGGATCTGGCATATGCCTGAAAACTTAAGCTGTACGAAGCTTAGCGTGTGCGCTTTTTGAAGCTGCAAATGAAGTCTCAGATGTCTGGGAACTTAGTATATTTAAGAAGTCGTTATTTAATAAAATTAAGTCTGACAGCTCTGATAGTGCTGCTATTAATTCAAGAGCCGTAAGCTGACTTGAAGAAAGTTGAGAAGTTTGCGTAGCTTAGAATTGGAGCTTTAATTAGACAGGCATAGTGCAAAAATGCGTAAAGGTAAAAAAAGTAAATAGTTAATAAAGTAGTATTAGTCAAGAAAAAAGAATTAGTAAAGAACATACTAATATTTATACGCGTTCGCGTATGTAAACAACTAAATCACTAAATGTTCCACTACGCCGGCTTTAATAACAACACTATCAAATTAAAAATAAAGTAAATATATTACGCGATTAGCTTCTTACTTTTCAAATAGTATAGTTCCGAAAAAAATCGGTAGTGGTTTAGTAAAAAAGTAAGTTATATAAAAAAATAACTTAAAATGCAATATATTTTAGTGTCAAATTTTTAAATTTGGATCTTAAAATTAATAAATTTTATAGCAACACTAAATCTTAACTAAATAACTTTAAATTGCACCGATTAAAAGCTCTTGCTTTATAGAATTAATGTATATAATTAGCTTAATATAATATTGTGAATATATGTCTCTATAATTTAATATCAAAAAAGTAGTGTAGTAGTTGTTTACTCTTTTATTTAAGCGAGCGTAATCTAAAAATAATCTATGTTTTGAGTTTAATATAATAACGAATATATATAATGAAAAATTAATTTTTAGTTTATTATAAAGCTATTAATTAAATCTTTTAATATAGATTGATTACATATAAAATTGTGGTTGTCGTGAGGATTTAGAAAGTTGCGATTCAAGAGCTTTTTTAGTACGATTTTGGTGGATTTGGGGTCTTTCTAGACCTTGTGTCCTTGTGCACTCCAAGTATGAAGATATATTCATATACCGTACTAGATACACTTTAGTATACTTAATAAGCATACGCACAGTGTGCAAATTAATATTAATAATACGCACAGTGTATACTCCGAGTGTAAAATGTGCACTAGATTCACAGGGTGTACTACTGACTACACTGCCTTGCATCTTATTGTTTAGCCACCTTGGATATTGTTCAAATATAACCCCAGTCATCCACTTCGTCTTGTTGTATTGATACTCAATTCTAAGAAGGCGTCGGTTGATATTGTTGAGGCATCGTGGGTTCTTTGATTTGCCAATAATCCAAGGTTCTAGCTTTTCAGATCTATCGCCATTAGCGGTAAATACAACTGTAATTCGATCCTCCATTCACAGCTTCTGTAGCAAGTGTTCTGCTTGGAACTCTCTTCCAAACAAGCTACATTCATCTATATTAAATGTATTCTTTGGACCATATTGTGCACAAAGCTCTCGCAATTGCTCCATCTGCTGTTTTGCTTCAGGCGAATTAACTGCAGCAGATGATCCTTCTCCGTGTTGAACGTATTCTTTGATCTTGAATCCATACTTAAAGCCCTCAAGCCAGCCGTTTGAGAACTTAGGTTTCTCTTCGTCTGTGAATTGTGGCAGATTCTCCCAAAGTTCAGAAGCCTTAGCCTTCAAAACGTCGCTAGCAATTATTGCTTTCTTCTTTTGCATACGCTGTTGCCATTCAAATAACGCGTATTCCAACTCCGGCCAGTCTCCCTTTGAATGTCTTTTTGAGGTAAGCTTTGCTTTTTTTCGCGTGGGATTATCGAGATATTCGTATTTGGAGGAGAAGATCTTCGAGATTTGAGATTGATTCAGCTCGTGGCCACCGGGTTGGCTTTTGAACCAAAGAATAAGGTCACTTTGCTTACTAGGGTGCTCGCGATGGCGTTTGCGGATAGCCTGCCGAGAGAGGTCTGAAAGGCTAATTCTAGTATTCGTAGAGGAGGAAGAAGGTATTGAGGCCAAATATGGCGCGTTTTGACGCGTTGGGTACTCCATAATTGTAAGAATTATTCTTATAAAAGTCGTTGTGCAGAGAAGGGGTGTCAACAGCTAGGAATATTCTTATGTAAGTGTTGGAATGCATGTACATAGTTTCACGCGTTCCATATCGCGAGGATTGTGGGTCTCCTACTATCTATATAACTACCTGGCAATAGGCCATAGCTTAGAAGAATCAACGAATATCAAAACCACACCAGCAAGAGCGTAGTCACAGCTACTACGCCTTTTGCTACGTGGTAGGTATTCCGACAGTAAGGGTTATTCTTATGCCCACACCAAAAAAAGTGGTGGGACCAGCAGGCACATGCTTATTGGTCAGGTATTCTTATGTACAGGGATTATTATAGCCAGGTTTGACTGTAGTAGAATGCATTTACCCTTGTCTTCAGTCTTGGCCCGTGCACCCCCCATACATTTTAAATGCATTCCACATTGAATTCATTCGGGAATTATGGTTAGGCTATTCTATTAGCTATTGAGAAGATATTTATCCAAAATTTAATCATTTGAGTTGATGGCTGTTTTATAATTAATTTCTAAACATTTTGTGATGTTGAGTCTTACTCGCTTATCGAATAGGGGGGCTGTTTGGTTAAGCGAAACGTGGGGTTGGTCGATGCACGGGCCTTTGACACATAGTATCCCCCGTTTATAATCAATAGAAGGGAAAATATAATTGTATTCCCTTAGCTATTTAACCAAAGACATGCCTGTTTACTACTTCTCTAGTTTAGGACAAGAGATAATAATGCGTAGGTCAGATTTGACTTCGACTAATACTCTTGCCTAACCCTTTTCGGACCAGCAACCCCAACGACCACCTTGCCGACGCTTGATTACAATTCTATATAACTAATTTACGATATATACACACTGTGACGGGTTGCACCCTAGAAGTGGACTCGAGCGCCTGAGGCACTCTCGTTGCGTACGTTGCGTACGTTGCTACGGTAACTTAGCTCCCACGTCTATATTTATACGGAGGGTTCCCTCAGACTCTCTTGATTCCTTAGTTTATTCTTCTTGTACATAGAACGATCTTATCTGTTGAACAAACACGTACGACCCCCCCGTGACACACACATTAAGCTAGACTTTCAATTTCCTTTCAACCACAATATTAATCAGCTCTAAGCCAATCCTCCAATTCCGTTCTATTCCTAAACGCCTCCATCCACCGATCCAGTTGGTTAAAAACCTGAACTAAAACACTCGCACGAAAATGACTCTATATAACAAATGTACCTTTAATGCCCAGGTCTAAACAGGTGAATTTTGCTATGAAAACTAATATACCAGATACTCTTATATATACTGATTATAAATATATTGTTCTTTTAATAATATCTTTATATATTGTTTTATAATTAATTTTCAAAGTTGGTTGACTATGCATAAAGTTGTAACGGCGCAGGGGATCACGTGCTACGCAAGAGGCATGTGGGAGTGCATAGAGTAGACTCAATTGTAATCGTCCTATAGGCCTACTACGAAGGAGAATATAAAGATACAGAAGAAGAGGTTTTAGGAGCACCTCAGGAGATCCTAAGTACGCGGTCGGACCTTCCACTGAAGCCCCCCTGAACCTACCCCGAATAGGGGCCGCGTCCATGCGTCACGTGATACGGATTCCGTAGAGAGTAAGACCGTCGTCACAGTTTCGCACTTTGAAGACGTCAGATCAACCGCTAGCCCACAAGCTGAAGGAGGGCACATACAAAGTATACAAGAAGACTTGGAAGCAGCCGGCCTTGCACTGCCTTCTGACCAGCGCACAATCAGCAGCGTTAGATAGTATAGCAGACGCAGCAAACATCTTGCTACTTATAGGATGGTAATGATATGCTGGAACTTTCTGTCGCATAGTTCGAACGGTACGGTATCAGCGTCGTTGCTATTTCCTTTATCAGAAATTTCCGACCCCTTGTCCAATTCTGTATGGAAAATTGGAAGACTAAGAGAGACTGAACATCTCTCCTGAAGTATCGTTATAGCATCAGGGCTCGATGGAAAATGATACATCCCACAACGACGAAAATATCCCTTGGAGGATTTGTCTACCGGTCTAAGGACAAGACCAGCGACTATAGGGGTGCAGACAATCGGCATAATCCAGATATCTCTTCTAACTCCGTCAGTGGGATTTTCAAACCAGTCCGGTCGGAATGCAGAGAGACGTTTTGTAGAGGCGCTATTTCCAAACCGATATATATCTAGATCAGTTGCCTTCGAGTATCCTGCCGCAAGGTAAGTCCGTGCACCCCCATATCGATCACCCCCCCATGTCGATCACCTAAAATAAACGAATTTTCACACCGTTATTTCAACAATATAATTAATTATTAAATCAATTCCAATTCAAATTACTTCAAACTTGAAATTTTTTATTTTTGAGTAATTATGCTTTAATACACTGAACAAGATTTGCTTGCGGCTTTTAATAACGTTAAAAACGAAAAGTTTTTACGACTAGCTAGTCGAAAATAAAATGTTTTTTTTAGTACACTACAAAATCGCAACTAAAAAAAAGAACATTATAGTTTTGCATTAAAAAATCAACAAAAGCTATTAAAAATACAAAAAAAACACTTATTTGCTTAAGTTTTGACTTAAAAAGCTTTAAGTATTTTTTTGACTTATAGCTAAATCCGTCAATTTGCTAACCGGCTACTTGTAATTAAAAAAAACTATAAAAAACAAAAAAAACGCTAAATAAAAAGCTTTTTACGGCGTAATTTTATTTTGCGGACTAAAAAAGCTCGAAATATTGATTCTGCAAAAGTTAATAGCGCTACAATCGGTATAATTAAGTTATAGTTTCAACGGTTTTCTAATTTTATTATTATAACTATTAAATTCGAAAATCGGTAAAATATAAACGAATTAAACATAATAAAAAGTTTTAAAGCAAATAGTTTAGTAGTAAAAAACTTTAAAAAACGTTTTATTTAAAAAAAACAGTTTAGTTTTTAAGCTTAAACGTTATTTATCGAATGTATTTTTGCTATCGGCAAAACTTTTTTTTTATTAGTTATTTTTAAAAAAAAGGCAGTTTAGCAACAATAGTTTTTTTCGAATATCGATCAATATAAAAATTAGCAATTTACAGTTACCGACAATATTTAAACTTCAGACTTTACAGCAATAAAATAACTAAAAAAAATGTTTATTTTTTAAACTAATATTTTCGAATTTAAACTACTTATTTTAAACAGCTATAATAGTTATAAAACTACTGATTTTATGTATTTTTGCTATTAAAACAATATTTACTTGTTTTTTTTATTGCTATATATATTACATGTTTTACAACTTTTAGATTTGTCGGTTTTTTTATTATTTAAAAGCTACTATTGTATAACAGTTAGTTATTTGAACTTTTTAACTGATTTTAGCTTAATTGAAAAGCAAAACTTTTTTGCTTGCTATTAAATAACTAAAAAAAAAACTTTATCGGCCAAAATAATCTAAGCTAAATAAAAAGCAACTGGTTTATAGCTAAAATCGATAACTAAACTTTTTTTAAGCTTTTTACTTCTAAAAAATAGCAATTCAAAAAAAAGCATTTAACAAACTACAGAAAGCTTCAATAATAGCTTACAAATCGATTTTTAACAAGTAATTTTTACTATTTTTTAAAAATCGATCGATATTAAAGCTTAAATAGCTAAGTTTCAAATACTTTAAAACAGCAGTTTTTTAACACAAAAACTTTTATTTAAAAAGATTAGAAAAAAGTTTAAAAAGCAAGAAAGTGTTTTAGCAGATTATAATTACCGAATACAATTTTTAGAAGTTTAATTAAAAAAAGCTAAGCTAAGAAAACGAATAAAAATTAAAACGAATCTAAATTCGAAATTTGCAAACATTACTAAAATTAAAAAAACGCAAATAGCCGCAGGAAAAGCTATACTTAGTGAAAAAAATAAAAAAAAAGCTAATAAATCTGATTTTACTTTGGATTGTATTTTAGTTGAGTAGTTATTTAGTTATATTAATTTTGGTTAAGTTGGTACTCGCTTATTTAGGTGATCGATATGGGGGGGTGATCGATATGGGGGTGCACGGACTTAGCACCTGACTCGAAGCATCCCTGCGTCTTCGCCCGCTTTATGGAGCCCAACAAGCTTGGTCGTAAATGCTCTTAAAACTGTCATACAAAGCGCCGCATCATCTGGTAGAGTAGAACCCGGAATCACCTCGCCGTAAGCAGAAATCCATGACCAGCTTGGGGCTATGTTCATTCCAGGTGAATTTCTGAACAGCCGTCTATAGAACCAAGTCGGTGAGTCGTTAACGGACCACAAAAGCTGGGGTTCCAAGTTACGTGCCCAAAGTCCAGCTAGGTACTCATCATTCAGGCACGCTCCAAATCTTGTCGCAATCCCAGATAGAGCCATCAGTTTGTCAGATTCCCTCGTTAAGAAGCACTGTGAATAAAGACGAACTATCATCTCCCAAGTCTGCGAAAGGGCGTGATAATCAACATCGTCATTATCTAAAGGGAGTCGTTTCTTGAGTTCCATATTTGAACATGACGGATACCCAAGCGTTGATCCCTGAATTCCGCGACTAAAAGCTTCGCAAGCCGTAAGTTCGTGACACTCCCAAACCAACTGAGTATGACCGAAGTGAAGAACCCGCGGCGCTAGTAGGCGTTCTTGAAGCACCCAGGCTCTAGAGTTTAGAGGAGCGGCCCGGAATTGTTCCCATATACTCTCTATGAAGTAGAAGCGGCCACGCCGATTGAGCCAGTTGATTTGGACTTCATACGGACTGACTACGCGAGGATCCCTTTCGAAAAAGCATCCCATCTGTCCGTCTGCCGCTGCCGTGGCCGCTACGTTGCAATATGCATTGCCATACACGTTATGCATCAAGGGTGCCTCGCGCTCCCAGTCTTCCTGGCAATCCTGGATTATACAGAGAGAGTCAATCCAGATATATCCAATCTGCATTTTCTTTGTGATCTTGATTGCATCTTGATAAGTCTTGGAGAGATTCTGGATCTGCATGTGTTTTCTAGCCTGGGCTTCGGTGTCTTTCGTTAACCTGAATTGAGGCACTGTCCCCCAACAATGACTGAGTGTATTATATCGTTTAGTCTTGGGGACTTCCGCTCTATCGCAAAGCCGAATACATTCAAAAGAGCCATTCTGACAGATTTCTAACAGTCTGGTAGGACAGAAAGACGGGTTGCTCTGCTGTACACATGACTTGTGGTTCTGCACACAGTCCTCAATCCAACACATAATAGTATTCCAAGTGGATTCAGAGCCCGTGTTCGACTCGATCGCAGTACTATTAATTTTGTGCTTCAGTTCTAGTAATATTAGCGTTGTATTTCAGAAGAAACGTAGGACTTCTATCCTGAAACAGGAATGAGATGAAAATGCAAGTCTTCGTCTGGGGATCCATTGCTTGATGACTGCGTGCTGTATTTAATACGCAAACCCGATCCCTCCACTTCAGAAAAGACCGTCATATAGAAGATGGCATCTGAAGTGGCTAATCTGTCTCTTCGCTCGATAGTTATCGCACCAAAGATAATTGCGCATACATGGCATCCTGCATCGGCAGCATCTCTGAGAGCTTGGATATCCTTTTGATGGCTAGTCCAATACCTGTAGGGCGGACTTCATGTCTTATTTCGATATTGAACACGGATCTACAAACTTGACAGAGTGTTTGATTCTGCATTGGATAGCTTTAACCTAGTCTATATGTAGACAAGGCTCCAAGGTATGGTAAGGGGGGTTGATGCGGAAATCGCAGATTTTGTAAAATTTGCTTGAATATTTAGGGCTTATCCGTTGCGCTAGCCTAATGCGGTATAGCTCGCAAGAACACCATAACCTGAAGTAAACTACAGTCCGACCTGGATATTTCGGAACTCTCGGTTCCATGCCTGTATTCCGATATATAGAGGTTTCCGATGTAAAGAGGTATTATGTAAGCAACAATATATTGACTCCTAGAAGCTATCCCCGGTAGTAAATACACCAAAATTATCTGCGGTTCAACAAATTAAATGATTAAAAGTATTACTAGCCTTCCCTAATTCTCAGCTATAGAAAAATAAGCTCTAAGATCAGCTTGTCTAGCACTTTTCCACTCAAATTCACGCTTTAGTACTTCTCTCTCAAACTTCCTGAGTGACCGTAAAAGCTCGTTTGCACCAAAATAGTACTCTTGTTGCTCTTCATATCGCTGAAGCTCTTGCAGGTGGTGTAGCGCTTGCTGGTTTGTGATCTCCGGCCTAACCTCTACCTCATCTCCTGATTCTACTTCGTCGATAAGGTTATGAGCGTCGACGATTTGCTGAACTAGCGAGTCGTCAGGTAGTTCGTCGATAACCTCCTCGTCAGAAGGTGCTATAAAAGCTCTTATATCTCCAACTCTTTCAATAGCCCCACGAGACTGCAATCGCTGTAAAGTGTTGCCTAAGCTCTCTATTTGGCTCCGTGCTTCTTTCCAACGATCCCCAACGTCAACGACTATTGTGAGCGCTTTATACGTTAGAAAGATTACCTACCCCCGAGCTAGAAAGGCCAAAAATACCAACCTAATTTGATATTTTCGACTAAGTCTTTATCAATAGTTCACCGCTAGACGTAGCAAACTTATAGGCAGCAAATAAGCTCCTGAATATAACAATTGCGGCTCGTACAATATCTTCAACCCCGGTCGGTCAATATATCCAAAAACTAACGGTTGGAACGGAGCAACTTCGAGTACGTAGTATCCTCTACTAGTATAATGCAAATAACCTCCGATCGATAATTAAGTAGCGGACGATACGTACGAAGGGAAACGGGTAGTTTTAAAGGGTCAATTTCATATTTCTACGCAAGAGTTATGTGATGCCGTTAGTCTTCAGATGTCCATCTTGAGGGGGGGCTTTTGAGCTTGTTACGATAACCAAACAAGATCCCAATTAACCTTGCGTCTTTTGACTCAGATTCGGGAAGCGTACGAATTTCTAATTGATAAGGCAAAGCGTGCGGCATACGATGCACTTTATTTCACCCTCCAAGACCAGTGGACTAGTTATCGAGAATGGCAAGAAACTCAGCGTAAGGAGGAAAAGCGGAAACGAGCCGACGAAGAGCAGCGTTAGGGTTAGGGTTAGGGTTAGGGTTAGGGTTAGGGTTAGGGTTAGGGTTAGGGTTAGGGTTAGGGTTAGGGTTAGGGTTAGGGTTAGGGTTAGGGTTAGGGTTAGGGTTAGGGTTAGGGTTAGGGTTAGGGTTAGGGTTAGGGTT
>CAKJVC010000175.1:0-36208 GCA_918026815.1 Chalara sp. BL73
CTCAATTTCGAAACGGAAACGTTCTAGAAAGAATCGTCTTCAAGGCGCAGCAGAGAAGGAACCCCACCATTCACTGAAGTTCAGCAAGCGGGACGTGGAACCGATTCTTCCGCTCCGCTCTTGCCAAGCCAGAGATGTTAAGCCTTGAAATTAAGGTCTCTACCCGCCAAACCTTCAAGGGCTCCTCCTTGAAATTTGAAGCTTTCCCCAATCAAGCTTATTCTTGAACACAATATTCTTTGAAGCTTCGGCTGTGCCTTTTCAAACCTAAATCAACCTACCTTTTACATCCTTCAGAACCCTTTCACATGTGCTCACCTTAGCCACCTGCAACAATTCATTGCAAACTACGTCGATCTAGCGCGTGTTGATTAGGCACCTCCCATCTCATCTCGATTTATCTTGAGTCCTCTCCAACACCGGAATCTTCAATACGATCTTGGATCTATACGATTGGACGCTTTTACACCTTGCTTTGGAACCGAACTCTGAAAATCTACGTCTGCCGACATGTCTGCATCCAAATCTCTGGAAGAACGCATGTCGCAGCCACTAAACACTACAGCGAAGGTCGATAGCTCTTGGGCTGATGAAGTAGCTTCTCCAACTGGCGTAGCCTCCTCCTGCAGCCCCTCTCCATGGGGATGCCGCAGCGATTTCTCAGGTTGATGGTGCTACCGAAGCACAAGAGGGCTCCGCATTACAGGATTCGGAGTTTGATGTTGAATTGAAGCTCGCGGACATGCAGATGGATCAGAACAACCCTCTCTTCTCTACTCAGAAGTTTGACGAACTCGGCATGTATGTAGTATCTATTCGTACCGTCCAAGAATTTCTAACTGAGTATAGCAACGAGTATATCCTAAAGGGGTTGGTCTCTCTAGGTTACCAGAAACCCTCCAAGATTCAACAAAAGGCGCTCCCGCTTCTGCTTGCCGAACCTCCTCGAAACATGATTGCGCAATCCCAATCTGGTACAGGGAAGACTGCTGCGTTTGTCATCACGATACTTTCCAAGCTCGACTACACAAAGCCCCACTCGCCACAAGCTTTAATCCTCGCTCCCAGCCGAGAGCTAGCTCGTCAGATTGAAGGCGTCTTTAAAGCTATTGGACAATTTATTGAGGGTTTGACTATTCAAGCTGCCGTCCCAGGTGCTGTATGTATATCTATTTGCTGATAACTTGCTCTGACACTCAATGACTAACTCTCATATCATAGGTTGAGAGGGGGCAAAGGTTCAAGCAATGGTTGTTGTCGGTACTCCAGGTACTGCGATGGATCTCATTAAGCGAAGACAATTGGACCCTAGTGCGGTATACCGGATGTGCCTAGACGAAGCCGACAATATGCTAGATCAGCAGGGTCTTGGTGAACAGTGCATGCGTACAAAACAGTGCGTCTCCTCTATATTCTCCTACTTTCGTCTACTAATAAATTATAGGATGCTCCCACGTTTGCAACAGATTCCTCTCTTTTCTCTGCGACCTTTCCCGATGGAGTCGTCCGCTATGCCCAACAATTCTCGCCAAATGCCAACGAAATACGTCTAGCACGCAACAATCTTACCGTCTCTGGCATCAAGCAGATGTTCATGGATTGCTCAAATGGTGAGGATGGAAAGTTCCAGGCCCTCGTCAATCTCTACACCCTTCTTACAGTTGGGTCGTCAATCATATTTGTCAAGGTACGTTATATATACGTTTCAGCCGCTCTGGATTAACTTCTTGATTAGACACGAGAGACAGCATCAGGTATTGCTGCAGCCCTCAACGCCGCGAACCACAAGGTTGTGGCTATACATGGTGCTTTTGATGGCAACGAGAGAGATTCTATCTTGGAAGACTTTCGCAGCGGCAAATCTAAGATCCTAATCACAACAAACGTCCTTGCTCGTGGTATTGATGTACAATCAGTCACCATGGTCATCAACTATGATATCCCAACCATGGGTCGCGACAATCGACCAGACCCCGAGACCTACCTTCATCGTATTGGTCGCACCGGTAGATTTGGTCGCGTTGGCGTCAGTATTAGCTTCGTTTTTGATCGTCACAGCTATCAAGCACTGAAGTCTATTACAGACCACTTCGGTATGCCAAACCCCTGCTTACTTTGTACCTCTTGGCTGACATTTGTGACTATCAGGTATTGATCTGCAACCCTTGAATCCAAATGATATGGATGCGAATGAGAAGACCATTCAGCAAATCATCAAGTCTAGCCGTGCTGGAACTAACTTCAAGACATAGACTCTTTGAAAAACTTGCATGGTGAAGCGTTGATGGGGAAGGTTTAGCCATAAAACAGGCGTTATTATTGCTTCTAGATCTAGGGATCCACACGTGCCGTTAGGGAAAAGCCGTATTGCGCGTATATGATGAATGAATTAATGGAGTTCAAACAATTTTCCACACATTTCTAACAGCTACCAGGGTGCATTTACACGTGACTCATACCTGCCTGCTCCCGATCTCAGCCACCAGATGTGTGGCTTCACGAGAAAGGCAATATGTGATTGGTGTTCCTGCAGGAATGACGCCGCAGGGACTGTTATAACATTGGCATAGCATGGGTGAACTGGAACAGTTGGTTAGTGCCTCACACGTGATCAATCTTTTCTTCTAGCCGCCCAAAATAGGCGCAGAGTCTACGGACCAACCAATTGGGTTGACACCCCACCCATAAATAACTTCGAAACGACATCATCTCTACACAGCGCCTACCGACCTGCATACATGTATCTTTCTTTAACCGTCGTCAGCATGTTCTGGCCAGAGAAAATAGCACTTGATGCTTTGGACTAGCTTCCGATTCGTGAGTGCAGAATATTGACGCTGAGAATAGCCCCCATACAGCCATGAATGAGCATGAGCACCATCCACTGGTGTTGTGCGGAGCGTCAATAACAATTCAAGATGTCCTACCCATCTTAACTTTGTAACTGCTTTCTACCTTTTCTCTCTTGTCTCGCGTTTCAGTCTTCATCTTTTGATTATCCTCTTCCATTATTTTCCTTTGCAGTATTTCCTATCCAATTTTCCCTCTCTTCTATCGCCGACGACCCGGATTATAGAACTTCATTGTGGATGGCCCTTTCTTGAATATTATCGCAATAGACTTTTAATTATGTTTGAGACGCTGGTCGCCTCTGATATTGTACAATTACGTTCATCAAGGTTAGCAGCACATCTTTTCAATTTGGATACAAACAGCTTGTTGTTGGTGGCTATGGCAAAGCCGCGCGGTGATGGGTCTGCATTGGGACACAGCAATATGGCCAACACCAGTGTGGCCATGATGGCTGTGAGAGCAACTGCTCTAAAACTCCTCAGGCTCCGCTCGGTACAACAATACGTGAATATGCTAACATTTCTCTCTAGTTTCGATGAGGATGAGCATCTCATGTCTTCCGACTATACTCTTTCGTCTTCTTCTAATAGTTCAATTCGCATATACAACACTCGCAGACGACTCCTTTTCCTTAAACACCGAACTCAAGAACTTTATTCCAGCTTGCGCTCAAGCATGCTTCGTTTCGTTCCTAGAAAACAACTTTCCTACCAGTGTGTGCACAACAGATCCGACGCTAGACTGTCTTTGCTCGACCGGTAGCAAAAGTGGCTTCACGATCGGGGAGGCGGCTATACAATGTATAATATCTGAAATTAATGTTGGGTCCTGTCGAGGGAATGATGCTGAGGGTATGAGAAGCCGTGCTTTTGAGAATTCATGACTGATATGATATAGATACGGTTATTACCGATGCCCTTACAATGTGTAATGGGAAGGAGAATGCATTACCTAATACGCACAAGACGATAACCGCGACATTATTTGTCCCTACCTCGTCAGGGGTCACTTTGCCTGCAGCAACAACAAGGTCATTGACTTTATCAACGAGCACCCGCTCCACCACAACGAGAAATAGTAGTAGTAGCAGTAGCAGTAGTAGCAGCACAACTGGAATAAGCTCAATAATCACTGCGCCACCTACTCTACTGACCTCGCCTGGAGCATCCCAGACCACCGACAGCAGCAGTCAAACACCTGTCCAAGCTTTACCTGACACCTCAGCTGCAAACCGATCTTTAACGACACCGCAAATCGCAGGCATTACCGCCGCAGCTGTTGGAGGAGCAGCGATCATAGTAGGATTGATCATATTGTGTGCATGCTTAAGACGTCGCCGTCAACGCCAGAGAGATAGTGACATGATCCCATTCCAGTCAGATCCAACAATGTCAAAATTTGGACTTGGAATTCGGCCTCCAGGGCCGTTTCGTGGAATGAGCGAATTCTCAAAATCGAAGTCATCCAACTTTGAAGCACCGAATGGAACATGGAAGAAGGTTGCGCCACCAGTTCCTCCTCGCTTAGACACCTCAGATCCGTATATGTTCTCACGGAGAAGTATCCGTCCTGATACCATCGGTTTGGCAATCTCTCCAGACAGACAAATACCTGCTCGAGAGAATAGAACATCTAGGCTACTACCCGAGAGACCAGCATTAACTTTGAATACGGGACAGGCGTCAGAGCTTCCTGGCAGTGGATCGAAACCATATCTTCCAATATATGCGCAAATGAGTAGATTGCAAAGACAAAGCAGTGCAACTCAGTTTGAAGAAGATGATGAGGATAACAATCCCTACACAGATGAAAGCTTTGGTCGACGATCAGGAGACCGTATTCTTGGACCTCCACAAGCTCCACCACAAGCTCAGATGCCCACGATCAAGATGGTTCCACCAGAAAGTGTACCACCAGAATTTTTCGTTACTTCCAACTATCCGACAAATTTAAATCCACCACCGCCAGCTGCACTGAATAGAGATAGCAACGCACCGATGCCAGCGTATGTTAATAAGATTCCAACGTCACAATACTCGACAGCTCCCCTCGCTGTAGGCAGAGGCGTCGGTTCTTTCTCCCGTCCTAGGCCCACAGCACCTGGGGAACTTCAAGTACCAGGCCACACGTCCTCTCAAACAGCTACCGCTCGTTCCATTCTACCACCAGGATCATCTATATATTCCTCCGCCTCCAACACAACCTTTGAATCTGGACCTAACACCTCCACATCCGCGCCTTTCCCACTCAGCTACCCTCCTCCGATTCGAACCTCCATAGGCCCTAAACGTAAATCACTAAAACAAGACCGTGCATCCACCGGCTCCGTTGATTCGTGGGAGCAAGATAATTCACCGACAAAAGAGAACAGAGGAACAATAATGCTCGATCTCTCCCCCGTCGCTGAGTCTCCTTCTTCACCCCAAACCGGCATTTCCCCAGTCTCATACCCCAAAATTCCGCCGCGAAGCCCCATGAATCAGATGCCACCGAGCATACGCATGGTTCCACCACCAGCACAGCCTGATTTCGCGAGTGTGTTCTCTAGTGGACGGGCTGGCGCGCGTCAAAACCAGGCTGATAAAATGGGAAGTCAAAATGAGATAAAGCCATGGCAAGCTGCCGAAATGGAGGCTGCCAGGCGGCGAAGGATGTCCCAGGCTCAAGCCCAAGAAGCTCAAGCTAGACAAGCAGAGGCTCGTGCCAGAGCTCAGCAGCAGGCACGAGGGCAACAAGTAAATTGGACCTCGCAGCAACAAATCACGCCTACGAAGCCTCTACAGGTAAGGCCAAAACTCGGCTCACCATTCCAACCACGCACCGAGTTATCACAGACTCTCCCTACACAAGCACAACCACGTACTTATTCGCCTCCATCCCAAGCGCAGTCCAAGCCTTTGTCTCAACAAAAAGCATACATCGCACCCTCTGCACATTTCAACAATTCGCCCACTCCCCTACATCTCCAACCTCAGCACGCCCGCAAGAATAGCAACTCGGGCTCCATCGCCTCGCAAAACAGCACAAACTCTTCGCTACTAGCGAAAAGACTGGGGGCCGAGAGAGCGGCAGCGTTGCAATTACACACACCACAAGAGAGGGGGAGGTAGCGGAGGAAATAACAAAACGTGGCGAGTTTTGGGGCGAGACGAGAAGGAACGTGCGAAGGATGCGGGATGGAGGCCACAGCTTGCAAATGGGGGAGACAGGGAAATGGATGGAGATCAAGGAACCGGCGGTTTGCCACGGACGCCCGGTTGGGTGCCGAAGCTGACCCCGACTAGGAGGGGGAACGAGTTGTTTTTGAGCGTTGCGTAGAATTTCTCTTTCTTTAACCCTTTTCCTTTTATCATCTTTCTTTTAATTCAGGACTTGAGGAGGAGAGTGACGGGGCATCAATGGCGTTTGAAGCATGCATGGAGTTTATGCTGTTATTTGATGAGAGGGTTTCTTTGTGCTACTTGCATGACACGGCGTTAAGAGCCTCTTACTTAAGATGTACAATATAGCAGAGTTGAGGTAGCGAAAAGCAATATACCAATTTCTTTAAAACATTCGTTCAGACTTTGCGTAAGTTAAAATGAAGAGCAACGATGTAAGAGTTGGGATATTCTCTCACCCTAGTCACACCGTGTAGTGTTCGTTGGTAGCGGGCTTTCCAACAGCGTTATTCATATCTGTCAGCGCACTATAGCCGTCTACCAATTCTTCAGAGCGACCTTGATGGGTTTAGACATCTTGGCGTACCATGATGTTGGGAACGAACACGCAAATGTGTGGTAGAAAGCTACACCGTCCATTCCATTTACAGCAAGCCTAGTGTTCGCTTCCTCGCAAATAGCAACATGTCCTGATACGAGCTATGCCGAGTTAAGCCTTGCCTCACTACATACTCATCGGCGCATGGGGAAGAGAACGCAGCAACGGCATATGCATGCATGCCCTAAACCTACTAAGCCTTGCTGTTGTGGTAATGGGGCACGGTGAGCCGGGATCCTGCTTCTGTGTAACAAGAATATGAACTAGACAATCCAACACGAGATGACTCAGAGTAGAGTGACATGAGGGAACGGCAGACCCCACGACGCATATAAGGATAGTGTTTCTTCTCTTACATTTGCTCGATAAGCACTGCCAGAATCATCGAGACTGATGATTTAAACCATGAACGAAGCAAATCCACGTCTGATTACGGCCAATTGAAATATCTTGAGTTCAGCAATGATTGTTACCATTTGAGCAAGAAGCAGCAGCAAATCTACCTCAGCAGAGTAGTAGGCACGATCCCGATAACACAGTCGCGCATAGCCTAGAAATTCTAGTATTTTAAGATTATTGTCCAAAACCATGGCTAGATAGAGCTAAGCCAGATCCGAGAATTGAGAGTCTGCCGGGCGTCCAACTGGATGGTGATTATGATCGACAGTGTCTGTGTTCCAACGAATATACCAGAGTTTCTGGCTGAAAGCAACCCTCCTCGCTCTGATGGTACGTTTTGTGCATAGATACACTGCACGAATTCTAACTTCTCTCAAATGAAAAGAGGCATTATTCATTGCAGCGGAGGACCTTTGGATTCAGGAATGGGAGAACTGCTACTCCGCCGCAAAGCGAATCGAGCAAATGCTGACGCTGCTAGATTTGAGCTCAGAGATGTCTCGAAGGACGCATGATCAGGGTCAATGTGAGCATCTGGTGATACAGCATGAAGTGGAGTTGCTAGTTCAACAAGGTTTGGACGATCGAGGTGAATATGAGCAACTATGAAATCATTGGTAGCCAATGTCAAAACCTGAGGATATAGGACCATCATCGTGGAGAGAATGAGTTAACGATGAAGCGTAGCGAGAAAGAGGGTTTATACGTGCAGAGTCGGGGTTGTTCTTAATCGGAGTTTCAAGAATGCCGGATTCCTCACCAGGTCGATGAAGAGGAAGATGTTCCTGTTCTTGTGTTCGAGAAAACTCTTGGCGTCTTGATCTGATCATTCGTGAACGCGATAAGACTCCCCTAACAGTCGAGGACAGCGCTTGGAATTCCTTGCGAGACCATCCCCAGTCCTTGGATACATTGTTTGGAGATACATTATTTGGAGTACGTTGATTGGTACTCTGAAGCAATATCACCTCAGAAGCTAATGGTTATTCAGAGGGAAACGAAAAAGTGCGACTAGAGTGCTCAATCATAGGACGATGTATTTTCAGGAACCTGGTGGGGAAAGGAGAATAGGCGTGGCTCATGTGCCTCTGACTTGGTAATCTTTTCTACTTCACGAGCCTGATCTTCGGTATAAGTTGACGGAGGCAGATTCTGGTAGAACTTTGCCGTACGGCCGAGGCCAACACGTGATCTATCCCAATTGGCATCCCTGACTTGGATTTAGGAGTGGTCTGAGGTGGCTGGTCACGGGCGATATGCTGAGGACGATACCAATCGGTTTCCCTACGTGGCATCAAAATCTTCATCTTCTAAACAGTATTTTGGCAGGACATACCGCACGCCTCTTTCGGCTGGGGAATCACCATAAGGATAGCAAGCATTTGGACGGTAATAATCGTCTCGTGATGTTCTAGAGGTGACAGTGGTTGTGATAGGAGAGAGCGGTGAATTGCTGGGGCGGTAACTGTTGTAAGTCGTGAAATCAGAACTCAAGTAGGTCTAACGAAATGACTCAGGGATATTTTTGTCATGTGTAAAGAGGTCCCACTGTGGCATTCTTTTCTTAGGTTTGTGTGACCTTTCCACGGATATTGTTGCAGCAACTTCATCGAAGCAGCTTTGCTACTGATCCGCCTTTGGTCTGGGATACCTACTCGGTGTCGGCGTGATGGGGGTATCACCAACGCCATAGGGACGGCTCTCCTATTGAGTTCTTGATTCGCTTTCAACGAGATTCCTAGGTAGAGGGGCGCGACGCCTGTTGACTTTTGAGACGCGTTTGTCTAAGGAGGTGGACCGGATGTTTCGATCAATGGTGATGGCTGGGTCGAGATGGCTCAAATGCGGCGCTCGCCGAGTACCTTTCTGTGGCGGGGTTACTACTGAATCTCTGCCTAGCAAACCATCATTTGGACGCTCCTTCGTCATCTTTTGAGCTCTTCGGTCAGCATCCCTATATATCCTGCATACAAGTGCTTGATTAGTGGTTCGATATCCTGCTCGGTGAGCAAACGAGGTATCTGCCCCCCCCTCTTGCTTTTTTGTCTTTACTATTGTCAAAGACCACGAAAAGTGTTTCGATGGTTTGATCAAATACTGCAACTAGAATAGCTCTGACTGAAGCTGAAAATCTGGTGCAGATATCACAAGGCAGACGTGATGGTTTCAATGTCGTGGTTGTGATCAAGAATGAACCCCGGCTACAATAACCTTGTTTGCTTTGTGACTTGGCATCGGTACAACCTCCCTTCCCTGCCAAGTAAGAGCCGCGATCTCCATGTCTTCAGACATGTCAACGAAACATTGATCATATATAGGCCCAGCAGTTCGAAAACCATCGCTGTGCAGCCCATGATCTTCCAAACTCTAGTTAAATATTCGTCAAAAATACACGAGAATGTTTCTCAATCACGTGTAATCTCAGCTGACTTACGCGAGTCTTCTTTCTAGTGTTGACTGTTTACTTCGGTCTCCTCCACAAATGGCAAAATTACCATACATATATCCAAAATCATATTTCAGTAGCTTCGTGCATCTAGTCGACCGTTGACTCTCCCAGGATTCTTGCAGGTTGATCGCCGGAGCCTCAACTACCACTAGGCTATTTCCGCCGGACCACAGTCTCATTGCATGTCAACTGATAAAAAAACTCCCCAAGGTGTATGCACAAGTGGGGGGACGTCTCAGGCTCCGGCATACACACCAAAACCTAGGATGCAGTCAAGAAAGGGAGCAAGGATTATGATGCAAGATCGCTCAGCCTTACCATACAAGATATGCACCATAAGCATTAAGCTCTGCTTTCATTCCAAAGACCATCAGACTCTCGAATACGATCCAATCAGTCCCCAAACGTCTTACAATGTTTATAAATGTCAGTAGTCCTAGGATAAAGTACTATTCAAGAGCAGGAAAGTTTTCCCTTCGCATGCAGCAATTGCAAATTCAGATTTTAGGACCCTGGCCTATGGCCCCCAAATCTGCCGTAGGCATAAAGCAGCGGCTCCATGCCTTTGCGAGTGTCCTATCAGCTCGAGGAGATGGCAATTTACAGTTCCGATAATTTAAGCCCCTTGAATTGTTTGGTTGTTCATGGGTTCTTCTATTTCTATTGCCTACGGTGGTAGTCTCTAATCAGATTTTCCTACTTATCTGCACTCTCCATGTCTCAATCGCTCGCAATTGTCGCACTTTTTACATCTAAGCCCATTATTATGCATTATTTTGAGTTGTCAAGTAGGATATGCTTATATGCATAGCTTGGCCACTCAGTGTAGGCCGGCCTTAGATCCATTCCGGGTGTAAGAACCATAATAGCTAGATCACAGCATTGCCATCACTCTTCGGTATGCCAGGATTCAATATACCGTTGACACGGCATGCAGGAGCATGTGGTGTGATTTAATTATGTACCAGGGCATCATAATGCCAGTGTAGCCTGGAACATTTTGCTCATTTATGGAGAATCTTCCATCCTGTTCGCTGTTAGCCCTCCAGCTAGTATCGGTTTATCAAGGCCCTTGCTGCCTTATACGTGCGCCCTGTCACATTAAAGCTCATATGTCATGGCAAACATCTTAGCTGCGCACATGGTCGGTTACAGTCACTCTCAAATTTAGGGTGTGAGTATTAGATCCTTTACGATGATGCTAGGCACAAACCGCACATAAAAATCTAAAAGACATCACAGACTCCTGTCAAGTTTTGAGATCTTCTAAAAGCTGGTGTGAGGCAGTAGCCTTATTCTCTTTCTAAATTCGTGCCTTAAAAACTTTTTTAGAATTCTCGGCCAATCTACCAAGGTGCTGAAACGTTACGTGTTAATTCACGGGCATTCCCTCCCTTACATACACACATGCTTAGACACAAGGAGGACTAAGGCAAACATTGTCCTACCCTTCTGCTCGGTCCTTAATATTTTCCTAAAGCGAGCCTACCCGTAGCCATCACCAGTTTACCCTTGATCCGCGAGCACCGATTCGCCGCCATAATATCATCCCCAGTGAGATAATATTACTTGGATATCAGCAGGAACCTCTCAGGATGCGAGCAAAGCGCGATTAAGCCAAGGAAACCAAGCACCCCAGACAACACCCGCTACTAGTGTGGGATATCGCAATATATTGGTCTATTCTATAGAGCTCTATCCATTCAGCTTGAAGTGAACAGTCTTGAGTCACGCTGTGACTCTTTGCCTACCTATACCGGCGTTTCTATTCGCATGCTTAGAAGAATGTCTGGACAGTTGCCTTGAGTACGACACGCAGATGATGAAAGTTGAGGAGGTTATATTGAAGATGTCCAGCCACCTGGGGAGGACCCACGACCAGGACACGCAATTTTCAACGATCAAAATGCTGCGAATAGCAATAGCAGGTTCCGGCGGATTGGCACGCATTCTCGCATATCACCTTAATGAAACTGTTCATCAATTCATCATATTATCAAGATCAGTAATGCCTATCCTTCCTATTTGCTGTGTTTCTGGTCTGACTCGTGTTTCAGGACCAACCAGATTTAACAACGGTGTACGGCTATCAAGTCGTAGTTGTAGACTATGATAGTCAATCTGACCTCCAGTTCCACCTCAGAGGAGTCGACCTGGTCATATCAACCGTTTCTGGTACTCCCCAAATCAACCTTATAGATGCCGCTGCAGCAGCCAACGTTCGTCGTTTTGTGCCTGCCGAGTTCGAAGGCCCTCCAGCTCGTCGAGGACGGCACGATCCTTTAGATCGTGGTAAATCAGCAGCACTTGAGCGACTTCGTCATTGGACCAATCAACGTCGCTGTGTGATGCGATTTACCATCTTCACCTGTGGCGTTTTCTTTGAAAGATTTGCTCCTGGAGGGTTAGCATCAGTCAACATCGGGAACTCGACTGGCGCAAATTATCAGGGATCTTATTTGATGGATATTGGCAACAGCACAGCCGAGATTGTGGAACGAAATTCATCAGGACGACAGATCTATATTTCGATGATCTCGGTGAACGATGCAATGAAGTTCGTTGCCGCCGCCGTGGAGCTGGATCCGCAGACCTGGCCAGGCGAGTTACGCATGGCTAGCGAACGACGGACTGTCTCCGAAATACTACAGTGGGCTGAAGCCATAAAGGGCGGTATGTATTCATTGCTCACAGTTTTCCCCAACTGGTACTGATGACACTTAGGAGCATTATTCTCAACCGATATCATCGAAGCACGCGATCTTCAACTGCATCTTGACCAAGCTATATACTATCAAGATATATACAAGACTAACAAGATTCATGAACTGATGGCTACCGAACAACGTCGTTACGACTTCGAGCAGCCAAACCTCAATGAGCTAGTCACAATCAACCCGCCGCCAGAATCTTTCTGGGATTGGTTAAGATTACAGTGGGGAGCTGCATAGCCATGCTATCTTACATTTCTTTCAGCGAGAATCTTCATGAAGTGACAGAATAAAAACACAGGCTTTAGATTAAGATGAGAATCGGAAGTGAGCGATCACTACAACATGAGTTTGGAGTATGACATGTATGGGAATGAGGGACATGGTTCGGCACGCACGGTTCCACGATTATGTTCTGAGGTTGTATTATCATCAAGGGTGAGTGGCCTTTATTACTACGAAGTCATAGTTCCACTTCTTCATCGACCGTGGATACGGTCCGGAAGCTGGCCTTCAATTTGCCCATGGTCATGATATACTTATGTACCTGTTTTTCGAAAGCACCAACTTGTAATATCAACGTGCAAAGACATTAATGCAACTCTTTATCCGCCCATTGTGAACTAAATCTACATCTCTCTCGGTCCCTCCCTGACGTATACTCCAGGACTTTAGGGGAATTGCCACCGCTACCCAGGCATCTGGTGAGTCTCAGGGGCTCACCTCATTAGCCAACAATTACCGAGCCATTGAAGCGCCATCTGCATACTTCATACATGTAAACGTCCAGCCGCACCTGCATTCTTATGTTAAATCCGTTGAATGTCTCCACTTACAAACATATTCGCCACTCACACTACCACCCACTACTACTACCACCAAGCATTCTTACTCAGCAGCCATGCCGGGCCAACCATCCTAAAACAGCAAGTATATATTCCTGACCGACCCACAAACCGTCTCCTCGGTATATGAACCCGATTAAGATTTTGAATTTCAAACTTTATTCTGATGTGCTTCCGCTCTTGAGAGTAGGTTGCCATTTCTTAGGTAAGATGCGCTTGCGGGAGTTGGATGCTCACCGGTAAGGTAATTATGGGGCGTTGTCACGTGGTATTCTTTTTTTCTATACGAGATGAAGGAGGGGGGAAGGGGGAGATGGCGAGGAAGCTGAGTTTGCCTTGTCTTTTCCTGCTGAGGTGGCTCATGCTGGATCTTTCATTCGGAGACCTAAGCGGAGTGGTTTGGCGGGACGATGTACCTGCAGGTGAGATCTGTTTTACACGTGATGGTTTTATATTAAATCTTTATCACATTTACACCATTACGGGTGAGATATAACTGAAACTAATTTGGGCCACATAAACAGACATTTCTACGTGTGCGAAACAAAGGTTGGCATGAAAGATCAGACCACCTACATGTACATACCTGAATCGGTTACCCAAGCTGAAACTCTGACGTACCAGAAGCAAGAAAGTATAGAATCTCGTGACTTTGAAAGAGTGCGGGGAGAGTTGAAAGGCCCAAAGGAAGTATTCCTTATGTGTCAATAATGATGGAGCGCGATTCGGCACTTCGCGCAGGGGCAACCGCGTGACTGCCGGGAGTGCCGATCCAACCTTTCAGCCGCCATATGGATGAAACAGGTTCATATCCTCAATATTACAAGATGCCGGTGCTTCAATACCTTACTCTATATAATCATCTATCAAGAAAAATGAGTGGCCTGGGGTAAAGTAGCTGAGTCAATTGCGCGGGTTAAATGAGGATATTTAGTCGACCTTGGATTGAATGTGCTTGTGGTTTCTGCATGAAGGATATGGATATTCTGCCGCACCAAGAGTACTATAGATGGGACCTCTCGCAATTGAGGCTATGAAGACATGAGCTATAACGTATTGCATGCTCTGAATACTTCGCATGAGTAAATTCAAATAAGCATAAAAGTATTTCCTTTCCATCATCATCTTGTGTTCCTTTGAACAGTTTTGTAGCAACGTGAGGGAATATCGCAGTGATGAGGCGTTTGTATTTTCTGGCTTTGTTCGCGGTTGCTGCAAGTGCACGTCGGCAGTGAGTACTTTATAAAGTTCAAATCCCTGGGTAGAGCAGTTACCTAAAGGCGATTGTATTATGAGAATGAAATCAAGTTTGAATACTGACCCCATAAATTTTTGTAGCTATCCCAGGCACCTTGGCCCTAGAGAGAATGGCAATGGAACTGCTACGAACGGAACTGTAACGAGTCCATGTGCGGCTGTGAGCGCAAGCTCGGCTGCAGCAATGGCAACGAATTTTCTTGGTATGTCATCTCATCTGTTCGATATATGAGCATACACCAATGGCACGTCCATAGCATATCCCATAATTCCAGCGCAACTTGCGCAAGAATGCCTTACCTCCGTACCGCTTAACAAGACCGAAGCAGCCACCCTGATTAAATCTATTCTGCCATATGTAGAGTGGCAATCGGGTATGTAGCTCAGGTAAAATACAAAGCCGCTATTAACAAAGGCAGATACATCGTATTTGAAGAACCCTCCACCCAGCTACCAACAACCGCCTGTCGATATCTGGGGTCTTTTTACCAAGATCTTATCAAACATCGAATCCGGTGCATATGCAAATGAACAAGAATTCCAAGCAGATCTATATAGATCTTTTAATTCGGTGCACGATGGGCATTTCCGATTTGTTCCAGATCTCTTGAGCAAAGCCGTCTCGTTCTTTAGACCGGTCAGCTTGGTAAGCGTAAGCAAGGACGGCATGGAACTACCCAAGATATATGAGAGGAGTGACATACGAACTTACAATGCCGGACTTGGAAGTAATTCGTCGTTGCTAGCTAGCGCCTCTTTGCCTTCCGAGGTCATAAAGATCAATGGAGAAGATGCTGTCAAGTTTTTGACGAACTTAGCTCAGCTAGGTGCTTTGCAGGATCCAGATGCATTATACAACAATCTTTTCTATGAGATGGCTTTAGATGCTCAAGAGCGAGGTTCGTATGATGGCTATTTTGCTGGCAGTGGAAGATTTGGTAACATCTTTCCTGGTTCCAATACTACAATTGAATTCGCCAATGAAACGGTTAATATATATGAGAACCAAGCAGCGGTTATCGGAAACTTTTCCCAGGTGGTTGATGGCGAGACTTTCTATGAGAGGTTTTGCACGGGACCGCATCTCCAGAGATACTACTCAAATGTTACGTACCCATTTCCATCACCACCGCCTTTACCACCAACGGATCTCACTCCGCCTACAGGATATCCAACCCCAATTGTTGTGAGTGGAGATACACAGGTGTCTGGATACTTTTTGGACGATAAAGATCCTAGGTATGCGGACGTTGCTGTGCTGAGTATGTTGACATTTGCACCGAACTTTCCAATAGAGTTCCAATCCGTCATCGAAACCTTTATTACGAAAGCCAGGGCAGCAGGAAAAACTAAGTTAGTTATTGACCTGTTTGGCAACGGAGGTGGTACGATTCTCGTGGGGTATGATGCATTTAGACAACTTTTTCCGTCTATCACTCAAGATGGTTTCAGCCGATTCAGGGAACATGAAGCATTCAGAATACTAAGTGAGCAAATCTCTCTATACTCAACCAAGTTCGATGCCTCAACCGCAGATGATGAGCAAATCTTTGCATACACAAGCCCTCCAAACTACCACTATGATCTGAATGAGACAAATCAGAACTTTCTGAGCTATGATGACAAATTTTCGCCAAGAATATACAATGGTGATGAGTTCACGGCAAACATGAGATGGAATCTGAACGAACCTTTGACAACAGTCAATACCACTTGGGGAGTGGGTGAGGAGATCACAGGATATGGCACACGCACTAACTTCACACAACCTTTCGAGGCCATGGATATCATTATGGTCAGCAATTCCTCTCATCTCTTGTGGTGGCTAACAATGGCAGATTTATGACGGTTATTGTGCCTCCACCTGTTCGTTGTTCAGCGAATTCATGAGACTTCAAGCTGGCGTAAAGTCGATCGCATTTGGAGGTCGGCCGACCAAAAGCTCCATACAAGCTATCGGTGGTACCAAAGGAGCAAATAACTATCCGTATGGGTACATCAAGTTACTGGCTACTGTACCGCTCAATGATGCTTCACCAGAACAAACAGCAAATTGGACATCACTAACAGCCTATACTGATCTCCCAATAAACAGAAGCACAGACACATCGCTGAACGTCAGAGACCAAATTCTTCGCCCAAATCTGATTGATGGAACGCCGGCTCAATTCATCTATGAAGAGGCGGACTGCAGGGTTTTCTTCGAACCGAGAATGATCAGTGATGTGAAGTCGGTCTGGAAGAGAGCCGCTGATGTAGCTTGGGGAGGGGCAAAATGTATTGCAGGCGGGTTTCCAGGAAATGAGACCCTGGCAATAAGACGAAGGAAGAGTGAGGAATTGAAATTGAAGGCACAGGATGATAGGAAACCATACAGAAAGTTCGCGACCGACGCATTTAAGAACAAGCCATTGAGCCCAGCCCACGGACGGAAGGTGCCTCTATAATAGACTCTATAGTAATGAATAGATTTTGTTCATAAGATCGAGCGCCACTAGATGACAACATTCCAAAAAATAAATAAATAAAATAAACCGAGGATGAAGGCTGGGTGGGTGGTGCGACGACATATATTACCACGTGACTTGGATGTTAGCGTGCCAAGAAATACAAATGTAAACAAGACATCGACGCAGCCAAGGGCATAGTCAAATAATGCCACTATTCGTACGCCCATCGACGCCTCACTATCGCAACGCCTGGACACAATCGCATTCCCTGCTGTTAATAGGCCTTTGGTGGCTACACTCAATTGACGCGAAATAATCGGAAATAACGCGCTATAGCTGGAGCGTCGCGCACAGCATCTCATTTACAGGAAGTCCGCAGATGTGCTACCACCAGCTCTGATCAATGACTACTCTCGTACGAACGCGGATCCCTTTAGAAACGCTGAGCATGAGTCAACCGACCACTGCTAGGAGAAGAAGCAAGCGTTTGGCTGGTGAGTTGATAAAGCTCAAAACTTGCGCCAATGGATGGGAATGCTTTAGCGCATAGCAATTATGTGTGCTGACACGTTCAACAGCGTATGATGAAGAAGATGGGGATTTTGTATTTACACGAGTATCCAAGAAGACGAAAACCGCCCCAACAGAACCAGATCCTGTCCCCGCACTAGCGCCGGCTCCAGCGAAGAAGTCGAAAAAGGGCAGACCACCGAAAGCACAAGATGAGGAGGAATCGACAGAAGTGAAGAAGGTTAGAGGGCGGAAGATGAGTTTTTCAACGCCGAGGTTAGAGCATAAGAATGAGATAACGCTGCCCAAGAGAAGAAAATCTACGCGTTCATCAACCGGCAAGGCTCAAAATGGAGAGAGTAGCACAGAAAATGCGGCTCACGATAGTATTGATTTAGTTGGCGCGTCAGTGGAGGACGCAGAAGCGCCTAGCAGATCCGTGGTAGAAACCAGCAACCAACCAACCATGATATCCTTGCCGTTTACCGATACACCCGTGATTAATCGAAATAAGGAGCTGAGGAAAAAAGGCACGACAAGGCGGAGTAGTCTGGGGATGCGTGGCAGGAGGGCGAGCTCTTTAATTGACAACGGTCGTAGCGCAATACCTCATCGAGAAGTGGAGACTTCTCAATTTTACAAGCATATTGAAGCAGAAGGGCTGAGTGAACCACGAAGGATGAAACAGGTATTGACTTGGAACGGAGAGCGAGCCTTAGGCGAGAAGCCGTCGCATGGGGACCCAGATAGTGCTGCATCTCTAGCAGGTGAGAAAATTCAAAGCATTGTAAAGCGTGAGCTAACAAATATAGCCCGAGTAATCAAAGAGTCCCTACTCAAAGATTTCGCCAATAAATCGGAATTCTCAGACTGGTTCAACCGGGAAGAATTGGCGATACCAACGAAAATTGTCAAGAAACCGAATCCGCGAAATATTGAGATAGAGGAGAATCTGGCTGGATTGGAGTTTCGGATTAAGGTGTATGTACTTTCTTATGGTTTACGAGGGTCAACTCCTAACATCGTGCTAGATTACGCGAGGAACGAGACCAATGGAAAGCTTTGGCAAAACCAGAACCTACGCTTCCACCCCTATTCCAAGATGCTTCTAGCGGAATCTCACCATCCCAAATAGATTCCTCACTCCTTGATCCCGAACAAGCCGCTATTCTTGCAACAATCACAACATCTTCTGCACAAGACCTTCGCGATAACGCCTCAGAACGCCTGAGGGCTATACAGTCCAGCCTTGAGTTCAACGTAGACCAGTTTTCCGATGGAGTGCACAAGGTCGAGCAGTACCAGGAGACCATAGGCAGGGTAGCGGATAAGATCCTAGCACTCAGTGCGGTACGGTTAGACGAAAGGGACAGGAAAGAAAAAGAAGAGATAGGCACGAGGGATCTACCTATGCAGGAAGTGCTGAGGAGCCTGAGTCGAATTTTACCCGACAGTGGCAGGGGACGATGAAATTTGAAGGTTTGGTCTTATAGGTTTCTTGTATGGGCTACAACTTGCAGTCATTTGAAGGATGTTATGAAGCATGAGCTACGGATTGGAGCGTGATTGCACAGGGTGGGATGAAGCGCGGTGTTTGGAGGATACCAACCCTTTGTACAAATGGAGTTTGAGTGAGAAGGGATTTGGTAGCCTGGAGGCTTTTATGAGTAATGCATTTATGTGCCCTGTCTCTCTTGCCTTCATTGTAATCTTGGTGTTGCATACTGCTTAGTGGCGTGCAGTAAAGTTATACACGCGCGTAAGATTCGCATACTAATCCAAATGATACGGGATATGATGTGATGGCCATCCTTTTGTGACTATTGTACAGGCGTGTCTTTGCAAATGCATAGTTAAAGAATGCTGGATATATAGTTCGTTGCAGGCACTTTTCAAACATAACAGCTTTGCTTTTTGTTCACTTCACAATAGAAATGACTCCCGATTCCTTACAATTTGTGTTTTTCCTGGAGATCTCTTGGGTTTCTTTTTGTTCAAACTTTCAATTATCACAGCCCTCCAGTCAATTCAAGAACAAAGACACTGGCTGCACGTCAAGCTTCAGAGTGTACTCGTTAATCATGTGACTTCTCAAAAATGATTTCTTTAGGGACCATGCTATTATTCTTCAGGAGCCATGGTGTGCATTCTTGAGAGAGGGTAGTGTTTGCATTTAAAGAACTCATTGCTATATAAGCATGGGCAGTTGACTCCGGAGACACGTCAAGAGATGAGGATGTTGCAGTTTTGTTTTGGAAACACACGTTTATATATATAGAGTTTCATTTAAAGGACTGTTTGAGACGCTTGACTAACGAGTGGCAACTTTAAGCTTAAGTTTTGAGAGTTGTTCTACCAAATCTGCCGTGGATCTCCTGTCTGGGTATGAAAGTCACAGATTTTTAATCAACTAGGGCTAGCCACAAATAATATTGTCTCCACCTAGTAGTTATTAGATACGTGGATTCTATTCTAAATTTCTAAAGAGAGCCTGGATCTGCGAGGAAATTTCTGCAGAGCCAAAGCTTCTCCGGAATTTTATCGATAAAGAATTATCTGCAGGATATGGATTGATCACATGACCATACATGAGGCATTTCGCTGGTTAATTAAAGGCATTTTTGTCACGTAATACATCCATTTTATATAAGAACGTTGCAAGCACCAGCTACACCTTCCCTCTTTAGTTTAAAATCCTCATATTCAGAGACCTTACAAACAGCTGTTACATGTGCCCGTATTTGGAATCTTGACAGCAGAGTCGTCTCTGTATGGCTAGGTCTCTCTAAAAGTGTATCTTCAGACAATTCTCCGCAAAATTGTGCCATTCGCGACGAGTTCTTGTAGAACCTCTCCTACTTAAGAGTAAGGGATTTTAATACGAGGAAGGGACAGGAGCGGGATTCAAGAGAATTTTAAGAGTCATATTGTCCTAGGAACTTTTTCCTGGGAGCTATATGGACCCAAGACCCTTATAGTTCTACGATCTGCTCGCTAGGATTACACAGGTCCCAGCACTTTCGCCCACGAGCTATATAGTCCTTGGATCCTCACGGTATATGACATAGGCGAATAGCCCAGTACTAAGAATCAGATACCCATCAACTAGCGTGGCTGTAGAAAAGCCGCAAACGATAGAAAGATGTGTTTAATTGTTACATATTATTGTAGTCATAATCTCTAAGTCATACAGTCTGGAATCATGTGCCTGCACAACAAACCAGCGATCCCATCCCTTAATACATAATTCTCGTGGCATAATTATCGATCGTCAAAGCTCATTGGCTTTCCAATGACTACCAATCTATGGGTATCATCACGAATCTCTTTGAACGAGCCCTCCACATTCTCAAAGCCCTTTACACCAAGCCGTTGCATCAATGGACTCAACTCAAGGACACCAGCAACAGTGATACCAAGACTGACTTCGAGGAAGGACCAGAGGAAGACATCTGCTGCGTCATAGAGTGGATCCTTATAGCTACCCAGTTTGGCAAGCGCTGCAATACGGATGAAGTTCGCTATGCTCGCCCTTGAAGTTATTAGCCGCCATTTTTGTTCGTTCAGACATTAGTCACTTACAAAACGCCGATGGCGACAATGCCATAGATATACATCTTCATCCTCGGGTTGGGCTTGTAATGCTTCAGCATAATGAACGGCATAGCCAAGAAGAGCATGTCGAGCGTAACAGTGACAATACAAAGCGCATATCCAACTTTGATGATTTCATTCTGGTCTCTGCAAGTTCCCTTGGCGGATGGGTCGAGGCGTCGCCATGAGAATTCGATGGGGGAACATTGAAGGATAGTGTAAACACCAACAACTGATCCAATGGTAAAGTTGACAATCATGGCGCCCCACAGCAACCATTTCTGCGTCCTTGTCTTCGCCCATTGCAAGAAGGTTGCGGCAATGCTGGCTTTCATGACGGTCGTAAGGAAAACATAGAAGAATTCGAGGAAGAAAACCCATTTCAAGCTATCTGAGATGTTTTTTACACCAGATTGTATAACCAGCGCAGTGTGTTTTCCAATTCCTGACTGAGCTCCAAGGATCAAGAACGCGACTAGGACTCCAAAGATGGCGAGGACGAGGATCATGCCCACATCATTCAAGTTGAATTTCTTAGCGACAATCTGCGAGTAGGTTCGTGTTCCAATGGAAAAGGTGTTGATAACAAGGAAGGCGATTCCAACAGCAATGATCTCTGGGGCTTTGCTCCTTGCCACCGTGGGCATGACGGACGCAGCCATGTCACTCATGATGAGTATAGTACAGAAGGAATGGTAGGAGATGGCTATTGACGATAGAACATAAAATCACAAAGAGATAGTGGATGGTTGTGAGCCGCTTAAGAAGGGACTAAAGAAGATAGGCAAGGTTTCACGAAAAGGGCAGAACACTTCCGTTGTGCATTGCACTCAAATGATGAGGCACAGCTGGGTGTATTTGAACCTTGGACAGTGTGAGGTTAAGGGTAATTGTTTGAAGTGTTCAGATGTTTCCTGATCTGGCCTCCTATGCAAGCTTGTGATTTTCGTCCAATCTTTCGAGACAGCCTCGTTTCGTTTGTCCAGCCTACCCGCGAATGACAGCACATAAACGGTTCAGGGGGAAATGAAGGATAGAATGCGAGCCGACTCCTTTCCAGCGATCGCTAATCATCTTGAAACCTAAGGAGTCACGAATGGCAAGGAATAGCTGTGGCTTGGCAGATGTACACAATTGCGCACGAAAGCTCTACAGGATGCGACTGGCTCATGGGTGAGACCCCCTCAAATTGTTGAAACGCTAAGCGAGTCAATGCTCCCAAATCATTGCATGCGGCTGAAGAGAGTGATGTCCGCTTTCGACAGTGCTGCACAAAGGGCCGGCTTAGTTGGGCTTGTACAAAAACGCCTCTCGGGCGATACTTGTCTAAATGTTAACGCACATCGTTGTCATAGGGCCGTTGCGTGATGCGGTGGACACAGTCTATGTAAAGCCTGCAAGATGTACAGCCGTGTGCACCCACACACGTTGCTGAATTAAGCGAGCGCCATTCCTGGGGGAGGGAACCAGGGTACAAAGAGACCCATCGCTTCAACAAACTCAAAAGCTCTATTTACCTCAAAATCGATCCCAAACAAAATACCATTTTCTGTTATAGCTAAAGACAAGTTTGGCTTTTATAAAGAAGTAGTAATTGTTGCTTTTACAACTTCTGTAAGGCGGTAAATGTGATATTTACCAATAGACAAGCGTTACAAGGTTAGATTAGGTTAGGGCCTCTATGTGGCTGGTGCTGTTGCGCAACTTAGTCGATGCGCATGTACATGCTTTGCGTATCAAGTTTGGCATGGAGATACTCTACAGCTCTCGGCTTTTGCTTTCCTTTGTTCCCCTCCTTAACTTAAAATTTCTTATTGTAGCTAATCTGTTGAATTATATCCCTACCTCAATCATGCTTGTGGCAGTTTTTTTATAGAAAAAAGCAATTGGTTTTCTGAGTAATACAAGAACACATTTTATTTTATCTAGTATAAACCGTGTTTACTTTTGGGGGGGGATAAGCTACGCTCTTTGTGCATCTGTATTAGCAAGCATATTATCCTTGTAAAAGTTTTGCTGTTTAAAATAACAGCATAGTTATATCAATGGCGTTTTTTCTCTCAACGTTAACGTATATCGAAGACTTGAACTTGGATGGTTGTGAAACTTGGCGGCAAGGGTAGAAGTGATTTGTAAAACTTCCGCAACAAAAAGCCTCCTCTGCTCCACATCCTTGTCAATCAAATGCTAGTTCATAATATTACTAGCCTCAACATGCTACAAGACTGAGCAACCATACCCCGGGTCCACCGCTGATCGCCTCGGGCCTCCAAATACCGATAATTCGCAGTAGGATTTAAGCCTCCCCTTCACATGTTTAATCCGCAACATTTTCCCTTCCAAAGCTACGGCCGGCAAGTCTACTGGCAGAGATGCCAGAAACCAGACACCGAAAGCCAAGTAAATGGTGATTGTAGGTGTGAAACTGGTTGTGCGAGAGAGAATTAGGAATACTGGAGGTCAGCAGCTTGTTACTCATGCTGTGGCATCTGAGTGGATTTTCGGCTGTCGAAGGGATGTGACAGCGCGGCTCGGATTACGGTGTTTGTGACTAGAACGTGTTGTTTTATGGGCGTTGGATTAAGGCTTTCGATATACTGACAATGCGGTAAAGATGACATAATTGTAGCAAGGAGGCTGTGCATAAGGATTCTTAGATATCAATGCTGACAAAAGGAGACAGCTTAAAGATAGTGTTTGTTTACTACTCAGTTACTGTTAGAGAATTTCGGCCAGGTCAAATAAGGCCGAAGTATACAAAAAAATTGCTATAATCTATCAGACAATGGGAAATCTTGTAGTGTTGCACAAGGCATGCATTTCTCCGATCATCCATAGATATTACAACCCCCAAAACTCCTCCCATGCAACGCCCCCGATTCCTATATTACCCCAGAATTTATCCCGTCACCAGTTTGCTACCCACCCAATTCAAGATTTAGTCTATCACTCAAGCACCACTATGCATCCACACTCCTCCAATCATCTCTTCTCAATTCAACTGCCTTTCCAATGCGCCTCCAAGTTACACCAGTACCTTTGCCTCACCATCTATCCGACAGTTCCCTGAATATTCCCCAACCCAATCACCCCAGCACTCGGTGTGGCACCCAGCGGCCATGTCCCCAACGCGGTCTTCGCAAACGTCTGGGTAAATTGCGTCGGTACTACCGTTACCTTTCCTCCGACAGTCGTAAGATAATTCACCTTTGAAATGGTGGGAGATTGTGTTGGTGCGATGGTGGCTTCGACCGCGCCGCCGCCGGCTGCAAGCTGTCGTTTGAAGTTCTGGTTGAAAAGCGGTTCGTTGGCGGCGGGAGAATGGGCGAGCGTGATGGAAAGGAGGGTTGCAGTAACCGCTGCGAGGGAGAAGCGCATGGTGAGTACGTGGTATCGCGGACGATGATAAGGTGTCGGTGTGTTGCTTTACAAGAATTCGCCCTTGACTGACACTGGCCTATGAATTCCTTGATATCCTGCCTCTCTGTCTCTTCCCTTGCCGTGTAGTGTACCTGACTCCGTATATTCCTTCAATATATCAATCCTTTATGATGCTGGTTTGTTGCTGGATATTGTGAAGACAGCAGTAAACGAGTGTGAGAGTTGGCAGGTATGTTGGTGAAGTGATGTTGACAAAAATTGTGTTCCCTGTTTACGTTGATGCCTCTATTTCTGGAACGCGGCTGTCGATCTTAGCAGGGTGCCTCTGACATGATTGGTGGTTGTGGAGTCAGTTGCTTGCGCCACGCTCGACTTCTACACGTGACATTTCTTCTGTTCAATCCTACAAACTTCGACTAACAACCAGTGGGTTTGGAGCATGAAAACTTGTTTATTACCCTCAAGCTTCCCTGTCATGCTACTGTATGCATACAAGACTGTCTTCTCATTTTCGCTTTAACGTTCGCTCATAACAAATGGCTTCGATAGTTACAACAAACGCGAGGTAACTGGCCTTCTTTCGGGCTTAGCTATTTGGATATATTCCATAGCAGCAAAAAGCTCCTTTGCAAATTCAGCCTTACTGGTATGTCAGATTGCCTAGAAAAAAACCTTTAAATATACAGAAAGTATATTTGTTTAATGCTAAACCAGCTCCTCCCAAAGACACGGTTTGAAGCCCTTTCTAAGCATTCTTGAAGTTGATTTGTTTGAAATAAACTGATACGGCGATTTCACTGGGTCATGCGACATTGGGCTAAGCTGAGAGAACGATCTAAAGACCTCTAAACTGTTCTATAGCCTTTCTTTATTCGATCTAGTTTTACATGAATTGCTCACGATGGCAAATTAAATGCTGTCTCTATCTTTCTTCATCAAATACAATATTTGATCACGGCCGGTTCCTCTAATTAACCACGAGGCCTCAAGTTATTACATTGTCTTGTCCAAAACATACATCATGCTAAGACTTGCAAATATCATTCGAACCATTTTGATCGAACTCTGCATAATTATAAAGCTCCGCCCAGACCACCCTAACAAATAGACAGGACTCATAGTATTTGATGCTCCTTAGGGAGAAACAGATCCTCAAATTATGCTAGGACTACAACCCGACTTCTGATGTGACGCTCCCGGTCCTCCCACGGAACAAATGTAAAGCTACGCCTACAACGGGCTACGATTTAAATATCATTTAATTCAAAACTAATAAATTTATGAAAGCAGCTTTAAACTTTGTAATTATAGGTTTGGTTGCATATCACAAAGGGAAAAGTTTATTTTATGGCCGTTTTAGTGAGGGCTAGTCCCCTCCCCCTTGAGCCACACTATTACGTTCCGCGAAAGCCATGACTTTATTTAATACTGGTCGTGGCTGTGCTGGACGAGGTTCTGGTGGGGGAGTAGATGAGAATTGTTGTCAGGCGGAAGACGTTGATGCGTTCGGGGCCGCCGCAGATCTCGGAGACATTGCCGTTGCAGGGCAGATTACAGAGTGTTGGCGTGTCCGCTGTGGAGGGGCCATTAGCGGCGATTTGAGAATTGTACCAGCACTCATACGTTCATGATATAAACTTTCTTCAACAGCTAAGCATGAATGGAGGTACTTACCCTGGCATACTTTACTCCTGCGTATGACCATCCTAGGCGCTGGCAATCAGCCTTGCAGATTTCTCGAGTCAAGATCATGGAGTCACTATTTGCGGATTTCCGAAGCGTGCGAGAGCCGCCATTATCGATGTAGCAACCGAGCTCTGTCCAGGTCGCCTTCACGATAGGCTCGTTGAAGGCATCGACGCAGTACGATGTCCACCGCCCAAAATTGCCACAGGCTGTTGTAACAAAGGGTTCCCAGCAGATAAAATCGGTGATAGTGATGTTTCGGGTGCTGATGAAATCTGTATATGAAATGGTACTGCCGTTGTCAACCCACCAGGTACAGTATGGAGTTGTGGCTGGGTTGTGAGGGAAGTGAGGAACGGCAATCGCAGAAGGAGACGGTGGAGAGCGAGAAGGCCAAGAGCAGGAAACTAAGTGATGATTTGGTCGGCATCTTGAGTTTGATCGATGAAACAAAACTATGACAGAAAAGAAGAATTAACAGCTCACAACGACAAACTGGGTACGATAAAGACCTCTCTTGACTGCTCCCTCATTTATTCAAACAGATGTACCATATTTTGTTCCCGTTACCCGCTCTTTAAGTTCAAGTCCTATTCCTTTCGGTTTTCTCCGTGTTGGTAATTTCTCTTTGTGTCTGCAAAGTACTGTCGAGAGTTACATTTTCTCGCATTGATAATTCCTATTATGTTTGCAAACTACTGTCGGAAGTTAGATTTTTCTCGCGTTGGTAATTTCCTTTCATATCTGCAAACTAAGGTTAAGGTTTCTGTCAGGATCACTATCTGCAGAGTCCTGTCAAGCTCAAGGGACAAGATCTTGGCAACTGGCGACATTGGCGCTCGAGATTCTCGGAAGAAAAGCTAGAAACCGTCGGCGCGTTGGAATCAATAGCCAATCAGAAAAGAGAATAATATTCGTGTAATTAGTGCCCTTTTTTAGAAGGGAAGTACATCAAATCGGTGGTATTGAAGTCAAAAAACTCGGGATTAGTTCTATCACAAAGTCAGCAATCTAGCATGAAGATTTTTTTGGGCGGGTCGAAGTCTGAAGGATTCCTTTTTAGTATTCTCTACTGAAAGTTGGGAAGTAGTCAGTTGGTGTGGCCCCAGCCAACGAACCTCTTCGAGGTGGAAGGCAAGGTACCTCGCAGGTGGTAAATGGATCTGCATGGCATGTTTTCGGTAGGATTTAGTAGATAATCAGCAGCCACGTATAGCTATATTCCCTTGTCAAAATGTAGCGGAGCTTGATATTGGAAGGTTCAGATGACGATATTTTATTCTCTTTTAGCTGAACATATTCGCAGAGATTCTCACATGCAGGAAGTATAATATCTTAGTTCAAGTATAGAGAAATTACAAACATTTAAAGAAATCTCTTCGGGTACACTATATTGTCCACACAGACATCTTTAACAGATAGACATCATATCTTATATATCCTCTGCCAGACAGGCAGTTGTTAATTTTCTCAAAACCATTTACACATCTGAGTCTTCAAGATGTTTTGGCTTTCCTTGAGTTTGGTGAGCACTATTTCATGTCTTTGCTCTGCAGCTGTCCCCTTTGTCTTCATATACTCTTTAAATAGTGTCTTTACTTTTTATTTTCTTCATCGTCCACTCCATTCTCAAACTTGAGGAGTTCTTCCACATTCAAGACTTCATATCCTTCAGGGTAATCTATCGTTTTCTCCGTAATCGTGTTTTCTTGAACGCCGCTTTTGTCCACTTCGCAATAGAGTTGCTGTTGAGTACCTTGATAGTCCCCATACGATATTCCTTCATTCGAATCTTAATCGGCTTTTCGTTGGTCTCATCCATCTTTTTCAAATCAGCGGCATCGGCCTTGCCTGGGTGAGCATCCTGCGCATTTTTAACCACCTTCATAGTCATCTCAACGACCTCGCCATGGTGCCGATCAGCGCCGCGCCATTCCTCGACGAGCTTTCCTAGATTCCACGAGGAGAATCCCCATGCCCCTAGGCTGGGGCCGACCTCTTCAATAACTGGCGATGTCGCTTCTTCACGCGGATCGTGTGTGTCCTTGCGAGGGGCTTTCATGCGTTGATCCAAGAAACAATCTGCAAAATCATTGAATGCCCTAGCTTGGAGGTGTCCCCGTTTCTACTACACATTTTCCCGAGAATTCTGGTGTTTCTACAGACGAGGAAATCGATATTGTAGGCGTGATAGAAGGTGATGGCCTCGTATCCTATGGCTGTAGAGGCGTCAACCATAGCTAGCCAGGCCAGCGCCGCAAAGATCATAAGTAAAAGATACATTGCTGTCTATAGTGAAACACTTGAATAGAGAGCGGAAGAGATAGTTCTGAGCATCAGGTAAAATTAGCTAGAGTTATGTTGCTGCGTTGGATGTACAAACTTACGGGCGACGCTTCGTATGTGACAGTCTCGTAGCAAAAAGAACGCATAGATTGTATCCTCTCAAGTAAAATAATGGTAAAATGAATGGGTAAACAGCTCTAAGAAAAGTGCTAATACTAGCTGGAGAAAAGATAATAGAAGCTTATCCGAACAGTATGTGTGAGGCGGAGAGCCTGATTGAAGGTGCTGTGCCAAGATTCCAAACTGCTCGCTGGGTCGTATCTATATATTTATATCTATACTATCATCCTTCTAGAAAATCTTACGGCCAATGGTATTTTATGACTAGCTGGCTGTGAGTAGATACATATTCAAGGATTGGATCCCGTATAATGGGTTGTTTGTAGCCCTAGTTTGTAGCACCGTAAGCTACCGTCGACCCGCAGCCAAAGATCAAATTGTGGCCTGGTCAAACCAATAATACGCTTTATCCTCTCATTAGCACTTGATTCCAAGATTATTCCCAAGGTGAGAGAATGGTACCTTGACCTGCATATGCTTTGAGCCTAATGGTGCCGCTTTACAAATGAAGGCTAGAAAGGAATCTGCCAAGACGAAGTCTGTTGGAATTGCTGAACAGGGAGGCGCTTATTGAAGCCAGCTAAATCAAAACCAACAGCTGGAAAATGCAGCCCAGCGTATGGGCCATACATCCACCGCCTCACTTACACTTGGCATACTAAGATCGATTATAAAGTCTGCACTGGTCGTTCCCCTCACCAACAACCCACATACATGATTTGATGCAAGGCATATCTCGCGCCAAGACCAGCGGAGAAGCTTCTCTCGGGCGTAAATGCTTCTTTCAACTGCATCTACGTGGTATATCACGACAAGGCACATAACGGCGCTACTGGAGCAAGGTTAATGAGATTTCCAAACAAGTCTAATAGAGCCTATCTTATGAACTTCCACAAGCAAGATCATAAGCTCACACCCAGGAAGACTAACCTGGATCAACCCGTAATGGCCACAGCCTGTGCCGCTAGCCAGGCTGAGACCTTTCTCACCCCAAGTATGGCCCGTTGGTGAGGCCACTTACTTCATATACCTTATTCCCTATTACGGCCTCCATTGTACCTGTTCTCCAAAGCCGACCGCACAACCCTTTCTATCTCAGTTTCCTTCATGTTTTATACCAATCGCTCCGCTCTGTTCATGAAAAACTGCAGAGAGCAGCTTCTTTTATAACGCTTCTTTTCAGAGCATGCACACAGCCGTTCTTTGTCTTTTGGTCTTTAATTATTTTACCAGTCTTTACAACTGCCACTCATCTAAAGCATCATCATCATCATCACCATATAAAAAGTCGCAGTTATTAGATCAGAATTTGTCCTAGCTTTCTGATCGTACGGTAAAAACAGCGTCACACTCAACTGGCAAGTTTCCCTTGAAGCCTATCTTCTGGAAGGAACTGTGTTCTGATTAACACTACTAAATTTGCATCAAACAGGCGTCCCACTCCTCCCGGCAGACATTGATATTGTATCTTTTTATCGATAGTTTGGTATTGAGCTTCACTCAAACTGATCCCAATTTCGATGCCTCTAGCAAAGCTTAATCACAGCTCTTAGAGAGGGCAAACAAGATAAAACGTGTTTTGACTTCATCGTCTTCCTCCAGCTTGCAGGCTAAAAAGCGAGCCGAGAGCGCCGCTGCTCCAATTCGAGCCCGGGTGACGCTACCAGACCTGAAGGAAGGTCGAGCTATCTTTGAGCTGGCGCTGAAAGAAGTTGCTGAGCGCAATGCTAGGCGTGTAAAAAGCCCTGTTTTGAATCATTATTATTCTGACAACACCACGAGCGCTGCGATATCAGCACGACCCGCAGACAATGATCATTTTGTTGTCAGTGTAACGGTTGCAAGTGCTGCAGCAATCATGGCAGAGGCAGATGCTATGGAAAAATTGGCCAATGGAGCTTTAATCCGGGAATCTGCGCATAATAAGCGTGCAGCCTTTTTCTGGATGGAAGATATTGCTTATAATGGTCGCTTCCCCTTTGGCCCAGGCAGCCCTGGCATTTATCCGGTTTCCCGGAACGTCAAGGATCCGTTGTTCGGGGCGGCCGGTGACGGAATACATGATGGCGCTGCTGCAATTAACAATGCTATAAGCTGTGGCAGGCGATGTAGAAAGAAATGTGGTTCTTCTTCGGTCGAAGGAGCGGCGGTGTACTTCCCAGCGGGTATGTGACAGCCTACCCTATGCCTGATTCAGTAGTGAATCTAAAGCCTTCTTAGGAACTTACCTTATTAGCACTTCAATCATCTCTTACTACAATACGCAACTGATTTGAAATGTAAGTTGCTCTGTTCCTACAACCATGAATTTTGCTGATTCTTACTAGGCTAATGCCCCACCGACTCTGGCTGCAGCTAAAAACTTCATCGGATTAGGTGTGTAATTACTGAATTCGAAATTATTCGTGCTAAGGAACTGTTCAGGTCTCATCACTTCCGGTGTTTATGCTGGCGAGAATAATGGAGAAGGAGAATGGTATATATCAACCATGTAATGCGAATATAGATTTTCCGATCTTCCATCTAGCGATCTGTCGGAGCAATTTTCGTACGCCAAGCTCGAAATTTCATTATCGATGTTAGCAAAGCGGGTCTGAACGATTGCTCAGGGATCCACTGGCAAGTAGCACAGGCTACCAGTATTCAAGATGTCACATTCATTCAGCCCAAAGCGTCAGGCAAATCACATATGGGTGTCTGTAAGAAAACCTAACCATTGGCATACCTAGTATACTAATGCATTTCGCAATCGCAGAGAATGGAAGTGCTAGGTTTACGTCGGATCTGACATTTAAAGGTGGCGCCCTCCAAATTCGTTGTAAGTGGGCTAGAAGAACCGGGCCTCAGCTAAACTCAAGGGCTAATCTTGCTCGAAGGCGGCAATCAGCAATTTGTCACGCGGAAGTTCCGATTCGGAGGCTGCACAATCGCTACTGATATGCTTTGGGGCTGGGGATGGGCTTGGAAATCACTGTACGTGGAAGGCGCTGACATCGCTATCAGAATGACAAATGAGCGCATAACTCCCCATTAACTTGAACCCCACCATCCAGAAATTTCCTCCATCATTTTATTTAGCTGGTGTTTACCAATTTGCTAACATGTTACATAGATCGCGGTGGTTCTATCCTCGCCCTTGACTCAAAGTTTGTCAGCACGTCGTGGGGAATCGCGGTCAATACACCGAAGGGTTCTACAGAGGGCGGGCAATTCTCTATCAATATTGATCATCTTGTCCTTGAGCGGGAGCGGCTGCCTGCCCTGGCAGCGGCAAGGGAGAGCACGTGGTTATACGTACGATGAAGAACATTGGGATTGCTTATGATTAATAGCATTGAGATTTATGGCAAGGCCTTACCACGGTAATTGGGGAGCACCCGCGGGAACTATCTGACATGATATCCCAGCTGGAGGCATAACGTTACCCTGCTTTTACTTGATACTGCATGTGCAAAAGGGGATGTCAAGCGACAGAAGCTAGCATTACATATAGGATGCTGCATTCTAAAAGACCTGGATTAGGCGAGCATAATATTACTTTAAAGTGTTGCCATGACCGCGCATAATGTAGATATGGTAACTTGCTCGCTGCTTGAGCGACTTCTGTTTAGCAAAAAAAGAAAAAGAGAAAAAGGAAAGATCTGCAGGTATGTATTAGTAGCGGTTATGCACCCTGCTGATTTCGCTTTAACATCACATTGAGATCACCGATCTAGTAATCGCAGAAACCAAGCCGGCCATGATACGCATACCAATGAGAACCAGGAATAGCGGAGCGTTAAGGCCTGGGTATTGTAAACCCCAATGAATACGTGAAACCCACACCGTCCTAGCCTATAACGACACAAATACATCAGCTTAGGCCCGAACAGCGAGCCGTACTAACCGCGTGGTTCTTCACCCGGGCATAGACAAAGCGGCCGCGCAGCACCGAGAAACGACGCTCCTCGCCGCGAGGCCGACGTGCGTGCTCACCCGCGGGCTGTAGCTTCCCAGGCCGGCGTTGCATGCGCGGCTGATGTTTTGTTCGCACACAAGATACGGCACTGCGAATGGCAACGAGGCATGTTCTTAGGCCCCAACAGAAGAGCCATTCTCGAGGCGGATAAGCAGGGAGGCCTTTGCTGCGGGTAAAATGATTTTTATCCGATGCCGGCTCGGCCGGCTGCTTTCCCTTTCTTTTCCCCTTCAATTTGAACCCGCTGCTAAGTGCCTGAGCCGCGTTAGAAGCAGAGCGGCGAGCGTTCGAAGCTGCCTCGCGCATGTTACGTCTCTTGGAAGATTGCTATCGGCTTGATCGCTCACGTGCGAGCGGCTTCCGTCGTGGCTCCTCCTCGCCGCCGCGTCGACGTAGGACTTGTGCTTTCGAGGCCGTGATGGGCTCCAGCCGGTGGAGGACAGAGACGTGGGAAATAGGTAGGCCAATCTCGGATCGAATAGATCGATGCTGGGGAAGCTTATTGGAATACAGCGTATGAAGCAGGAGTGAGAGGATCAGGATGCCATGAGCGGTGGACACTAAAGGAGCAGTCGTTAATGAGCTAGACTATCTTTGCTTGTCCTTCTGGTTGATATGTGTTTAATTTAGTGGGACTAATTACTGCTGGTGCTTCTTATACTCAACCTTTCACTTATCACGAGCGAACGCTGGATGAATGTTTGTGATTGAGCCTCTTCCCAAAATGTAGGTCGGCAATGTCCCTCACACAGGAGCAGCTGGTAGACCGCATGGTAATTAGGCTGCCGCCGATCTATTCCTTTCACACCAGCCAGATGCAGAAGCTTGACTCTCTGACACCGGAGGCTATAAAATGCTGCACTCGCAGCACGCCATGACTCAAGACTCCTTGAACCTGAGGCGAATGAAACCGTGAAATCTAGCATCCTACCTGAATCATGCACTTGAGAACGGGTTTTCAGGTTCTGACTCGTTGTGTTCTCGTCCTGGCGCGTCTCGATGTCAGAGAAACACGGCAACACGCAATTTGATACTGCACGTCACATGGTACGGTAGAAGGCGGGATTCACACATTCCTGCTCCCAAAATTAGCGTCTTCCCAAAACAACGGGTTCATCTCCGCTTGTGCCTTACACATACATCCGAGAACTGCAAGTGATCCTTCCAAATCCCATGGCCGGCAGCCATCAAGATAACTCCCGTATTGATTTTGGGTGCCCGTAACGTGTCCAATCCGACCCCCTGAACGGCAGGGCTGCGTGTATCATCATGACATGTACCATCCGGTACTCGTGATGGACGCTGGCCAATTCTAGGTCCAAAAACGCCATGAAAAATCTAACATGCGCAGGTGGGAAGCACAAGAAGGCAAACTTATGCCCTAGGATTCGTCCATATCCTATTGTAGGGAAATTCGGGGTGGTCGAAGGTTGAAAAGGTTGGGATCTGCAAAAGCTGAAAATGGGTTGGAATGTCAGCCGCGTGCCTTGTGCTTATGTTACGGGCGAAGTTCGCATCTCACCGAGTGAAAAGTGTAGTGATCAGCAATTCAAAAGATTACGAACCAACAAACGCCACCCGCCTTCCCCCATATTCTACACCTGCCTAGTTTCAGCCAGATCGAGTGTGCAGAATCGATCTGCGGCGGCAAGTTCAAGTTTTGAGAATTTTTTAATATAAAAAGAGAAACATGGCTGATTTTTTGATCGGAGTCGCCACTGATGATCACGTTGCTTGCAGATTGCTGACACTGGCCTGCCTCGTACTGGTGTGGTTCTAGCGTGGTTCTGGAATTGGCTACCACGCACAAAATGTCTGGGGGTGGGTGGCAGGGGTTCTATGGCTTGGGATGGACATGGGTAAAGCATGGCCTTTATGTCATTGGAGAAGCCGATTTCTCGGGTGGTGGGACAGTTTTTTTTTGTTTTGACGGGTCATGCCTGCACAGGCAGGGATACAGGGATTGCCATGACCACCGGTTGGATCACCTGTTGGCTCATCTTGTCTCACTTGCTTGCAACCAACCAGAACCCGATCCGCCGTCGGTTAAATCCCGGTCAGTCGTGCCTAAAGAGGTCCTTTGAGGGTCTGGCCTTACTCGGTCATTTCATCTGGTTTTACTGTATCGAAGGAGGGACGATTATGTACTGTGGCTGAACACTATTACTCCTTCTTTCCTGCTATTTCGTATGATTTCTGGTGACAGCTGGAGGTGGAGAAGGGAGGGGGCGTTTGGGAAATCAGCCGGAAAAAAACATCAAACGTTTCTATTGTACAACACCGTATTGTTCTCGACTCGTCCTGTCCCCCGTCCCCGGTCGGTGGGAAAATAAATGAAACCTTAGTAAACAGATTTTCAACAAAACACCACTTCAAATCGCGACACGAAAGAATGCAGACCAGGGATAAACCTTTTATCGTCCCGTCTTTTGCTACTGTACCTGTCTGTACCTTATTGCTGCTTAAACCACCGGTCACATCATCATGGTAAAAGAGCTGGCGGCTAGCTATACTACAGTCTAGCATTCTGGGATTCATGCTTCCCCTCAAGCATTTCATCTTTGTTGGGTCAGATCTGATGGCACGTCACCCCACCACCTTCAGATAAGTCATACAGCAAATCTTTAGCATGCTACCGCATGGATATCCAACCCAACGGCGACATCACATGCTGCATGCCGCGCTGCATATTTCTGTAACATCTCTGGGATGTTTTTGTTGTTGTACAAGTCGTAATAGGCATGCCTCGGGTTCCTCATTGGGTCACCCTCCGCCATCCCACGCACACACGCAATAATTGAGTCGTTGCTGTTACTGTACCCTTGTTTCGTCTACTTACCTGTCTGCTCTTCCAAGTAAGCGGTTTGAGGGTTTTGGTTGAGTTGGTGGTCCGAGAGGCAGAACGGCGGGAAAACAGGAATCCTAGCGAACGCGTGCCAAGACATCGGAACCAATCACATCTCTGGCTTTGCCACGCCCAAGACCTCCCAACCGTGTACCAATGCCCCGCGCTATCGGATCAGTACTCGATCCAGTTTAGAGGGAACTTCTAGGGTGTGCAAGCTGTGCAGGCCCGGACTGTAAGTAGGATGCTGGGGGGATCCAGATATTGGCTAACCTACCCCCAGTGAGTTGGCATCCTCTCTTCAACCTAGACCACAGTCTTAACAGCTCGAGCATCACCAAATACAAAATCCGTTCGTTCCATGAAAACCTGACGCAGCATTCCTACAATCTGCCAAAGCCAACCTTGGAGCTAAATACATCATCAAGGGCTCGACTGTCAGAAGCAGCGCTACACTGTCTGGCGAAGCGCCTCCCCAGAGCCGCTGGCGTTTCGATTTGGTTCCGAATGAGCACATAGCCGCTGCTATTTTCAATAGCTGCCGCTCCCCAATGATACAATTTTAGTCGTCGGTGTGCCCAATAACCGGTTCTTCGAACATCCTGCATCATGTTCGAAAACTTCACATTCGGTGCACAGTCGCAGATGCAGAACCACGATATCAGCGCATCCCCACAGATGTATCCTTCTCGCAACCTCAGACTTCGCTTCCGTTTTATGATGGGAAGGCGAAGGCGGAAGAATGTCCGAACGCTTCAGTGCACAATCGTTGGGGCGAGAAAGAGAGCAGCACTTTTCTGCATGGGGTGCCGCGACGCAAAGGCCGTTTGAGGTAGATGACGAGGATATGCCGTGTCTGTCCTCCAGCATCTCTGAACCATCACAGCCCTTTGATATGCCTTCGCGAGACAGTATTCACAACCGCCGGCTTCAACGGCAATTCAACACGCAACTGCAGCTCTCATCCTCACACATCCGTGATATCCACGCATTAGTGGAAGATATGATTTCATCATCGTCACAATGCACGCTCTCCTACCGCCCATCTCAATCCATGCTTTCAACCCCTCACTCGCCAAGCGGCTTCAGTTTTGACACGCTGGAC
>CAKJVC010000177.1:0-32853 GCA_918026815.1 Chalara sp. BL73
TGTAATTAATATTTGTAGTTATAAACGCTTTAGCTGTAACGAACAAAAAAAAATCGGCAATACGGCTCGGTAGTTTTTTTTGTTGTAAACAGTAAAAAGCTATATTGTAAATAAAGCTAAAATCGATTTAACAAAACCGTAAACTAATTTGTAAAGTTACAAACGTTTTCCGAGTATAAAAAACTAAGTTTCGAGCGTTAAACACTTATAACTAATCTGGATTTTATATAGTAATTTTACTGTTTTAAAAGCTAGTAAATACAGCTCGTAGTTTTAAAGTTAACACGTTTAAAAACAGTGTATTAAACATTTAAAACAACTTACAAAAATAGCTAAAATTACGAAATTGCTATTCGGCGCAATACTAATAGTTTGTAATGCTAAAATAAAACTGTAATATATACGTATAAAAGCGTTTAACTGTAGTTTCAAGTAAACAACAACAATATAAAAATTATTTTAAACGTTTTTTAAGTTAACGTATACTAAACGCAGTTATTTCTAGTAGTATAAATCGAAAATTTAAGTATATAACAATGCAAATTATACTACTGTATATTTGCACAGCTGAATATTATAAATACGAATAACATTTCGCCCGAAAAAAACAAGCGTAAGCTTGTAAACTATTAAAATAATTTTGCTAAAAAACTGTGTATTAACTAACGAAATACTAATACGTACTATATAAACAACTAACGTGTTATTAGTTTATAAAACTTTAGCTAACTTTTACAGTTAAAACTTTTAAACGTCGATTTTTTAAAAACGTAAAACTGAGTTTAAGCATTAATTTGGCAGCGTATAATAAAATTGAAAATAAAAAGCGCTATTGTAAATAACAGCTGAACTGCTTATCGTAAAAGCATATTAAATAACAAGCGTATTTTTTCAAACTAACTTTTTATAGTCGAAAAAATTAAAATTAGTTTAATTTGTAAAATACAACATTAAAAAACTATACTTAAAATACGCATTTTTCGGCTGTTTTGTTAATTAGCGTTATTTTAACAAAAAAGCAAAAATTCGTAAATTGCTTTTTGCAAATTCGTATAAAATTTGTTTCGCAATTGTTTCGGTAGTTTTAAAATTAAAAACTATTAAAACTGCAAATAACGGAAAAAAGCGTTATTGTTTATATTAGCATTTCGTTTTTCGAGTCGTTAAAACTAAAAAGTTATTTACGACTTATAACGTAAAAAATATTACTGTTGTTAAGTAAAGCGTTTAGCCGTGCCGAAAAAATAACGATATGCCGATAGTCGAAATTACAATACTTTAAATATCGAAACTAAACTAAAACGTTGCTTTTACAAACACGAAAATCGAAGCGAAATTAATGTTAATATTTAAAAGAATTCGTATTTAGCCGTAAAAACAATATTAAGCTTTGTAAATAAATTAAAAAAATGTTAACAGTTTTAACTATGTTTTGTATAAAGTTTACGCAGTAGTCGAAATAGTAATATTAATAGTTACGATATCGAAATACTATTATTTAAACGTATAACCGGATAATAATAATTTTTTAAGTTAAATAAATTAAAACAAGTATTTTAGTACTTTTTCGAGTTTATTTCGTTGTTTACAAATAACAAATATAGCGTATTTGTTTTTGTTGTGCAAAATACATTTGCAGCAAATTTCACTTTGCAGCTTTATTGCAAACTACTTTTTTTGCAACGAAAACAATACTTTATTTGTATATTCGCTATAGTACTGTTGAACTTTTGTATTATTTGCTATTTGTGTATAAGCAAAAATTTAAAATTCGAGAATAAATAGTTTAAAAAGAAAAAAAGAAAAAAAAAAAAAAGTATGTTTACCGGCTTTAACGGCTTTTGTAAGCGCTGTTTTTTAAAAGAATTAGTATTTGTAGTTTGTAAAGCTTTTTTCGACTTAGCTTTATTCCGATATTTATAGCACGAAGCAAACTTTTTATATTTTTTTAAGCTTTGTCTGTAATACTATTCTGTAAAAATCGACTAATAGCTATTGATTCCAGCAAGTATTGCAATATAAAAAGTTTATTAAAACGATTAAACTGTAAATCTTTTATAAAGCTGTACAATACATGTTGTATAAAAACTAAAGCGTAGTTCGATTTCGATGTTTTGTTACTAGCTTTAACAACGCTAAAACGCTAATTACGTGCTGTACAGTTATAGAATCTACGGCTTTAGAATCGATTGAATTGAAAACAGAAAACCTTGTATTAAAGCTGTAAAAGCTGTAAAATCAAATTATAAAATCAAATTTTACTATATAAAAAGGCGGTGCCCCTTTAATTCCCCTTTCACATGAATTTTTACTATATAGAAAAGCGATGCCCCCTCAACCTCCCTTCACGTGCCATTTCACGTGACAGAACTTTCTCTCAGCCAATCATTTTGCCAAGAACGCTCAGGCTTTTTTGAACCGTAAGTAGAGAAAAGCAAGCTTTTCAATAAACTTTCCGAAAACAAAGTTTAATAATATATATATTTTTGGTATTAAATTAAAACTGTAAAAACTATTTTACAACGCTACTGTGACAGGCTGATAGTAACCTATTCAATTGATTATCACTGCTATATTACAAAAAGAATTAACATAAGGAGAGAAAAAGAGAATCCAGGAGATTACGGGTTTTATAACCAAGCCTGTAACGAGTTCGCTAGTACGTAACGGATCGATAGCTTTACGAAAAGTTTACAGTAGCTACGCGCTATTACGTAGTTGCAATAAAAGCTAGCTCGTGCCGCAAGTACGTGCAGCCGAGTTATTTTACGGGTTCAACTTGTTATTTTTTTTTTTTACAAATCGATATGTTTTCGTAGCGTTCCGTAACTAGCTTTTTAGCTTGTAAGCTTTTTGTAGTTTGTTTTTCGTTTTTTTTAGTTTTAAACTTTTTTAAAACTGTTGTTTTTTTTAAAGCGCTGGCTAGTTTTTATGTCGGTTTAATATAGTTTACTTATTTAACTAAATACTTTTTTAACTTTTTACGACTTTTTTTTTTTTTTAGCAAGTTTGTAAAAAAAATTATTTTGTATTTATTTTTTTAGCTATTATTTGCAGTAAAAGCTGCTAGTTTTTTACAATTTAAAAAAAAAGCAAATTTGTAAACGTTAAACTTAAAAGTTTCGCGTAAAAAATGTTTTTAATTTTTAGTAGCGTATTAAGCCGATAGTTATAAAAGCTTATTACTTCGATAATTTAAAATTTAGTATAACAAGCATTCAGTTTTTTAAATAGCTTGTTTATAGTTATATTTTTAAGTTTAGCTAAACGTAATTATTTATTCGATATCAGAAATTTTGTTGTCGATAACAGTTCGTTGTTTTTTTGCTGTTTTTAAGTATTAGCTATCGCTGTTTATACTTATTTTATAGCTTTTAAAATTTTACGAACGATTTTTTTAATTTTTTTGCTAAACTTTTTTCGCTTTTCGCTTGTAACGGCTTTGTAACTTTTAAAGTATTTATATTGTAGTTATAAAAAATATAAAAAACTTATTTTTATAAACATTGAATTTTTGCTGTTTAGCGCTAGTTCCGCAATAAGCAGTAATTTTGTTTAGTTGTTTTATAAATAGTTTACAAAAACTCGCAAAAACGTTTTTATAACTTAGTTTTTGTTTTTTATAGTTTTACTCTTTTTTAAGTAGTATATGATAAACAGATGCTTGTCGATTTGTAACAGTTTGTAAACGCGCGTTTATAAAACTTTTACAAACTGCGTTTTTCGATTCGAAACTATAGTTAAAAGCAAGTTGTAGTTTTTGTAAAAAATCCGTAAAAAAGTTTTTGCTAAGCTTTTTATTTTTATAAAATTTACAGTTTCAAAAATAGCTTCTTTTTTTAGTCGGTTAGTAATTACTAAAATATTTTTACAGTTTATACTTTTAAAAAACTAAATAACGAAATCTATAAAAATTTTACGCTATTGTTGTTTCGGAATAAGCAAAAGCTTTAAAAATTTTTGTTTACAGTTTTTTTAAGTTTTGTTTATTTTACAAAAATCGCAATTACAAACGAATTTCTGTATATACTTCGATATTTTTAGCTAAAAAAATTGTTTAATTATTAATGTTATAGTACTATTTTTTTTTAAATAGCTGTATAGTATAAAGTCGTAAGTTAGCTGTATTAATTAAATTTGTAGTTTTTTTTTATTAAAAACTTAATAACAGTTTTAAAATAGTAAAACTTTTAAAAAAAATTTCGAGCATTTTGTAAAAAAAACTTTAATTTTAAAAACTGCAAACAGTTTACAAACTTGCTTTTATACCGCTTTTAGCACTTAAATATATTGTAAATTTGTAAATACTGCTGCTTTTTATAATTTTCGTAAATTGCTAAATAGTTTTTGTAACAAGTTCGTTTATTGTTTTGCGACATTGCTTTTTTTATTAAGTTTTGTTATTGCTAGTTTTACGAATATTTTGCTGACTTTTTTTTTTTGCATTACTAATAGTTTTAATAACTGTACTATTCGATAGCGTAGTTTATTGTTTGTAGTATCGACCGGCAAATTTTGCTTTCGGCGAAATAAAGCGTTTGTATGTTTATTGTTTTTTTTTTGTTAGTAAACAATTACAAAATTGTAACGCGAAAAAACTAATAACTAGCGCATTTGTTGTTTCGTTAGTTTACAGACTGTTATAAAGTATTTTAAGTTTTTGTAATTTGTACAAATTTAAAAACGTTTTATACTTTGTAACTAAAAGTTTTATTTTTAAAAGCAATTAATAATTGCTAGCATTTTTTTATTGTAAATCTCGTAATTGTATTTAGCAAAAAAAAGCTTTTTAAAAAAGTAAGCGTAAAGTTGTAACAAGCTTTTTTCGTCGACTTAAAACAAAGTTTTTTTAGTGCTTTATATTAACGCATTTGTTTTTATAATCGTTTTTTTTTATAGTCGAACTAAGTTAAAACAAAAATAAAAACAAACAACTTTTTTAGTTTTTTGAAAACAATGTTTGCTATACTGTTTTATTAAAAAACTGTATTTTGTTTCGTAAAAACCGTTAACAAAACCGTAATTTAAAAAAACTTTTTAATAAAACACTTATAAAAGTCCGCAAACCTGAAAAAGCTTTTTACGGCTTTTACAGACTTAAACGCTTTTTATTTAATAATAGCTTTTACTTTTTTAAAGTTAATTTGTAATTTTACTTTTGTTTTAATAATAAATTTTAAATATTTCGTTAACTGTATTTCGAATTTACATTTATTAATATTTAGTTAAAAGTTTGTTTTTTAAAGCTTTTACAGTACTTTACAGATTTTTTAGCAGTAGTTTTTAATATTTTTTAACGTGTAAATAAATATATTGTTAATATACGCTAAACAAAACTCGTTTAAATACTTTTGCAACGTTTAGTTAATGTATTTTTAAAACGTATTCGAAGCGTTTGCTAAACCGAAAAGCATTACTATTTATTTATACAACTTGTAACGCGTTTGAAAAGCAGTTTTTTATTTGTTTTTTTTAGCGATTCTAATTTTGTAAAACGCAGTTTTTACGTTTAGTTTAATAAACTAACGAATTTAAAATAAATTTTACAATGTTTTATAAATTAACAAAAAAAAATAACAGTTTTTACAAGTAATTTTGTTTAAGTTTCGGTAATCGATATAAAACTATAATTTATTTTTAAGCTTTTTAACGAATAAAACAAAAGCCGCTGCAAAAAAATTGTTTACTTAAAAAATTTTTTTATTAAAAAGCTTTGTAAAAGTTTTTCGAAAAACTAGTAACTTTTTTTTTAATATACTATATAAAAAACTTTAAAAAAAGTTTTAAAACTGGCTGTTTACTTTTTTTAAATCGATATTATAATCGATTTTTTTTTTTCGGAACAGAAGTAATTTTTTAGCTTTTTTCGAGTCGAACAAAAAAGTAAACTGCGTGTACTAAATTAAAAGCTTTTTTTTTAAATCTGTCGAGCGTTGTTTTACTAAAACTTTTTTAATATTTTTTAAACTAACTGCAAATATATACAATTTAAACTGTCAGCAAGCTTTTTTAGCTAAAACGTAAAAAATTACAGCAAATACTTTTGCGCACCGAGCTTTCGAGTATACTACAATAGTTTTTTTACAGATTGTTACATTTGTAAAATTTATTTGTAATAATTTTTGTTTTATATTTTACCGGGCATTTTGTTTTTTAAACTATAACAATTTAAAAATTATATTGTAGCTTAAAAACTTAAACACTATATACAAATAAGCTTTATTTTCTGTATAGCTATTTATATTTATTTTTATAACGGCTATTTTTATAATAGTTTCGTTGCTAAAACTGTCGAAGTTTTTTAAAAAGCGAAAAAAAATATTAATACGCAACAAGTTGTATTTATAAACAAACCGTAAATCGATTATTTTGTATAAAAAACATTTAGTATTTATTAAAATATCGGCAAACGATTTTTAATTAATAAATATAAATACAACAAAAAGTAAACTATTTATAAAAAAAATTTTAAATTTAAAATTTTTTTTTACAACTTTTTTAAGCTTTTAACAGCGACTTGTGTTAAAAGCTACTTTTTTTTCGAGTTACTTTTTTCGCTATTACTGTTTGTAACGTGTCACAGAACCGATCCATGTTGAGGGTCATTGGGTGGATACGCGAGCATGCCAAGAGTGGATAAGGAGTTGATATTTAAAAGAACAGCTCAAGCTTAGATTACTTGTTTTTTAAGCGTGTATATATACAATGATATCACTTCGCTATTTAAGACTGTTAACAATTAATTAGCTGTTCGCTACATTACTAAGTACTTTTCGTGATAGTTATAAGCCCGGTTTTGCAATTAGAACACTTTTACTGCGCACATCGAAAGCTTTTAAAAGCAAAACAGCTAATTTCTTAATTACTTTTTTTTTACAGAAAATACTAAACACTAACAACGAACGCCGCAACTATACGATAGCAAGCTCGCAAAAGTTTTTTAATGTGCTAATAAAGAATAAGCATAATTAGCTCAAGTAGTTTATGTTATTAGCATATAAAGCACGTTACTAAAGCGCGTAAAAGCTGGTCGATTTAAACGTTTCTGACAACTAATTTAACTTAGCGGTATTACTACCAGAGCTAAAGTCGCTAAATAAGCTAGTCGATGCGGAAAATCAAATTCGTAATAAAAAATACAATATTAAGCTTACCGCATATTTAGCGCTGATAGCTGATCAGAACAATACACTTCGAGCAAAAGCAACTTTTTTAATATTAACTGTTTTTTTTAGAAATACTTTCGCTTCGACAACCGATAAAAAAAAGCTCGTTTTTGTTAAACTACAGTATTTATTTATAGTTACAACTAGCGATGTGTAAGCGAGCTGGTTAATGTACAACAAAAATTACACAATAAAAATATTAAAGTAGTCAAAGCAGTTTAAAAAATACTAACAAGTGTTAAGCTAAATTACAAAAACAGTAAAGCTTTTAAAGCTAGAAAACGCAAAGCTACAGCTAGCAATTAATAAAACTATTAGTATACAAGTACTCGTGCAACAACTGAAAAAAAAGTTTGCTTTAACTGATTTTAGTACAATTAACATAGTCTGTGCAAAGTACCGACAAGTTTTTAGCTAAACAGCAAAAAAAAGCATTAATAAAAAACAGTAGCTAAATAATTAAAACGAAGCATACAAACAAGCGAAACTCTACAATTTAACAGAAATGCAAAGTAATTTAGTTACGCAAGATTTCTTAATAGCTATTCGCACAAAACTGAGTTTTGTTTAAGCAAAAAAAAAACTGCAAAACTTAATAGTGTAATTGGAAATCGGTAAAAAAACAAAAATAATTAAACAGCTAGCAGCTAGTTTTGCGAAGCTGATTTATACGGACAACACGAATTTTAGACTAAAAAGTCAAAAGCTCGGTTTATTTACTACATTAAAAAAAAAAGCTAACAACTTTAATTTTACAAGCTTAAATTCTTAGAACTTATTTAAACTTTTAACTAACTGCTTGTTTAACAATAAAAAAAAGTGTTTGTGCTATACCGAAAAAGTTAATTTAAAGCACACGTAAAAATTAAAAAAATGCAAAAAGCTACAGTTTGCGACTACCGGCAAGTCCGACAAGCCGCTTTTAAAGCCGATAAAAAAAAAAGCTAAAAAACAAATACAAAAACGACTAAACTCGGCTAATTAAACGAAACTAAAAGCAGTTTTTAAAAAAAATAAATAGTTTAAACAATTTTTAAACAAAAAAACAACTTTTTTTATTTTATTTAACAGTGCTATAATCGACTCAAAGCTAGTAAAAAGCATGTTAGCCGAAGTGTTAGTTAAAATGTACGCAATATTCAGCTATACTTAACTACACTTTTTATTAAGCAGTACGCTGTTCGACAACTGCGAAGCAATTTATTTAGTGAACAATATGTTATTGCTCGATTCAGAATTATTTGTAAAAGCTAATTACAACGAGTGCGTAAAATCCGAAATAACAAACTTTTTTATATTCGAAAAAAAAACTCGCACTTTTTTTAAAGCACTTAACGGCCTAAAAAAACTACGTACAGTTAAACTTAAACTGACAAAAGTAGTATTAGTTAAAAGATTTTATGTAAATATAATTTTAAAAGCTCGAATACTCGCTATTAGATTGTGGTTTTATAGATTAAAATGTTCGCTAAAATACGGAACGAGTAAAAAAAGCGTTGTAGTAAAGCAGCTGAAGCGTAAAAAAAATTTAGTTTTTTTTAAATACAAGCAATTGTTTTTTTATTTACTCGCTTTTAAAAAAACTTTTGCTGTACTAGTGCTATACGTAATAATGTATTTAACTTTAAATCGCTAAATCAACAAAGCATACCGCTTTTTTAAAAACTATTTGAAACTTAAATCAGATTTAGCGAATATATAATACAAAAAAGCAAGCTATTTAAGCAAAAAAGCGCTTGAAACACTAGTACACGCAGCAAAAAATGTGAAAATTACAGAAATAATTCGTATTAAGTATAAAGCATGTACTTAAGTATATACAAAACAAGTAATTTTTAAAAAAACACTTAATAAAACATTACTTCGACCGTTTTACAGAATAACGTAAAACTTGTTTGAATTTTTTAATTATTTAGTATATAACGGAGCGAAGTATTTGCTAGTAATTAAAAACGAATACAGCAAAAAGCTTTTCGGCTTTTTGCTAACGTTAAAAAAAAGAATTAAAGTAATACAAGCAGTTTGTAGCTTTAACAAATAAGTAAAACGTTAATACAATTTATTTATTTGCAAAATTAAGTACAATAATAATCGATTAGTTATTTCGGTAAACGAAACGTTAAAATATAAACAGTAAGCAAAACAAAAAAGAATTTAGTTAAAACTTTTACTGTTATATATATACGAGCTAACAAAAAGTATAAAACAAGCAAGTTAAAAAGCAATAACTCGTTCGATAAAAATGCGCATAAATATAAATTTACTTAAAAGTTTGTAGCCGGAATTAGCGATAGCTGAAATACACTTGTTTAATATAAATTTATTTGCCGCAAAAAATATGCGTTTTTCGAACGAAATATTTAATGCGTAGTTTAAAAACTATTTTAAATAGTACAATTCGCAGCTTGTAAACAAAATTATAAATAACTTTCGCTTTGATTAAAACGAGATTTACATGTACGAAGCTCGCGCGTATTTTTTGGAAAAAAATAAAAAAGCTTTAAAAAAACGAAAAGCTTATAAAGTCGACTTTAAAGCATACGTAAAATACTTAGTAAAATATGTAATTTTTAACATTTACAGAATTTAAATATTACAACTCGTACGAGTTATTACTACAAAGAACGTTAAATTCGACGAAAACTAGTTTTACTTACTAAAAATCGAACAGCTGAAAAGCTAACTAGCTTCGATCGTTCGACAAATAATGAAAATAATAAAAAAACAAAACATTTAAAACGTTAAATTAATAATCGAAAACTTAAGCGTACTTAGTAAAAATTCTAGCGAACAAGTAACAAAGCTAGAATTTTTACAAAAAGTAAAAAACACTATTTCCGAGTCGAGTAGCTAAAACTCGGAAATAAAACAAAACTAAATTTTAAAAAAAAAACGAACTTTTACAATAAATAAGCCGTTTTCTAGACTTTTAACATTCGATTTAATTTCGAGACTTAAAAATACACTAAGTCAAAGTTCAAAAAAAAAAACTGTTTATAAAAAAGCAAACAGTATAATATCCGACTTAATTTCAAAACTTAAAAGCATACTAAGTTAAAGTTTAAAAAAAAGCGCTGCTCGAAAAAAGCTTGACAGTTCGTTATAACTGTTAATAACTACAGAAAACGCGCTAAATGTCAGAAATTCTGAAGCGAATTAAAGTATTTTAAAAAAAAAGAATTTAAAATTTACAAAAAAAATTCGGCACTTTCTGCAAGTAATTATTAAAAATAACTTTTATTTATAAGCAACTTACTGTTTAGCAGAAACTTCTGCTAACTTAGCTGCAAGCTTTAATGCTTCGAACGTATTACAAGATTTATTACAGTCAGAAAAAAAAAATCCGAGCTTACGCCGAAGTAAAAAAATTCGCAATCAAGTTTTAAACAAAACGCAAAACTTAGAAAGTAGCTAAATATTCGTAATACTAGCACTTAAGTACAATACAACGCTCGATTATACTTAACAATAAAACTTATACTATTGTTTAGTACTAGAAAAAAGCGAAACGGTAACTGTGCATTTAGTATTTTACACTGTTACAATAAAGCAAATAACGCTACTGTTAAAAAGTAAAAGCTTTAACAAAAACTTTTATTTAACAAATTTGCTACTACTTTCGAAGTATTAAAAAAAACTTCGCAGCTATTTATTTAAAGCTCGATTCGAAGCAAATATACGCGCAGAGCTAGCGAATTTAAAAAGCTGTAAATGCTAAAAAGTTATACTAATAAAAAAAGCACAGTATACACTGTTATTGTTAAAATAAGTGTTTATATACAAAACAAATACAGTTTCGGTTTTTACTTGTTGTAAATCGCGAATTGTAGTGCAAATTTTTTTTTAAGAATTTAAATCGATTACTTTAACTTACGCAGCAACGTTAGCTTTTCGCTCGTTCAGAATAGCTATAGCTATAGCAGCGAACTTTAATTTTAAAATTAAGCAGTTCGATATAATTAACGTATTTATTAATGCAAAACGAAACAAAAACGGGACACAAGTTGCTTGCTAGCTTTTAAATAAATTCCGAATACTAAAAATATGCGTAAAACTAAATCGTGCGTTATACGGTTTTAAAGACTTTTCGGCATTATAGTTTAAAAAGTTTACAACTATTTTAAAGAAATTGAAGCTTGTAACAAGCAAAAAAAAGCCGTGTTTTTACATAAACGAAAAGCGAATAATATTTTTCGTGTTTTTTGTAAACGATTTTTTAGTAATATACTACAAGTCAAATAAGCTAAAAGCGAACAGAATAACAAGCTTGCTAAAAAAAAAAAACGAGCTAAAAAAAAAAAAAAATGCAGCTTGGTTTTTAAGTATAAAAATTATACGATTAAAATTAAAGCAGAAACTTTAGCTATTTTATAACGTATATATTAAAAAGATCGCAACAAAATTCAACAAAATGCCGACAAAATGTTTAAGCACTTTTTTGCTATAACAAGTGCTCGTAAAAAACACTAAAACAGCTAATAAACAAAATATAAAAAATATCAAAAAAAAGTAAATAGTGTTTTGTACACAACTATTATGCTAAAAGCAAATACTGCTTATACAGCAGTTTAACTTTTTCGGTTTTTGACTAACTTAAACCGGCAGCACATAAATACAGTCGACTAAACGCTTTTATATTTTTACAAAACAAAGTTTATAACTGTTATGTATAACTACGATATTCGCTTTAAACAGCTAGTTATTACAACAAATACATTATTTGCAAATAACTTGTTTACTAGGAAATTTTCTTATAAATACGTTATAAGTTTGTTTAGTAGAATTGTTGCGTAAAAAACAAAAAAACAAAATACAATAACAACTTTTTTTACAAAAACTAAACTGCTCGCTTTTTAAAACACAACAAAAAAGACTATAGCTTTACAAAAACTTTTTAAAGAAATTCAATTAAAACTCGGTAAACTGTAAAATATATTTTGCGATAATTAACAAACAATAAAGCTAGTAGTAAAAAAAAACGAACGAATTTCTACTAAGCTGCGCTACGTAAATATTTATAACGGCAAATATCTGAAATACCATCGAAAAGTCAGTAAATATCTCAAATACCACCACTAAATTTGGAGGCTTTCTGGGCGTACCACCGTTTTGAAACAGTGGTACGTCAGATATCTGCCAACCAAATGATGGTATTTCAGATATTCTAGTAGTTACAGGTAATCTTTCTGAAATACCATCATTTTGTTGGCAGATATCTGACGTACCACCATTTGCCGCCAAGAGACTAAAACACATGACCCACAAACCTTAATACTATTGTAACTTGAAATCCTTTTATTCCTTTCAATTGTAATTTTATCGATATCGTATCATGGCTCTCGAAATAGGCTCTACGTTTCCTGATATTTCTTCAGCTAAGTTAGCTATCAAAAGCTTTGTTGCAAACGCTTCTGAATCATGGAAAGCTACTCATTCAGATAAAAAACGATTCAATATTGTATGTCGAACGCCGCGTAACTGCAAGTTCAAAATTAGAGCTTGTAATTCTAAAAGAAAAGGAGTTGTTATAACTCATCTGGAACCCCATACTTGCTCTCCTGCAAGTCACTTTCAAGCTTCAAATACAAACAGTTTGGAGTATATAATACCTCATCACCGTTCTTCGATTATCGAGAATCCTAGAATTACTCCAAAGCAAATTCAATCAACTGAACGCTTGCAATTTTATAACAAAATTCCGTACCTTCAAGCGTATCGTGTAAAGCAGGCTGTTCTCGACGAGATGTATGGTGATGAAACTGAATCGTTTGCGCTATTTCCTAGCTATATCGAAAGGTTCAAAGAAATCGATGAAAACAATTACGCTGTACTTCAAACGCAGGCTGATAACGTATTCCAAGCAGCTTTTTTTGCTCCAGGCCCTCTTCGTTTAGCTGCAAAACAGCTTCGTCAGTTCTTTGCTCTTGATGGAACTCATACAAAGTCGCGATATCGTATGATATTGTTGATTTGTTGTGGAATCGACGCCAACGACAAAGTAGTGCCTTTAGCCTGGGCATTAGTACCTATTGAAGAAGAGTATTGGTGGAGCTGGTTTTTACGTCATTTAAAGATTGCTTTTCCAGTAACTTTGCAACGTCGCCATACTTTTATTTCTGATCGTGAAAAGGGTATGGCGAAAGCTATAGTAGAGGAGTATCCTGCAGCAATTCATCTTCACTGTTGTCAGCATATTGCAGATAACTTACAGCAAAGATTCGGTAACAAAGTGAAGCCACTTTTCTGGAGAGCATGTAAAGCTAAAACGCCATTGTTGTTCAAAGCCGAAATGATGAAGTTGAAAGAACTAAGTACGCCTGCTTTCGATTACCTTTGCAATATCGACAAAGAGCTTTGGACTAGAGCATATTCTAAATATCCTCGATTTGGCCATAATACTTCTAATATTGTCGAATCGTTGAATTCAGTTTGGAGTGATTATCGACGTTTGCCTCCTCTTCGATTACTAGACGGTATTTATTTGGCAGCGACTGAAACGTGGTTCAAAAGGCGTTCAGAAACTAGCAAATCTAATGATCTTGCTAACGTGCCAATGGCCAAATTCAAAAGCCGAATACAAGCTTCTCGTCGATATCGAGTTTATCTTTCAGATCAAAATATTGCGCAAGTCGAGGATCCTGAATCAGGCCGGAAGTGGGTAGTTGTTTTGAATCAAAAGTATTGCGACTGTACAGATTTCAATGAGTATCAATCGCCTTGTTCTCACGCAATTGCCGCTGCAAAATTTCTGCGAATCGATTCAATTGAGCTTTTTGATCAGTATTTCACTACGCAGGCTTACGAGTCGACTTACCGCCATACAGTACTACCAGTTTCAATCGAAAACCTTCCTCGTGACGATTCAATTAAGCCACCGATTTTGCGCAAAGCAGCTGGCCGACCTCGAACAAAACGCGTACGCAAAGGCCAGTGGAGCAGAAAACAAACACGCTGTGGGAATTGCCTTGAATGGGGTCATAATCGCCGTCGTTGTACAAATCAGCCTGTTTCAAATGGACGTCGAGAACGAGCTTACGAATGGCTACAATCGGAATCTGAGAATGAGGATAGTAGAGAGGAAGAAGAGGATCAATTGAGTACCGACGAAGAAGAGGAATCACGCCTCGATCAAGAGTTAGGCATACAAATTGAAGAGGTTGATCAGGCTATTGAGCTGGATACAAGTGATAGCAGCTATAACTTTTCAGAAGTCGACAGCGATATTTTCGATCAAGATTCTATTCAACCTACAGATCTAGCTTTACGATTTTCTACAAGGTCTGGGAAAGCGTATGGAATATAATTGATTTTAGGAATACAACAATAAAAGTACATTGATTTCTGGCCAATATTCTACTTACAGCGTACCTACAACGTGCTTACAGCGAGTGTTGAAGGCTTTCTCAAATACCATCAATTATTTGGTGGCTTTCTGAAATACCATTAAAAATTTAAGAGTGTTGGAGGCTTTCTCAAATACCATCAATTATTTGGTGGCTTTCTGAAATACCATCATTTGTGGTATATGAGAAAGCCTCCAAATTCAGTGGTGGTATTTCAGATATTTATCGACTTTTTGATGGTATTTGAGATATTTGCCGTATTTATAATATGTAGCTGTATTAAAAACATAAAAAAAGCGCTTTTACAGTAATATACTTGCTAACAGCTAATATGCTTGCTAACAGACTTACAAAAAATTTTTTAAAATACAAATTTAAGCATTTCTGAAAATTGTTAAATTTACAAAACGTTAAAAAAAAAATCGAGCAAATAAAGTAACATTTAACAAATTACACAACACTTGTAGTTTTAATATTTTATTTATAAATTTTATTTGTAAACACAAATATTTTACTAAAAACTGTTTATACACACGCAAAGTAATAAAAAATCCATACATTTTTTTTGTACTATAATACAGTTAAAAACAACGCTTTATTGCAAAAATTACTGCGCAGCGCAAAAAAAATTTATACTAAATCAAAAAAACGCTTTAAAATATATAAGTAACGTTTTTAAGCTTTTACTAACTTGCAACTACTTTATTTATATTTATTTCCGTTATATAAGTAACGTTTTTAAGCCGGTACAATTCGAAGTATAGCGAACTTTTTAAAAGTTCGCGAAATTATTTCGGAAAATAAATATAATACGAAACCGCTTTTAACTGTAAAAGCGAAACAAACTACTAGACTTTGCTTTATTTGAAAAAAAAAAACTGCGAAGTTTTTTTTTTATACCGGAATTAAAATTTAGTAAAAAGTAAAAAGTATTTAAAAAGTTTTCGCTATTACTACTTGAATTTTTATTTTTTATTACTTTTTTTAAAACTAACAGTTTACGTATAGCTGTTTTTTTTTTTTTTTTTTAAGCTGTCGACGTTAGTCTAAATACTCGTTCGTAAGCTTATCGAACAATAAAGCTATTAAACGAAAAGCTACTTTACATTTATGCTTAGTAAAACAGCGAGTACATTGTTCGGTATTCGCGTTAGTTACATTTCGACAAATTTTATTACTTAATTTTGCTAGTATAAATCGAACACATTTTATACAAACAAACTAACGCTGCGTACTATTTACGAGCTTAGTATATGTTCGTTTAAAAAAAAAATATATAGTTTGTAAAATTTGTTTTTTGTAACTCGAAAACTTAAATTTAAATTTCGACTTAAATAAAAACTGCGAACAAGTTTAAAACTTAGCAGCAGTTTTTAATTAAGTTGTGCGAAGCGATTTAATAAAAAATTCGAACTTGACAAATAGTCGGCGAACAAGTAGAAAACGTATAAAAGTATTGCTAATTTGCTGCGGCTGATTAGTAAGTCCAAAGCGATACTGCGAACGCGCTCCGAAATTACTAGAATAAACATTGTTTAAATCAACTAATAAAAAACGTTTACTGCGATAAAAAAAAGTTGTAAAATCAAGTATTTCGAAAAAATCGCGTGCAGCACGTTTAACTCGAAATTAAAAACGTTAGTTATGCAGTTATTCAGAAAAAACTAAACAAGAATTGCAAAACAGTTGTTTACGTTTAAAAACATAAACTACTTGTAAAAAGTTGAATACTTAATTTGTAAAGTAGTGTTTTTTGCTACTTGACATTAAAGTAATGCGAAACATATTAAGCATTAGCGTGCGTTTTTGCGACAAGTTCGAAAATAAGTAAAAAGTTCGCGTATTACGAACAAAAGTCTGAAAATTAAGTAGTGTTACTCGAAGTATTAAAAAAAAAAGCTTAAAACTACGACTATTAAATATAGTGTGTAATTAACGAGTTGGCGCAAAACTGAATTTAACTCGATTATTAAAAGAAAAATGCTAGTGCGAATGCTTTTAAGCAGGAAAACTGCTGACAAAAAAAACAAAGCTGCTTTAAAACGCATTGCTATTACGGCCGCTTATTTTACTAGTATGTAAAAAAAGAAAAAAAAATTGCTTCGAATTGTTAAAATAGCTTTTTTTATGTCTAAAGCTCGTTACACGAAATTGCTAAGCAGCTTGCTGAAAACGAACAGTTAGTAAACAAGCAAAATAAAAAAAATGTGAACGTACTGTTTTTTTTTTACGAGCTATTCGTTGAGCGTACTTTTTACTTTTTCGATATGCTTTTTTACATTTAGCTTTTTATTCTTTTTCAGTGTAAAAAAGCATAATAACGATAAAGTAGTTTAATAGTAAAAAGCAACTGATAGAACTGTAATAATAGCTGAAATAATAGTAATAATAATAATAGTAATAGTGTTGTTGTTGCTGAAAAGAAAAAGTTAAAAACAGGAAATGCTAATTTATACTGTGTGATTCACTTAATCGAGAAAGTGGTAACTAAGTCAATAAAAGTTATTAAGTTACAACCTGCTCGCCAGGAGGCTTAAGGCTTACAATATCGCGTTCAGGATTCTAAACTCCGAAATCAACTTTCTCCAAAACAACACCAACACGCTCTTGCTATACGAAAGTGAACGCGCGCACTTTGGAGCAATACAGAGATATCTTGGTATTTCTGCGAGCTGTTTCATAATTGATGAAATCACAGCACGAAGAGGTATTTTGGTATTTTTGCGAGCTGCTCTCTGATTAATGAGATCACAGCACGAAAAAATAGAAGGTGTGTTACAGAACCGATCTATGTTGAGGGTCATTGGGTAGATACGCGAGCATGCCAAGAGTAGATAAGGAGTTGATATTTAGGAGAACAGCTCAGGCTTAGATTACCTGTTCTTCAAGCGTGTATACATACAATGATATCACTTCGCTATTTGGGACTGTCAACAATCAATTAGCTGTTCGCTGCACTACTGAGTACTCTCCGTGATATAACGTTTAAAAAAAAATTTAAAATTTTTTTTGTTGTCACGGCCCTGGCCCTATCTCGAGCTTAGCGCCAAGCACTGCGGAGCTCGGTAGAGCTTAGCCCTTGTTACCACAGGGCTCGGCACTCCAGAACTTGGCAACCAACACTACAAAGCTCGTTTACACTGGCCTTTAGCTAGCATTCTGTATATAAAGCACTGCTTTCTTTTTTTTTTTTGCTTGTAGTTGTTTTTTTAGTTATAACAATTAATAGTTGTTTATATTTTTGCATTTTTTTATTTAGATTTACAGATCGAAATTTTTGTGCAGTTTAAGTTGTTATATTAAAACAAATTTTATAAACTTTTCGAAAACGAAGTTTAATAATATTTTTTTTTTTCGTATTAAATCAAAACCGTAAAAACTATTTTACAACGCTACAAACGAAATTTGTGAAAATATAAGTTAAAATTAAAGCTTGTATATACTAACTTTAATTTTTAGTATATACTAGTTAAGCTGCTTTTTTTAATTAGTCGAGTTAAGCTATTACTACTACTTTTTTTTATTTTCGAATTTACTTTACAACAATATGCTTACAACAAAAAAGAAGCTCGTTGAAAAAAGACAAAAAACGGTTTTTAAACTTTTTTCGACAAAAAGTACTTTTTTAGTTAACTAAACGATTGTACTACTTTTGAAGCAACGTTGTTAGCTGCTATTTTTGAAGAAATAAGCCGGTTGTTAGCTAGCAAAAAATCTGAAAAAAACGTACACAATCAATTAAATCAGCAAGTAGCTAATGTTTTAAAAACTTTTGTTCAGTTTTTAAACAGCTAGTTTTGTATATTACTAAAATAGTTAGCGGCTACAAAACTAAGCAACTTAGTTTTTTTAGTAAAAAAACTTTCGATTTTTCGATTATTTCGAAAACAAAAAAATAACTTAAACGCGTTACTATTAAACAGCTTATTTTTTAATAGCAACTATAAATTTAAGTTTAGTAAACGGCATAAGTTTCGGCTATACTTAAAAAAGCTTTTTTCGAAATACCGAAACTTAGACTTTTTAAACAACGGTATTTCGTTTACGTATATTGCTTAAAAATTCTTATTACAAAAAAAAATTAAAACAAATGCGAACTAGTAATTTACAAAACAAAAACGAATCGATTACGTGTTTAGCTGTACTATAAATAAAGCACAGCGTTATTTTTCGTTTCGGTATAACGAAAATAGCTTAAAACTTTAGTTTTTTGTCGACGAAATGCTAGCTTACTTAAATATAATTTTTTGGAATTATTTTAAAGCCGAAAAAGCTGAAAACCAGTTTTACGCTTTAAAATAACAAGCTGTACAAAACTTTAATAATTTCTATACCGAGTTTGCTCGTTTAATTGCTGTAAAGCAAGTTTTTTTTTCGATTTAAAAAAGCTATTTGTAAAAAAAGCTAAATAAAGAATTCTAAAACCGACTTTTAGCTATATACTATTAATACTTTACGTACTAAAAACTAGTATACGAATGTTAACAGCTAAATATTGATTTACAGAAATTTTATCGACAATTTTTTTTAACATTAGCTCGTTAAGCTAAGCTAAATGCTGTTTCGGCTTTTAAACGTTAAAAACTTTTTTCGGCTTTAAAAGCTTACCGAACTTTTTTGCTAGCATTTTAGCGTACTATTCTAAGCTTAGCTACAAGCTATAACAGCATTTTTAGCTTAGTTCGTAGTTTAGTTTCGGATTATTTTTAAAGCACTTGTTTTAAATGCAATGAAAAAAAGCATTTTGCAAGTTTTTGCTTAAATTTTTAAACAATACTTAAAATTCAAGAAATTAAGCAAAAAAAAGCTTCAGATAATAAAGCACAAAATAAAACCGACGCAAATAAGTCGAAAAACGAACAGTTTTAAGTTAAAGCTTTTTTTTTAAAGTTTACGTGTTCGATTTTTAACAAATCGATTTAAGTTTACTAATAGCCGGCAATTTTTTTACTGTAGTATACACTTTTTACAAAAACGAAATTGCAGTGCAAACTAAAGCTTTAAATAATACCGGAGCTAGTAATTATATTTTTATTAATACTCGTTTTGCATTAAACTTTTGTCGCATTTTCGAGTTAAAGCTTAAACGGCTTTTTTATTTTATTTATCCGAAAAAATACAATAGTAAAAAAAGATTTTTTATTTTTTAGTATTTTTTGTTTAACATTAAAATTAATAACCGCCGGATTTACAATTTTTATTTATTTATTTTAAAGCTAAACTTTTATAATATAATTTTCGGACGCAATTTTTTTAATTATTTTCGGATTTTAATTAATGTTTATTATCGACAGTTACAGTAGTTTTCAAAGTTTTTACTAGTATATATTTATTTCAGAATTATAGCTACTTATTTAAAAAACAATATTCGACTTTAACAAGTTCAAATACAATACTAGCAAAACATGTTACGCCGAAACAAAACAATCGCTAAAAACGACAAAAAACGCTTAAACAGTATTCAAATCAAAACTTTAACAATAAGCTTAGTTCAAGCTTTGCTAGCAAAAAACTGTTTGCACGTTTAAGCTGTACAAACTGTTTAACAGCCGGTCGTTTAGGTTTTACAGCTAGTTGTTTAAGCTGTTTAAGCGATTTATACTGTTCGAAAAGCTACAGTTAGCTAAAAGTTTGTGCTTTAGAAATCGAGCTTTGCTACAGTCAGCCGAGAACTTACTCGAGCTAGCGCTTACGGGCTAATCTAAGCTCGAGAAACTAGCAAAAACTTGAAAGTTATAACTAGTAAACTTTTTCGCTTTTACGACTACTAGTTTAAGACTAAGCTAGAACTTCAGCTAAAAAGCTTCGTTAAAGCAAAAAAAAATAGTCGGCTTAACAAGCTTAGCCGGCGTATACACTTAAATATTAAAATAATTTCTAGTAACGAGTTTATGCTAAACGCTCGGCAACAAAAAATCGAGCTATTTTTAATTACGTTAAACGGCTTAAACCGGATAATTAAAAATCGAAAGCAAAAACAACAGTTTATTAAGCTAAAAAATTTTTTGTAAAATTAAATTTCGAGCACTTACTATAGTCGTTTAGCTTTTTTTTCGAAGCAAAAATTAAACACTTTAGCTTTATACCGAAGTATCGACTACAAAATTAAACTTACAAAAAACAATACTTTAAAGTTTTGCTATTTAAACAAGCACTTAATCGAAAAGCTTAAAACTATACGAAACTACTTAACAGCTAATTTAAAAAAAAAGTTTTGTTATTACTATTATTATTATTCCTTTTAACGTGCTGTATCAGTCGAGGACTATGTAGCACGGCTAGCGCCTAGGCGCTAGCGTTCCTATCTAGTTTATGTACAAGCAATGGTGGTAGTCAATCTATTCCAGTGAATGTTGAGGGTTTTTGTTATTACTAGTAAAGCTTTTTTTGTATTACTTGTTTTGTTTGCGCGAAAGTCGAACGGTTTATTTCGTTTTTATGTCGACTACCGAAAACTAAATTCGTTAATTAAAAAAAAAAAAAAAAAAAAAAAAAAACTAGTATTTTTTGCTGTTAATTAACGAAACGCTAGTTAAGCTAAACAAAGCTAAAGTTTTTATAAAACTAAATATTCGTTAAGCATTTTACCGGATCCGAATTTTTTTAGAATTTAAAAAACTTACAGTATTCCGTATTTGCTATAGCTTGTTTTAGTATAAAATTCTACTTTTTAGCTTTACTAATAAACCGGCAACGTTTTAAAGCTACATTAACAACACTTTTTGAAACTTGTTAAATATAGTTTGTACAGTATATTTTAATAACATTTTTATTTACTTTAAAAACGAGCTATAGTACAAAATACACGTAAAACAAATAATCGACAAATTGCAAACTGCCGATTTACAAGCCGATATTAAAAAGTGTAAATTTAATATAAAACGAATAAAGTATTTAAGATTTATTGTTTCGATTAACGGCATTTAAATAAATTTAAACAAAATACGAGTAATTGCAAACTAGAAACTTTCGAAAACAGTTAAAAAAGTTTAATTTTTTTTAGGTTTTTGCAATTTTTACAAAAAGTTTATTCGAAGTTACAGCTAAATTGCAGCATCGCTAATTTAGCTGACTTGTGCTAATTATAAGTTTGTTTTCGACAATAAGTGTACTTAAGTATTCGACAAGTTTAAAACTATATTAATAAGTGCTTTTTTGCTGGTTTACTACAATTTAAACAGTTAGTATATATTAAAAACGAACGTTTTAAACACTGTAGTAACAGTTGTGTTTTTTTTTAAAAAGTTTCGACAGTAAATAGCATTCTGTAAAGTATTTTTTTAAAACTATAGTTTTTGCAGAAACCAATTATTTAATTTACAACAAAAAAATGCTAAGTATTGTTAAAGCGTTGCAATATTAGCGTGTCGAGCTCGAAAGTACTAAAAATTACATTAAAATAATTACAAATTACAAAATTTTAAAATACTTTATGTCGAACAAGCTGCTATTAGTTAAACAAGCCTGTTAAGCTAAAAAAAAATTTCGGTACTATTTTAAAATATTTTACAAGCTTAGTAAGCACAATAAAGCCGACTTATTAATACGACAAAACTAAACAAAAAGCTTGGACTAAACAAAGCGAAAAAACCGAAATCAGGCTTTTTTATTTTTAGCACAGTTTAATTTTTAGATTTTTCAAAAATTCGCTATAAGCTCGGTGCTAAACATTAAAAAGCTCGATATAAACTTAGTGTTAAATACTGTAAAACTCGATATAAACTTAACGTTAAGCACTACAAAACTCGATACGAGCTTAGCGTTAAACACTATAAAACTCGAAGTAAACCGAGTAGTTTTGTTGTTGTCGCTAATTGAAAAACAGTTCGACTTAATCGACGAAATTCTGCAAGTTAACTAAACTGCTTAAAACTTAGATTTTGCAAAAAAGCTAAATCAAAAAAACAAAAAAAGCTACAGCTTAAAAAACGAGTTGTTAAAAAAAAAAAGCCGGTTTGTAGTAGTCGAATTAGTATAAACTGCTTTAATTACAGCATTACACTGTAGTTTAACTACAACTTACTTAAGCTAAAACAAAACAAAAAAGTTAATTAAAAAACGGTATTACTAGTTCGGAATAAATAACGATATTAAGCGTTTCGTAAACAATTGTTACGCTTGCTGTAAGTTTAAAGTTTTTAAAAACAAAACTTTAAAGTTGTTGCAATTACTGCTAATATCGAACTGTTTTTAGCAGTATATATTAGTTGATTTTAAAAATATGCTTTTCGACAAAAAAAGCATAAATATAGTATACGTGTTTATAAACAAGTTCGGCAAACGCTTTATTTCGATTTTTTGCAATAAAACAGTCGACGCTAAAACTATAGCTTAGTTGTATTTAGTGCATGTTTATAAGTACTATAGTTTTGCTATAACTATTGTGTCGAATCGAAAACTTTAGTTTATTTCCGCGTTATAAAATAAGTTTTATCGGCTTTTAAGCACAAAACTTAAGTTTTCGACAATATACTATTTTTAAACAAACAGTTAAACTAAAAACGCAAATTAATAAATCGATTAACGTTTTTGTTTTTTTGTTAATGCTTTTTAAAATAACTAGTTTATTTTAATTTATGCGATAAACTACGCAACAGCTAGTTTGTTATATTATTTTACAGAGTTGTTTTTTTTATAGTCGAGCTAAACTATTAGTTTCGAATAAATATAAACTAAGTTTGTTTTAAAAACTTTGTTTTAGTTTTACAGTATATTAAAAAAGCTCGGAAAAATGTTTAAGTTTATATTAAAAGAATTTACAAAGCTTAAAAATAAGCAAAAACTAAAATAGCTAAAACTTAAAAGCAACAAGCAATACAAGCTAACAAGTACCGACGACTAGTCAACTTTAAAGTTAAAAACAAAATGTAAATTTCGACAAAAAACTAAACTAGCGAACGGCTAAGCCGAAAACTAAACTATTAAAATAAAAGCTTATACGAAATTACTAAACAAATAAGTTACTTATATCGTTTAAAGCTTTTAAAAAGCAATTAGTTTTATAACGTTTTTGTACCGGAACTTTTGCAGAAAAACTTTAGTAACTCGCTACTAAACTAGTATTAAAAGCTTTTAGTACTTGTAGTTTACAACTAACAACCGAAATAAAAAATCGAGCAAGTTTTGCAAAGCCGAAAGTACTGTCGAAAGCTTTAGTACTAAGTAAAATAAGTAAGTATAAATTACGACTCTGTATTTTTGTCAGGCGCCAGGATGTCACGTGCTAAGGGGCACTGAGAGGGGCTCGGTAAAGACACTGAGGCTTGGCATGTATGGGCACGTAGGGAGTCGCCAGGGGTTCGGAGGGTATAAGTAAGGGACTCGGGACGTAGTAGAGAAGGTAGAGATTAGTCTTGGTATCAATTGCAGTTGACTTGTGCCACCCTACTCCAGCACCTTACAATTTTATAATGCCGAAAAATTCAAAAAAGCGCTATACAAGCTAAAAGCTTTTTACAACGAGTACTTTAAAGCTAAAAGTTTTCCGGCAAACTTACAATACTAGCTTAATTGCTACTTGCAAAGCAAAAAACCGGCTAATCGCTTGAATAACAATAAGTAAAGCATACTACAAAAGCCGAGAAAGTAAATTTTTTTGATTTTAATTTTTAATTTTTGATTTTTGATTTTTACATTTTATTCTTGATCCGCTGTAGTTTAAAAACAAGCTACACTGGAAAAAAAAAGTAATGTTACGGCTTTGGCTTTATTTCGAGCTTAGCGCTAAGCACTGCGAAGCTCAGTAAAGCTTAGCTTTTGTTACTACAAAGCTCGGCACTCCAAAGCTTGGCAACCAACACTACAAAGCTCGTTTACACTGGCTTTTGGCCAGTATCCTGTATATAAAGCACTGCTTTCCTTCCTTTTTTCTGCCTGTAGTTTGTTTTTTTAGTTATAACAATTGATAGTTGTTCATACCTTTGCATCTTTCTACCTAGATCCACGGATCGAGATCCCTGTGCAGCTTGAGTTGTTACATTTGTGCGCTTTTTTTTTTTTTTAGCTTTACGGCCGCAATTTTCGTTTTTTGCTTCGTTGTTAACTTGTTACAGTTTGTCGATTTCGGTTTACGAGCTAATAACAAATAGCAAACTGTAACAAAATGCTTTTTTTTGCTGCAGCATAAACACAAGTTTTTTTTAGTTTTTTTTAGCATTTTTTTGTTAAAAGTTTATTTGGCTTTTTTTCGCGTTTGCGTTTTTGTAAAAACTACTAATATTAATTGCTAGTTTATTGCGTTTTGCGAGCTGTTTACAAAAACTAGTAATTTTTAACAAGCTTCGTTTTGCTTTTTTTTTTTTTTTTTAATTTTTTGTAAAGCCGCAAACTTGTTACTAACAGTTCGTAATTGCTTACAATACTTTTTGTATATAAGCTTTTTTTTTATGCTTACTATACAAGTAAGCATTTATACTGAAAAAACAAAATTCAAATAGTTTTTTTTAGCTTTATTATTTTATTTTTATATTTGTGTTTTTAGTATTAGCTAGTCGAATTCTGCTAGAAATTCACGAAATAGTTTAAAGTTTTGTTGAATATTGTTTAGCTTGTTAAAAGCTTTTTTTTGTCGGCGAAAATTTCCGAGCGCTATCGCTATTTGTTTTAACAAATTACGAACTGTAAACTGATTTGTTTTTTAGTAAGTGTTTATTTACGAGTAAACGCGACTAGCTGCAATATTTGTTAAACGGCCAAATGCGTACTAAACTTGTTTTGTTTTGTTTTTAATACAAGTTTTATTTATTTGCAATTTAGCTCGTAGCAATTCTTTAAACTGAAAATATAGCGTTATATATTTTTTTTGTATAATCTCGAATTCGTAAGTCGAAGTTTTAACTTTTTCAGCTTGTTAGTCGATAAAAAAAAAAAAAACTTAAACGTAAAACTTAAAATTAAGTTCGGCAATGTTTTTTTTAACGTGTGTATTCGATCAGCAAATTTAGCTAACGCAGCGGTTGTTTGTTTTTGCAGTTAGTTAATTATATTTTGCTAATTGTTTGGTATATTTTGCAACTATGCAAAAAAATTCGAGTTATTTATTTTTATTGTTTTACTTTACGAACGTAGCTTGTATATATTAAGCTTTACTGTAGTTTAACAGTTTGTAACATTTCTTTTAAATAGTTAGTAAGCTACTGCTATTGTTTTGAACTTCGCTGTATTCGTAATTCGTAAGCAGCTAATTTGTTACTTTTTTAAATACGTAATACTTTTTCGCAAACAGTCAACTCGCTGCTGCCGTTTAAAAAAACGCTGTAGCGCGTAGTTCGCTACTTAAAGTTGTAATGTTGATTTTAATGTAACAAGCTAACAATAACTTATTCAATTGACTATTACTGCTATATTACAAAAAGAATTAATATAAAAAAAAAAAAAAATCCAAGAGATTACGGGTTTTATAACCGGGCTTGTAACGGGTCCGCTAGTACGTAACGGGTCGGTGGCTCCATGGAGGGTTCACGGTGGCCACGCGCTATCACGTGGTTGCAATGAGAGCTGGCTCGTGCCGCAGGCACGTGCAGCCGAGTCATCCTTACGGGTTCAACCCGTCACAGCTACAAACGAAGTTTATAAAAATATAAACTAAAGTTAAAGCTTGTATATACTAATTTCAGTTTTTAGCATATACTAATTAAGCTGTTTTTTTTAATTAATCGAATTAAGCTATTATTACTACTACTTTTATTTCCAGATTTAATTTTACAACAATATACTTACAATAACTACAAAAAAAACTCGTCGAAAAAAACAAAAACGCTTTTTAAACTTTTTTCGACAAAAGTACTTTTAGTTCAATTAAGCAACTGTACTATTTTTAAAATAACGTTGTTAACTGTTACTTTTAAAAAATAAGTCGGTCGTTAACTAGCAAAAACTTAAAAAAACGTACGCAATTAATTAAATCAGCAAGTAGCTAATGTTTTAAAAACTTTTGTTTAGTTTTTAAACAGTTAGTTTCGTGTATTGCTAAAACGGTTAGCGGCTACAAAACTAAACAATTTAGTTTTTTTAGTAAAACTTTTTTTAATTTTTCAATTATTTCGAAACGAAAAAAATAACTTAAACGCGTTACTGTTAAACAGCTTATTTTTTAATAGCAACTATAAGTTTAAACTTAATAAGCAATGTTGATTATTGCGTAATCCAACATTACGTAATATTAGGTGATAGTATCTATACTCGCTACATGAGTTATATTTGCTATAAGTCATACTCGCCACATGAGTCATATTTGCTATGAGTCATATTTGCCACATAAGTCATTTTCGCCACGTTATTACAAATCGAATTTGATTTAAATCTTTTCGATTCTTTTATTAGAAATCAATTCTAAAAACGCGTAAGCTATATTATTATTATTATTATTATTCCTTTTAACGTGCTGTATCAGTCGAGGACTATAGCACGGCTAGCGCCTAGGCGCTAGCGTTCCTATCTAGTTTATTTACAAGCAATAGTAGTAGTCAATCTATTCCAGTGAATGTTGAGGGTCTAGCCCTGATTGTAGCAAATAGCAAAACAAATGAAATCGTAGCGAACGTCTATTCCTCTCTCTCTAGCTCCCCTAGCGCCTCTAGCTCCTGTTCCCGCTCTAGCCTATTCAGGTGATTCCGTCTAGTACAGACGCTAGTCGCTTTGAGGAACGCTAGCGTTTTTTCAATGCCGATTGTTGTGTGCAATAATAAGGCCATTGTAAGCCTGTTTCCTCCAAGGTCGTTTTTGAGCTTTGATCTAGCTAAAACTAGCTTAGGATCATTACAGCTAAGTAGCAAATGCTGAGCTGTTCCCTTCGTTCCGCATACGCACTTGTCAGACGTCACATGACCTAGCTTGTGCAAATATGATCGAATATAGCCATGGCCGAGCTTTAGTTGAAATAGCGAACTGGCTAGCTCTCTAGTCGTTCCGCGCGGTAGTTGTATTTTTGACTTGATTTTCCACGAAAATAGCTTTTTGTACGTAAATGGATTTGTACTAAGCTTGCTGTCGTACTTTGCTAGCACATTTTTCCATTCCACAATACTAGCTTTTTTAGCTTTGCAGCCTAATACCGCAAAACTAGTCGTTGTAGTGCTAGGTTCGATAGTTGTAGCTAGTTTAGCTAGTTTGTCGGCTTGGTCGTTTCTATAGATATCCGTGTGCCCTGGAACCCACTTTAGTGCAATACTAGCTCCTTTTTCTATTGCATGTAGCGTAGCTTCGCTAGCGCGTATTTGCTGTAATTGGCCGGGATTGTCGTCAGCTGATTTTAGCCTGTGAAGTGCAGCTTGGTTGTCGGTATAGATATTGTAGTTTTGGCCAGGCTGTGCTATTGTACTAGCGTATTCGATAACTTGCGTGATTCTTTCTAGCTCTCCATTGTAGACTAGCTGTGATTGGCCAATGTTGTCGATATTACGATGTATTGTACTAGGCCGTCCTTGATTGTCGTATTGTAGCGCAATAAAGCCGATTCCTACACTTGTCGATTCGGTGCTCGGAATCATCGACGCGTCGGAGTAAATAATTGTACTAAGGTAGCTTAAGTGATTCAAGCTAGTTTGGTGCATTGTGGTAGCGTCCTTTTTTGACAACGAGCTGATTTCGACGTTGTACGGCGTAGTGCGATTCCATGGAGCGTACTTGTAGTGTTGTATGTGCTCTAATCTAGCTGAACTAGCTGAACTAGCTGAACTAGCTGAACTAGCTGAACTAGCTGAACTAGCTGAACTAGCGATGCGTTCTAGCTGTGTGCCGGCTGTAGCTGTTTGTATAGCTTGTCTGATTGGGTGATTTGGAAGTAGCTTCAAAGCTCGAATAGCATATTGTCGTACGCTAGCATTGAGTCGTACGCTAGCGGGATACAATGCCGATTCGTCCTTCATAGGGCAAATTGGACTAGCTCGGAAAACACCTAGTATTTTGCGTAGTGCCAGGTTCTGTAATGATTGTAATTGTCGGCTGAATTGTGCTTGGCCTTTTTTCCACTATATTACCGCTCCGTAGTCGGCCACGCTAGTCACGCAAGCGAGGTACAATTGTCGAATAGCAAAAGGACTAAGACCTTGCTCCGTATTAGCTAGTCTAGCTAGTCGATTGAAAGCTGACCTAGCTTGACTAGTACGTATTGCGACGTGTTGTTTGAATGTGAGCCCTGAATCGAACCAAATGCCTAGCCAGCGTACTAGCTTTTTGGCTGTACGACGTTGTTGTCAAGTAGTCGTAAGCTAATTGTACTAGCTAGTTTAGCTGTCGTAAAGTGGATTAGTTCGGTTTTGGCCAAATCGAATTAAATTGCATTCAAGCTTGCTAGTTCAGCTAGTTTAGCTACTTCGCGTTCTAGTATGCGTACATTTTTCCGTAGGCTGGTCGATGCTGTAGTCAATGACATGTCGTCCATGTACGACACTATTTTAATCGACGAAGCTAGCTTTGCCGCTAGGTCTCGTATGTAGATCAAAAACAGTATTGGCGAAATAAAACTGCTTTGCGGAATGCCGGTATTAATTGTTCTAAATTGCTCTAGTTGGTTGTCAAACGACAGTCGTAATTGTCGATTAGCTAGAAATAACGATACCCAAGAAATCAAGCTAGTCGGCATGCCGAGCTTTTGCAAAATAGCTAGTAGTTGATTTTTAGCCACGTAATCGAATGCTCCTTTAATGTCTAAAAACAACGTTGTTGTAGTACGTTTTGCTAGTCGATTTTGTTGTACCTTATTTGTCAATAGCATTGCTGCGTCGATAGCTGATTTTTTCAAGCGACCTCCGATTTGCGTATTGTGTAATAAGCTAATTGTTTCCGCTAAGTAGCTAAGTCGCTAAGCTAGAATGCGTTCGCTGATTTTGCCTAAGCAATTAAGTAGCGATATTACTTTATATACTGTCGGATCCGTGTAGTTCGGTTTTTAGTGCTTTTGAGAATTACACCTGTAACTTGTTTCCAGCACTTTAAGTAATAGCCGATATGCAATAGACTAGCAAATAGTCTGTAAAATAGCTCCGGTCCGTATCCAAGCTTAGCGAATAATATCTTGATTAATTAAATCCGGACCTGGCGTTTTGCTTTTGATTTTGCCGAGCATGCATTTTCAAGCTCCGAAATAGCTAGTTTCGGCCATTCCCACGTAGTACTAAGTCGATAATTGTTCCAAGCTAAATTAGCTGCTATAAGTAGCGAAAAAAACAGCTTGCTACGTAGCGTACTAGCTTTAGAACGTCGTTTGGCCTAATATAGTCGGCAATCTTTCCGTTTGTCGATCCTTTGTATAGGCCATAGCTTTGTAAATTGATCGCGGATCCTCTTTTTCCAGAAATTGATTCCAATGCTTACGTTTTGCACGTTTAATAGCCAAAAAATAGCTATTCCGAGCTACTAAATATTCCTGTTTTTAACTGGAATCACGTGCTGTAGTATCACGTGCTAACTGTCGTTTGCACTGTAGCATAGTTTGCCGCAATTCCGTAGTTCGTCATTCCACCAAAGCTTGGCTTTAGCGCTAGTTTTTGTATTGGGATAGCTATTTTTGCTGCTGTAGTGATAGCTGTAGTAAGTAATTTCGCGGCTTGATCTAAAAAATCAGTAACTAGCATATCCGAGTAGCTAGTGCTAGCGCTAGCGTGCTGTAGCATTTGTCCGATTTCCAAATCAGAATCCTGAAACAGTTCCAAGCTAGCTGAGCTACTTTGATCAATTGTACTAAGCTGAACTAAAGCCGAACTGCTCAAAATCGAGCTATTTTCGATTTTTCGAGCAAAAGCTTCGAAAAATCGAAGCCAATCAGCTAGTTGCGTGTTGAATCTAGTTTGCATATTGTTGTCGAAATCCGAGCTAGTGCTAGTTCCGCGTATTGTAAAAGAATGCCGTAATGATCCGAGCCTAAAATTTGCCAGTCGTCGACTAGTTCAGCTAAATTGCTCGAAACTAAAGTCAAATCTAGTACCGATTCTTTAGCTAACTGTGGCCGAAAAAAGTGCCTTCGCCAGGCGTATTCAATAACGCTAGTTCTTGATTTTCGATCCAGTTAACTAGCTCGTCGGCATTCGGACTAAGCTTTGCTAATAGATTCTACCAAGAATAATGCGTATTAAAATCGCTTAGCAAAATTGTATTTGGCTGTAACGTTCTAGCATACAAGCACCGTTTTAGCGTTTTGAGCCCTAATCTAGCTTGGTTTAATTCATTATAAATATTGAAAAGTTGCAATTTTGACGTTTTTCTACAATATCGACTACAAGCATATCGGAGTCACGTAGTAACGTGCTTGCTATAGTAACTATTAGCCGATAGCTTTTCGCTACGTAGACTAGCGTACGAAGTCGGAATAAAAAGTCAGCCGGCAAAATCTGTAGAAATGCTGAATAAGCTATTAAGCGTGTTGTCGAATAGTCTAGCTCATTGTCGGCTGGTTGCACTAGCTATAGTTTTTGAACTACTATTATGTCGATTTTTAGCTCAATAGCTAGCTGAAGTGCTGATTCGGTAGCTGCAGCGCTTTTGTTGAGGTTCACTTGTAGTACTTTCGTATTGCTACTAATTATACTAGCTAGTTTAGCTTAGTCAATTTAATTGAAGTAATTTCGCATGTTCGATTATCAGCTGTATAGTTGTTTTTGCAATTTGCACAACTAAGAACTAAATGTACGCATTTGGCTCCTTTTGTATTGCATGTGTTGCAAGCGTGCTTTTGCGTCACGTGACCTTCACCGCATAGCTTGCATTTTGCTGATTTTTGCAATGCGTGTCGATATGCCCGAATGCCTAACATTTGCCGCATTGCGTAGTCGGCGCTGTAGCATAGAATTTCTTTACGCGTACGCTAATGCCGGCGATAAATAGCCGGTGTCGAATAGCTCGACTAGCTTCGTCGGCTGTAGCAAATGCAACGACGATAAATCCGGCACGTTGATTGGCCCGTTTGTCAGCTAACGACAGCTAATACGGCTTTCCGATAAGTTGTAAACCTTTGTTAAAAGTCTTGATTTCGTCGATCACTAGCTCCATGCTGCTAAGCGTATTGAAGTCGGCTGTCAGAATGTTGTGTAGCACGACTTTGTGCTAAGGCTCGTCGATTTGAGCTAGTTTGTACAATACTAAGTGTTGCTAAATAGCTTGTTTGTCGAGTAAATATTGTGCCGAAAATTGGCTAGTCGTAGTAACTACTAGGTTTTGGCCTAGTGATTTTGTGATTGTATTGACTATAAGCTTTTTACGCTTTTTGTGCGAAAGCGTTGTTAAAAGCATTCCGTAATGCTAGTAGCGAGAATAAGTTGTTTGCATCTGGTGATCTGATCAAAACTAGCCTTTGCACCCTAGTTTTGCTTAGTTCAATTTTGAAGTAGCTAGATTAGCTACTTTTGCTTTTGATCTAAGCTGAACTAAAGTCCATTCCTGAAGCTTATTTGAAGGCATATTGCTAGCCGTAGCTATCGACGCGTACGACGGTGTCGATTTGAATATAGTAGCTGTAGATGCTGTAGCTGTAAGTCTTGTAGCTATCGGTACTTTAGCTAATGCTTTGGCTTTAGTTTCAATTTGACGCGTGGCCGATTCTAGATTAGCGATTTGCGACGTGATAATTGTAGACGCCGTACGCAATTTTCCTTGTTCCGTGTATTCCTTGAAGATCTCTAGCAAATCTAGTAGCTTCGATTGCTCGTCGCGTGATTGCGTAGCTAAACTAGCTTAGATTAATAAATCACGAGCTTGTAGAACTAGCTCGCGTGCCGATTGTGTTGTTGTTGTTGTTGTTGCAAAACGTGCTTGTTTCGCGTTGTTGTTGTTGTCGGCTGCGGAAAAACTAAAAGCCGTACGCTTGCCGTTCTAGTTGTGATTCGAGCGGTGAGAGTTGATGCCTGAAGCAAATGCGGCAGAAAAATTTTCAGTCGCGAAAAGATTGCTGGCAATAGGGTCGGAGCTAGGTTTTAGCTCGATAGGCCTAATAGCACTGTTGCAAATAGGCTGATTTGGTAGCTCTAAGCTAAAGCTTTCGATAAGCACGTCGATCATGTCGACAGCGTCACTTGAAAGTAGGCTAAAGGCGGGTGCCTCGAAAAGAGGTCGGACGCGCTCGACATATCGACCACAACAAAGCGTTTTCTACGCACACCACGCGTCGAGCTGGCTATTGCTGGGAGGAATAGGCTAGTGAGCTAGTTCTTCAAGTATTGGAGACGTGTTTTGAACAAAATAGGGGGTTGAAAATTGTTGTTGTGTAATGTGTAGTTTATGTACAAGCAATAGTGGTAGTCAATCTATTCCAGTGAATATTAAGGGTTTAGCCCTGATTGTAGCAAATAGCAAAACAAATGAAATCGTAGCGAACGTTTATTCCTCTCTCTTTAGCTCCCTTAGCGCCTCTAGCG
>CAKJVC010000178.1:0-78597 GCA_918026815.1 Chalara sp. BL73
CACGAGTGTCATGGTCAGCGAGCTAGCTGTTAAATTTGGTAGAGATTCCAAGCCTCAACTAGCAATGGTGGTACTATTCCGTGTCGTCACAGGTAAGAAGCCGTCATCCAAGCTGGCTGGAAATACGTGAGTGTAGCTTTGGCTTGAAGATATAGTATACTAATGGAGACTTTTTAGATTGTTCGGATATGGCTAAATTTATTTGTCAATTCGTTGATACCGCCATTCTTTGCTCCTAACGCCATTGATATTCCAGCTATACCCTTGCAAAGTCCATCGCAGGTTATTGACCGAGGCCAAAAGGCCAGTGATGCCGGCTTGTTCTCAGCATTCACCTCTTACATCTCGAGTTATGCTGCCGATGATCCTCCTGAGCCCTCCGATGAAGAGTTAGAGAGTACTCTGTGTACGGTGGATTGTGTAAACTCCTGTAGAATGGGGGACGTATTTGCCAACGTGGTGTAAGTCTGATCCATACCCAGGTTGCAGAACTTTTGTTGATCGCAGTAGTAACATGCCGGTACAATCCTTGAAGCCGCTCATACAAGCCCTGCTCTCCAGGCTGCCAGATGATCCTTCGTCGATCGTGATAACCGTCAAATCAGAATCGGATCCGCTAGTATCCCCACGAACTGGCCAAAAATTAGTAAACAACGGTCCAATATATGAACCATCCCTGGTGTATATACTTGAACTTTGTACTGTACTTGCTCTTCGAGACAGCCAGACCATCAATGTCCTCGGTGCAGATGTTGCAGAAGCTTTGCAAAATGTCATGAGGAATGCGCCTAATTACCATCATATTATGGTAGCGAGGACGATGTACTACATTCTCCACTTGTTACATGCTAGTTACGTAAGTAAAATGATGTTAGAGTCGAACAGAACTAACAAACAAAAGGAACAATCTTTCATTCGAGTACCTGTGGTCCTCCATACTATATCGAGCTTTAAGAAGGATCTATTTGAAAAATCTGCCCCTCTTGTTCTCCAAGGATTGACTCGTTGTATCAAGGGTGCGGAACCCCTCCGGAATGAGATCATGACATCTCCTGATTTTTGGGTCATACTACGGAATCTCGCTGGAAACCCGAGGTCTGCAGCGACTGTTTTTGAGATTCTCGAAGGGATTGTTGCAGCTGATTCCCCTCCTACCATAATGGCAGACAATTATGAGCAGGCAGTCAGTTTATTAAACGACTTTGCATCTGCTGGAAGCATTGGCTCCACATTGAAAAGAAATTCAGAGTTGGGTTCAAGAAGAGGGCCGCCACGGAGACAGGATAAGAAAGAAAAGGATCCTCAGTAAGTTGCCAGTTCCCGCCCCTTTTATTAACCATACTAATGATCAGTAGACCTAATCCAGCTGTTTCCAGAGGAGTTGAAGCTATAAAGATGATTACTCAACTTACTTCTCGTATTCCAGACCTGATGCAACAGTCTCACCTGGAGAGTAAAGAAGCATGGGTCGCTTACTGGTCGCCAATTTTCAGAGCGCTCACAACTCAGTGCACAAATCATCGCCGAGAAATTCGTCATCAGGCATTCACCTCCTTACGAGGAACCCTAGTCTCAGACAATCTGACCTCAGGTGACCACGAAGAGTGGACTGCAATCTTTGGCGAGGTTCTTTTTCCCTTAATAGTGAATCTTCTCAAACCTGAGGTGTACTCTTCTGATAAGGCCGGGATGAGTGAGACTAGGGTGCAAGCCGCCACACTTCTCAACAGAACATTCTTGCATCACCTGGCTAGGCTTTCAAAATGGGATGGGATGTTGGATCTCTGGCTCAAAATTCTAGACATCATGGATCGTCTCATGAATAGCGGTCAAGGTGATAGCCTGGTAAGGTTTCTATATGCCATATTGATATTCTTTACTAACGTGCTATATTAGGAAGAGGCGGTTCCTGAGAGTCTGAAGAACATTCTTCTAGTGATGTCGAGTAGCGGCTTCCTTGTAGCCCCGAAACAAGATCCTTCCAAAGAGAAGCTTTGGGTGGAGACGTGGAAAAGGTTAGATAGGTTTCTCCCAGATCTGAGGAAAGAACTTGATTTAGACCCGAAGGAAGAGCCAAATGCGGAGGCAGTAGTAGCAGAGAAGGAAACACCTTTGACACCAGTCGCCACCTAGATGTATGATACTATAGGGCTCATTTTGTACAAAAACGATTTTGGATGAGGACCATCAGAATATTTAGCGTTCTCAAATCATAGCATAGACAGCGGAAATGAGATAATTGTATAGAGGATGCTGCACCCTTCAATAATATCAAAGTTTTTTTCGTACTAAGAGTACATCTGGTTAATTGCTAAGGACATTAGCTATGTCCAGACTATAATTTCGACTCAACTATTAAAGGGTCATTCACATATGGACTATATGTGTCACAACGTCTCTTGGGTTTCTGTCTAATATTTACTATCTATAGCAAAAGCTGAGCCAAAACTGCAACCGAACCGCGGATCTCTGAAGTCAGTATGTCAAATGATGGTTTAGCCCATCGATCCATCTTCATACTCTTCACCTCATCCACCTCCTCATGATATTTGAGTTGTAGAATGGCTTCTTAGTTGAGGACTTCTACCAAATTATAATGCTACAGAAGCTAGCTTCACCGTTGCAAGTTTGATCTCCCTATCTTCCTGTTCTCCCTTCGCATGAGTAAGATGCTTGAGTTGAATAGTACTACTGATGCGACCTCCCTCATCCGTCCCTTCAAGAGCAGTAAGCATAACGTTATCCAAGATTTGTGAGTGGTATCCATACTCAGTTTAGTATATGGTGTCGACCCTTGATGAACCCTACCTCCCAATTCCTGACTAAAGCAAAATCTCCGAGGTCCTCTATCTCAACCTTGTCATTTTTGGAGACAACTAATAAGATATCTACAGCGAGAGCTAGACATTGCTTGAAAACACGTTGCCGTTGCCTGTATTGTTCTCCACTAGCCGCGACAGTCTTCATAGGCTGATACGAGCTGCGAAATCAGCGACTAGCCAATGTAATATTACCCCCTTCGTTCTGTTGTTGTGGGCAAAATAAGAAACTGCCTCGGTAGGCTAGAAAGTCCAATGCTCTCCCAAAGCCAGAACTTTCTGCATATACTAGTTCATGAAACCAGGGGACCAAGGTTCCTCGTCGACGAGCCCCCACATCGTTCTCGGGCATGGCCTCTGGACCTTGCTTCTATGAAGCCAAGTGTTTATGCACTTCTACCAGACGAAGACTCCAGAGTGCTGATTATAAGCAGGCCTCAATGGAAAGCGGAATCATGTCTATAAAGGCCATTATGTAGGTCTTAGGAGTAGTTTCGAAAGGCTGCATCCGTACGAATATACCCCTCCGTTTATTTTATTAGTGTTCTAACCAAGACGCCGCCTAAGATAGTATTGCCAAAGAGTGAGTTAGAATCAGATAGTCCTATACCATGATCGCATTTAAAAACAAACAAGCTACATTGAGTACATTCAAGAGCTTCAGCAGAAGGCTCAGGTTATGTAAAGTATATAATGACACGCGAGCAAACAAATTGATCACTTGAATGTTCATAACACTGTCTCATGTGATATCGTGATAGGAATGCATTATTTAGATGAGTTAGATGTGATCATTGGACTTATCAAACCCCCCACCCCGGACAAAATTTCAGGGAGGAAAAGTGACACACATCAATCTTGTCCATGGGAAATGTAAGAATCCACATTCAGAAAAAGCACAAGGACTCGCCACAATACAAGACAACATCTAGTATCTGCACATTGTCTTCCAGTGTTTATCCTAAATCCAATCTGAGGCTTAGCGATAGTTGGCTAGTAGAGTTTAGGCTTACTAACGTACGGGGTAGCGGAGGTTCTAATGAAATTGCCTAATTTCGGAAACTAGATGTTGAGCAGTGTAGAAAGTATTAGCTCCGCCTAGTCTTAATTTCCACCCTTGAGTCAAATGGGAAATTTGTTAGCGAGGGTTAGAGTGCATGTGAGCAGTGTCTTTGATAAGAACATATGGAAGTCAGCATGCAGAATAAATCAAGAAACTGATAAAAGTAAGGATCAGGAAGCTAATCAAGTAAGGTACTAAGAGGCTGTAATGCAGAATTTTCCTTCGAGGGCGACGAAAATATCCCTTGTAGAACCAGATGTTCCTCTACGCAAGGGTATTCTATCAAGGAAATATTCTAACGCTTGGACATTATTATCCCTTATCAATCCCTTCGATCAGCCTCTATTCAAGGTATTTCCAGAGCCCTTCGGGTTTGCTTCGACAAACTCGTCCCATTCTCTAGCTTTGTATGTCTCTGCATCAGCCTTGTCGTAATTATCCTCGTCAGGCTCAGGGCTTAGTCCGCTTGCTGCACCGCCTCCCTCAATAATGCCACCCCGAACACGTTCTTCCTCGAGATACTCGTCGATTGTCATGGTCGGCAGATTGTGGCCGGGTCTAAAAACTCCATCCTTCAATGTTTGCCTACTGTCTAGCAACGTGAAGGGTCGTAATGGTTTCCCTCCTGAGTCCAATATAGGGCCTTTGTGAGCTGCAGATATCTTGGATATATTGTCCAGACGATCGGAGTATCCATCGCCATTCGTAAGGCCAACCCTTTCTCGGTAGTCATGCTCGAGGGCAGCCGGTCTTGACCCAGGATTTGGGGGCGCCATCGCTAAGACTTCGAGCTCGCGATTCAAGGACTCAAGGGATTGGAAGGTATTATGTGTGCAGAGAGCGATGTTGGTAAGCTGTAGTTGGCGAACGGCATCATCGTCGTTTTGTAGGTAGGCTGGGTTCTGCTCTAAAAACTTTAAGGAAAGTCAGCATCTACACAAGTTAGTGGCGGCGCCGAGCTTCACCTCTAGTTTCTTCTTCAGATCTTTCTCTAGTTTGAAATTCGCTATCTTTGCATTTCGTCTAGCATTTGGATCTGTGGTTGAGATAGTAGAAAACTTAATCGGCGAATCGATATATGTCTGATACAACTTCTTATCTGCCGCAGAGAGTATCTCATAGTGGTCTAACAAGCTTAGGTATTTCTCATATGCTTCTCTCGCCCGTCGTAACACATTCTTCCGATCCGGATGTGAGACTCGAGCAATCAGTTCCGCAAGACGATAATTGATTAGTAGGTATCTATAATGGCATGTCAGCTCAGGCATGCGTGTCTCGCAGTATTTAGAGGACTTACTGCAGATCCCCAGACGTCAGATCCTCGAGCGTCTCGTTAGGACTGAACAAGGACAAGCGATCCGCGAGCTGCAGACAATCTTCATAAGTCGCGATTGCAGAGGCGAGGTTCTGCTGGTAAGATGCAGTGTTGGTTTCCCAGGATGAGTCAATATTCTTTCTCCGGCTCTCAGCTGTGTTATATAGCGATTTTATGCTTTGATCAGCCATATTGGTTAGTTCTGCAGAAGATGTGAAGCTCTGCGATATCGAAATATGCCCCTCCATGCTCTGTTATAGAATTACTCCATGCACCCCGAAGGTCCTTCTAGAACTTGTTAAACCCTTGAACTGTTAGCGTGAATTTGAGAGTAACTGATAAAACCACACTGGTATATGCTAAAAACAACACTACATCAATATCACTCACGTGATCGCGCGACTGCATTTACGACGTGTCTCGCTCGCCCCGCGCTCGCTCCTACATCTGCTAATCTGGGGTCGACGTATCTCAGCTTAACAATCACTCAAGTCAATGTTTTTCTGGCTGCCGCCTCGATCTCAAAGCTAATGCCTACTTCTAAGGATTGAGTCTCGATGCCTGATAACTCACATTTCCCAAGTACATAATTTTCATTTCAACATTCCATTTCACTTGTTCCTCAACTATGTCTTCCGGTTACATACAGCGTTTGGAGGGGCCTACCAATCATTCTACAGGTTTGCTACCAAACGGAAATACTAACAATAATGCAGCTAGCCTTGAGGGATTTCTTATAGACGAGCCATCTATGAAACAGCAACAACTCAGTGAATCTACCTTTGAAGACTTAAAGTCGCTTGTTTATCATAAACCTCGCACCAATGCAAACACAAGCCTCTTTACAACACCTCACCAGGCTGCAGAGCCGTTGAGCGGTACTGCATCAAACATATATCCTAGCTCCAAAATGAGTCAGCTCAATGGCACCAAGCCAGTTTTCATGTCAGGTCAAAGTCCTACAGGTGAGTGTTCTGATTCGATATTGTTTCTTACATGTAACCTGCACAGCAAGCTGGCTCATGCCGCTTCAGTGGCTATGTAAATAGTTTGATTCCACATTTGATAAGAATGCCTCCTACCCAAGCTGCACCTGCTAATGAATCTGTAGTAGCATCGACTTCCCCTACATTTCAGGCACTCTCAGAAACAGACAAAGCCTTCATTACTCCGCTCAGCAACATTTTGCCATCAGTCAAATCGCCACATCAGACAACAAGTCAAACAAGCACTGCTCTCGCAACAAGAACTACAGAAGCTGTCATTGCGGATCTAAAACGCACACAAAATGGCTTGCGTGCTAACAATTCCAAGCCAATTTGGGGATCCCGAACAACCAAGTCTGATGAAAACAATAATTCCATTGAGAATTGGCGTTTAGTAGTGCAAAATAGTGCTGATGGCGCTCACTACGGAGGCGAAAATCAGGAGGAATATGATGAAGAAGAAGAGGAGGAGGAGGAGATTGTTGCCGTGACTAAACCAAAAAGGATCTCAGAGCGAAGGAGACGAAATCTTGCTGTTGCAGATAACTATATTCAAGCGTCCTTACAGCAATCCATAAAGGACGGGATATCTTCCTTCAAGCCTGGGGATGAAGCTAATCAACCTGCTCGATGGCTGATCAACCAGAGCGTAAGCCAGCAAATCATCTTAACTCCTCGGGCCTACCAGACAGAGCTCTTTGAGCGGGCCAAGGAGACAAATGTTATTGCCGTCCTCGATACAGGATTAGGAAAGACTCTGATAGCAGTTCTCCTCCTTAGGTATATATTTGCACAGGAACTAGAGTATCGCGCCATGGGCAAACCCAAACGAATATCCTTCTTTTTGGTTGACTCCGTGACTCTATTGTTCCAGCAGCATGCCGTTCTTAAAGCCAATCTTGATCAGCCCATGAACTTCTTTTGTGGCGATATGGGCTGTGATCTATGGAGCCGTGACAATTGGGAGAAGCATTTTAACGAGAACATGGTCATCGTCTGCACAGCAGAAGTTCTTCGAAATTGCCTTGCGCGTGCATTCATCAGAATTGATCAGATTAATCTCCTCATATTTGACGAGGCCCACCATGCTAAGAAGGACCACCCTTATGCTAGAATTATTATGGACCATTACGCTGTTGCACCACTGCACATCAAACTACCTAGGATCTTTGGAATGACTGCATCGCCCGTGGATGCTAGAACTGATGTTAGGAAGGCGGCCAAAGAGTTAGAAACCATTTTGCATTCCCAGATAATCACATCTGAGGATGGAACTCTAGGTGGGTATAAGCCTAACTCAAAGCAAGAACATCTAGCAAGGTATGCCGTTCTCAATCCACCATCCAGGACAAAACTGTACCAGGAAATGCATGAAAGATTTAAGACGAATTCTGTGATGAAGAAGCCTCTTAGCTTCGCGTTCGAAGCTACTCGAGATCTTGGATTATGGTGCTCTGATCAGGTCTGGCAACTGTGTCTTGACGAGGAAGGAACGAAGAAGCTGCTTGCAAATACTGAGCGACATTACCATGGCAAGAAAGTCCTCGAGCCTCTTCACGTTCTTGAGAGCCGCAAAGCTCAACTATTAGAAGCGCGAGATATGATTAAGTCGCATAAGTACGAAGATCCCGACTTTAAGGACGATTCCTTGTATTCTAGCAATCTTTCTTCAAAGGTAGTACTCCTCGTAGGCTATCTGAGAGAACGCTTTGAACGTCCGACCGACGACAAGGCTATCGTGTTTGTCAAGCAAAGATATACTGCCCGCCTCTTGGCCAGATTATTTTCATTCGGACACATTCGTACTCCCTATCTCAAGGTTGGTACTTTAGTGGGCACTCGGTCAGGTAGCGCTGGAGATCTCACCACATCCTTCCGGGACCAAGTCATTACCATGATGAACTTTCGGAAGGGAATAATCAATTGCATATTCGCTACCTCGGTGGCAGAGGAAGGTCTTGATATACCGGATTGCAATTTGATAATTCGATTTGATCTTTACGCTACATTAATTCAGTTTATACAGTCCCGTGGTCGTGCGCGTCAAAGAAACTCGAGATATATTCACATGTACGAAACCGGGAATAACGAGCATATGTCAATCATCCGAGAAGTCAAGCAGAACGAAAAAAGCCTGCAGAAATTTTGTCAAGCTCTTCCGGATGATAGAAAAATCTCCGGTAAGGAAGTCAATATAGATTATTTTCTAGCCAAGGAAAAGGCAAATCGCACTTACACAGTCCCTGAAACAGGAGCGAAGCTCACTTATAAGATGAGCTTGACTGTGCTTGCAAGTTTTGTAGATTCCCTCCCTCATGGACCTGATCAGATGCTGCAAGCTGATTACATCGTGCTACCTCAGAACAAGCAGTTTATTTGTGAGGTAATATTGCCTGAGGCTTCACCAGTCCGAGGGGCTGTAGGTCGTCCAGCATCTACGAAGGCTGTTGCTAGATGCTCAGCAGCATTTGAGGCATGTTTGTTACTGCGCAGGGGAAATTATATTGATAAGCACCTGCTTCCTGTGTTCACTAAGCAACTTCCAGCCATGCGCAACGCCCTCCTCGCTGTTGATTCAAAAAAGCGTGAGGCATATAACATGAGAACCAAACCAGAAATGTGGTCAGTCGGTGGTATTCCTGCAGAACTATTTCTTACCGTCTTAAATCTGGAAAGAACAGATTGTCTGGATCGTCCATCCCAGCCACTGGCCTTATTGACTAGAACTACTCTACCTCAGCTACCATCATTTGTCCTGCATTTTGGAGGCGGTCGGCACTCTCCCGTGCATATTACTCCACTTGCAAACTCATTAAGAGTTGATGCGTTGGTATTACGTCAGTTAAACACGTTTACGCTCTGCATATTCGAGGATGTATTCAGCAAAGGATATGAACCGGATGAAGCAAAGATGCCGTACTTCCTTGCCCCTGTTAAATCTAGAGCAGAAATTAACAAAGATTCTGATCCATTGGAGACAATTGACTGGGAGATCTTAGAAGCTATCGACGACCATCAGACAAAATGGGGCGATCAGCATTGGGAGAATAAATCATGGAGACATCTCCCGGACGAACTGTTGAAAGATAAGTTCGTGATTGATCCTTTTGATGGATCTCGAAAGCTATGGACAGTCGGCGTCGATAAAGCTCGTAAGGCACTTGACCCTGTGCCTCCCGAAGCCGCTCCCCGTAAAGGGGCACGGAAGAACAATGACAATATCTTGGAGTACAGTTGTAGTCTATGGGCCAAGGCAAGATCTCGGAGAGCTTTTGACGAGAAACAACGCGTTGTTGAAGCTCAACTAATATCTCTGCGCCGAAATCTTCTTGACCAATTTGATGCTTCCGAAGTTGAGACGCCGCAGACATGCTGGATTGTTTTAGAGCCACTGAAGATCTCACCACTTCCTACCACGGTAGTCGCTACGGCTTACTTATTCCCAGCAGTTATCCACCGTGTGGAGTCGTACCTTATCGCTCTCGATGGATGCTCCTTGCTGCATCTGGAAGTTCGTCCAGATCTAGCATTGGAAGCATTTACGAAGGACTCTGATAATTCTGGAGAGCATGGAGAACAGCAAATTAACTTCCAACGTGGGATGGGCAATAATTATGAACGATTGGAATTCTTAGGTGATTGCTTTCTGAAGATGGCCACATCTATATCACTCTACGGAACTCGTCCAGAAAACAACGAATATGCTTACCACGTTGATCGCATGCTGTTGATTTGCAACAAGAATCTTCGGAACAATGCTGTTAATCTGAAGCTCTACGAGTATATCCGCTCATATGGCTTCAACAGACGAGCCTGGTACCCAGAAGGTCTAGTTCTCAGAAAGGGAAAGACAGCAAAAGCACCAGACTCTCAAAAGCTAGGTGATAAAACAATTGCCGATGTCTGCGAAGCTTTGATCGGCGCTGCTCTTCTTAGCACGCCTGGTATGGACAATGCTGTGAGAGCCGTGACGGAACTTGTGTCCAGTGAAAATCATCAGCTTACTTCTTATTCTGAATACTATAAGCTTTATACGATGCCAAAGTATCAGACTTCACCCGCAACGGCAGCGCATCGATGGCTAGCTGATGAGGTGGCAAAGAAGCATGACTACAGCTTTAAATACCCTCGTCTTCTTCGGTCTGCTTTTATCCATCCATCATATCCTTACTCTTATGAGAAGATTCCTTCTTATCAACGATTGGAATTTCTCGGAGACGCGCTGTTCGATATGGTGTGCATCAATTACCTCTTTCACATGTTTCCAGATCGGGACCCTCAATGGTTGACGGAACATAAGATGGCGATGGTATCCAATCAATTCCTCGGTGCTTTGTGCGTGAATCTAGACTTTCAACAGCATCTTCTGATCTTTAACTCAATATTCCAGCAGCAAATCGCTGATTATGTTACCGAGGTCCAAGAGGCACGTCTGCAAGCAGAAGAGGAAGCTATCAGAGCCGGCAAAAGCAAGGATGAGTGCCTTACTGATTATTGGACGGCTTGTCGCCAGCCACCAAAATGTCTCCCTGATGTTATTGAAGCATATATCGGTGCCATTTTTGTCGATTCGGAATATGACTATTCGCAAGTTGAGCGGTTCTTCAACCAACATGTCAAATGGTTCTTCAAGGATATGTCTATCTATGACTCATACGCAAATAAACACCCTACTACGTTCCTAACGAGTTTCCTTCAGGTTAATATGGGATGTGGGGAGTGGGATCTGGTTTCGAAAGAGATTCCAAGCATCGATGGGAATAAGCCGCAAGTCACGTATCTGGTGATCGTCCATGAACAGGTGGTCGCGAGTCACACTGGAGAAAGCGGTCGATATTCAAAGGTCAACGCTGCGAAGAAGGCTGTAGCAATTCTAGAAGGTTTACCTTTGCCAGAGTTTAGAGAGAAATATGGCTGTGCTTGCCGGCTGGAGATTGAAGAAAGCGATGAGGGGCATGATCAAGTCTAATTGTTGGTTTTATCATGGCATTTGCGATGATTTCTCCTGCTGGCGTCCCCTTCCACGATGAAATGAAACCTGTCCTATGTGTCTAGAACAGATCTAGGGGCCGGAGTTGGTAGATATCACTTTAGATAGCTTATCGCGATGAATTAAAGTAGCGATACCTCTTTGAAAGACTTGAGCTTCGACTTTGTAAACAATGATAGTCATTTAAGATTGCGGAGAGCTACAAGATGCATCCCTTATGCCATACAGTAGAGATTAATAGACTGTTGCGAAAAGGATGTTGATTAAATGACCCAATCGTGCGAATTCAGCTTTAGACGGTTCCTCAAAATAGAAAGCTCTCCACAGGTTCCCCACAAAAGCTGCCGAGAGACAAGGTCCTTCGGAAAGTGGAGACAGGAAGACAGCTTCAACTTCTCCTAACTTGAATTTATTGAATCGGAATCATTATCTATTACAACAGCAAAGACGCGGCAGGTACTTGTACCGATTACACTCGTTTAGAGCCTCGAATCCAACCAGTCTGCAGCCTATCCAATCGTGTGTAGAAGACCTCCTCGATACAGAGGTTCTTGATTGCCACCTGCAATACGCGTTATTCGTAATATCCTAGCATTGACCAAATATCAAAGCATAGTGCTGCAGAGGCAGACGGTGCGAGAGGTGTTCGACGAATTTCATATCATGGCTTCTGACTATCGATTAAATCTGGGGAGGTGTTTACTTCTCCTTGCTTCCTTCTGCTTCGCAGATGCCTTCTATATACCAGGTTCGTCTGCCAATTGCTCGGTGGACTCGGATGGCATTAACATTAGATAGGATGGTCAATAAAAAGCTATAAAGAAAAGGAAGCTATCCCACTGCTTGTGAATAAAGTGTATTCCGACAATACACAATTACAATATGCCTACTACGACTTACCTTATGTGTGTCCGCCAACAGGCGTTCAGCATTCTGGGTCCAGCCTCCTGTCCGGGCAGACGATACCCTTGAATTTGGGAGAAGTTCTTAGAGGAGATAGGATCACTCAGTCGGATATCGAGTTGATAATGGGACAGGATCAGGAATGTCATTTCTTGTGCAGTCGCACTGTCAGCAGGAAGGATTTGAAGAGGGCTAAGGAGATGGTGAAAGATGGATATGTCGCGGAGTGGATTGTTGATAATCTCCCAGGTGTAGGTGCTACTTCGAAGATGGAGCAATACACTAGCCCAATTTGGTCCCAATGCTAGTTACAGGCTAACTCAAGACTAGGCGACCTCTTTTGTCACAGTAGATAAGTCGAGGAAATACTATGCAGCAGGGTTCAAAATGGGATACCAGGAGGTTGATCTGGCCTCAGGGAAAGGGAGATATTACATCAACAACCACCTCACTATAGTAATACGGCATCGCAAAGCTCCAGGGCGAGACGGGGGGAAAGGCGGAAGAGTTATCGTTGGCTTCGAGGTCTATACCAAAAGCATTGGACGAACGAAGAGACTTGAAAATGGCTGTCCAGCTGACGTCAACGATATCGATTCATACGAACCTATGGAGCTGTACCTTCCGCCGAACTCGACAGATTTCTCAGTCCAATATCCACACTCCTCTTACCACCCGCCAGAGAGCGAGCAAGATATCGAGGATGGCGCTACACTAGAGATTCCATACTCTTATTCGGTATATTTCCGCGAAGACGAATCAATTGAGTGGGCGCATAGATGGGATTTATATTTCGTCAACCAGGAAGAAGGCTCTAGAATCCATTGGCTGGCGATCGTCAATTCCCTTATCATTTGTGGGTTGTTGAGCGCAATCGTTGCTATGATTCTTGCGAGGACAATCAGGAGTGATATAAAGACCTATAAAGATTCTTCAGCTGAAGAAGGTAAAGCGAGGATAAAACGCAGGTCACGCCGTGGAAGTGGAACACGTACTCCAAGAGAGAAGGTTGGAGCAGGACTGCTGGAACAAGTAGGGGATACTGAAAATGATGCAGACATATCATCAGATGACGAGCCACTAGAGGACGTTACTGGCTGGAAATTGCTCCATGCAGATGTTTTTAGGGCCCCTAGATTTGGATATCTATTAGCACCACTTGTTGGGTCAGGCATGCAACTGGTATTCATGGCTGTCGGGCTTCTTTTCCTCTCGTCTCTTGGGATATTGAATCCATCTTGGCGTGGAGGCTTCGTCTCTGTTGGCATCGGACTCTTTGTCTTTGCTGGACTGTTCTCTGGATACTTTTCAGGACGTGTTTATAAGACGTTCGGAGGTGTCAACTGGCGCAAGAACACGCTCATCACAGCTCTTCTGTTTCCAGGCTTGTTATTTTCGTTAGTATTCATCCTGAACCTTTTCGTCTGGGCTCAGGCTTCATCTACTGCACTACCTTTCGGGACATTGATAGCAATCATCATGCTCTGGCTGTGCATCCAGCTTCCACTCGTCTATGTCGGCTCATGGTACGGATTTATACGCGCTGGTGCATGGGAGCACCCAACCAAAACCACAACCCTTCCTCGCCAAGTGCCTCCTCGCGCATGGTACATCCGTTCACTTAACTCCATCCTCCTCGCCGGCCTCATTCCCTTCGCCGTGATCTTCATCGAGTTGATCTTTGTCTTCCAATCGCTCTGGCAGGACAAGTCTGGCTACTACTACGTCTTCGGCTTCCTCTCCGTTGTCTCCATTATCCTCATTTTGACGATCGCTGAAGTCACAATCGTGACTATCTATATCAAGCTCTGCTCTGAAGATTACAATTGGTGGTGGCATTCCTTCGCTGTTGGCGGATCAAGCTCGATATGGGTGTTTCTGTATTGCGTGTGGTATTATCTCACAAAACTTCACATTGAGGGTTTTGTGAGCGGCTTGCTATTTTTTGCGTATAGCGGAATGGCATGCACAGTTTATGGGTTGTTGACGGGCACGATTGGGTTCTTGACTGCATATGCTTTTGTGAGGCGTATTTATGGGTATGTTTCCATTTGCTAGACACAGAACAGTTTATATGTGGCTTCTTCATATGAGTTATTGCTAACATGATGAATAGTGCCATAAAAGCTGACTAAATGTCCAAAAAAGCATTAGATTGCATATGATGAGAGCAACGAAACAGCATATCTGGGTAGGCGTGATTTACTTGGGTTGGGGGGCGTGCGGGGCATTTGGACATACAGAATACCTAATCACCTTACGAAGTTTCATGGTTAAATCTCTATCTCTCCAAGTAGTTCCTATAACAAAATAAATCAGAACGATTTATATAGTAAGCTATAAAATAATTTGAGGGTAGGTGCTTCGCGTGAGCATTCCAGTCCCTGAACTTGCCATCAGATGGAACACCGAGTTAGGTTGAGCAATTGCCATAACTACCACTCTATAATATGCTAGAAGCTAACTTTACGCCTAATCATAAAGTAGGAATGAAGCCTTCGTATATGATAACGGAAAACCTGGTAATGCTTATCACAGTCACGTAATTTTAATTCGTCCGCTCGACTATAAGTATCTGGGTGTGTGCCCAGGTCAACCTTCAGTTCAAAGGTCCAATGCTTTGTATAAACAGGATCAATCTACTTGTGTAAAAGTATTTGCCTTTGCAAACAGGTAAATCCGTCGCCTGTTGCCAATAAAACAGTTAGCGTTAGAGGCACATCAAGCTGTGATCGGCGACCACTACATGCACATCCTAATCTCCAGTAGAGGTACAACGAAAGCATGGCATCACGGACCTGCTGTCGAGCCTTAATATATCTAGGGAGATTCGAAGAAGGGGGCCAAACCGCGTATGAACAACAACTTAGAAATCGCAAGGACGAATAACAAGCAGGCTAGCCGAAGAACCGTTAGAGTACTGAGCTCAAATGCAAAGCAGATGCACTTGTGAGAGTCGAAAAGTGATATCTGGTGCAGTGCCGCGCTTTTGATTGATAATCCACGTTGATGGGACGATTCACTAGTGTAATCCTCAGCAGCCACTTTGTAAGATTAATATGCAGGTACTAAAATCTTGTCTATAAGCTCTTCGCTTGTACATAGATGCGAGTAAGCAGCGGAGCATAGATATGCCAGGAGACCAATGAATTGTGTATTAACATGATGAGAATTAATATTTAGGTGCAAGAGGAGGCGAGGTTACCTGTTGTTCGTGCTTTTCTGCGCCTTCTAAATGGATTCGGCAGCCTTGGCGCTCGGTGTGAGTCAATTCCCAACTACAGAGATGACACAAGCAAACACCCACTGCTTTCCCCCAAATCCGATGGCGTGATGAGCAGTGGTTTTAGGCAACCTAGAAAATATATCTCCCTTAAACCTCCCTGACCTTCTTCCTCTTTTTCAACCATTACTTCTCTCAACATGATGAGCTAACGACCACCACGATGAACTCGGTAAGACCCCTTTTCTTTTCTTTTAGCTCCAAGCTGGATATTCTTGGAGCCCAACCAGAAGATCAAGATGATGAGACCCTCTCACTCGCCGATATCTGCCATTGTCAATGCTTAAGGATAATGGCGCATAGAATTAACCCCTACTGAACCTTTCTGAAGATCTGCTACTAGGCGGTGCACAATGCGGTACCGTGGACTCCATGACTTCTTTTCACCTGCTGACTTGCCAATAATGCTAGACTATAATGCGGTTTCATAGCCAGTGCTGCTACAAGCGTGAGTGAACAACGCACGATATACATATCATATGGTTAAAGGGAGGAGGAGTAATAAAAGAGCAAAGGAATAACAAAGTTTGAAAAACAAAAAATGATAAGGAGATAACAAACGAGATAAAGTGAAGAAACAAATAACGGATGAAGAATATGAACACGGGAACCAAGAGACCCCCTCAAAAAGTTCCTGCATTAGCCGATGAGAGCTGATGAAGCAAACGCGGGGTTTTAAACGTCACCCATTGCCTGCCTGGCTAAGAATCTTCAGGTTATATCCATACTCTCTATAGCGCCGTAAATGGTAGAAGACGACATGACACAACGGATAAACATCTAATACAGGCTTCTTCAACCTTGTACATGAGTTTTCCTTGACTTAGCTGCTCCCTCAGCAAATACTTTTTTTTTGAACCCCGCGCTTTCCACAACTTTGCAGCAAACAGCTTCGCTCTACGACCCTGCCTCGTTTTCCTTAATCCTTCATTGTGCCCAACTCCTCTTTTCTCCCGTCTCGAACCTGGCGACGTCTTCCACACTTTAAAATCAAGCTTCGGCGGTAGCTCTATCGTGACAATGACGGATTTATATACCCCTGCCGTAATTCACAATGGCAAGAAGACCTTCACAGTCCTTGGTACTCTCATTCGCCATGAACTGATCTATGAATACTTCACACTAACCTCCTCATAGAAAACAACCCCGAGGTAATGAACGCCTTAGCTAGCAAACTTGGTATAAACTCTGTTCAGTCACTTGATATTATAAGCACTATCCTCACTTCTCTAGGCCTCTCTCAACTGCTCAAATTCCATGATGTCTACTCCCTCACCGAGCACGAACTACTCACTTTAATCCCCCGTCCTGTCTATGCCCTTCTTGTTATACTTCCTCTTACGCCGGCGTGGCACGCTTCTCGCGAGGCCGAGGACAAGGATAAGCCCGAATACACCGGCAAAGGCACTTCTGAACCAGTAATCTGGTTCAAGCAGACCCTTGGTCATGCATGCGGTAGTATCGGCTTATTGCATTGTACGTTGAACGGCGATGCAGCCAAGTTCATCGAACACAATAGCTTCTTGGATAAGTTTAAGGAGGAGGTCTTGCCGTTAGGAATGCGTAGGTGCAGATTCCCTAGGGATATTGAACTAAGTCGCTAATAATTATTAGATGAACGTGCTCAGAGACTTTATGATAGCAAGGACTTCGAGATACATCACCAATCTGTTGCATCTCTAGGAGACACGGCACCTCCATCAGCGGCAGACGGTGATCGACTCGGTCAACATTTTGTTGCTTTTGTCAAAGGAACTGACGGTCATTTATACGAGCTTGAAGGCTCGCGAGTAAGCTTGTTTTGCCGTTTCTAACACCATGTCAAGTGCTGACCTTTTTCATGTAGAAGGGACCACTCGACCGCGGAGTCCTCACGGATAACGAAGACGTCCTCTCTCCTCGTGCTCTCGAGCTTGGTATTAGCCGTTTTATGAAGTTAGACGCTGACGCAGGAGGGAGTGACTTGAGATTTAGTGCAACAGCACTTGCACCTGCTTTCCATAATGAATAATTATAGTTTTGAGATTGGGGAGCATCGGAGATATGGGTATTTCTGGAGATCATTGCTGGGCTACCCATGATATTCGATGGCAAGTGGCGTAAGCTTCTGAGTCCACTAAAAATGAGATTCAAAGATTCACGAATCTCCACGACCCGTGCGTTCGCTTCGTGGCACTCGATTCGCTTAACCCCTATTAATGTTTTGAAGCGACTAGCACATTCAAAGAGACAGCAGATTGGGAATGGCAGGAATCTTTGGAGGGACTGTTTATCTACTGAAATTAATGCCTGATTCCACACGATATGTCTCCTTTCACATCTTCAATTAGTGAAAGCCACCATGAGTTGATGAGGTAAATTCTCGGCACGGCTATTGTTTCGGACTTGCATCTGAAATTACGTATTTGTTCATCAGACAACACAGCCTCAATTCTGAACAATAAATTTCATGGATCTGAGCGAGAGCGCCATGAATGCGCTGCTTGGAAGCATGATATACAGACCAATATCATTTATAGAGGTACATTCACGTCCGAATTTGCTCCAGAAAGTTGCCAAGATCGGCTTTGCGGGAAAGCCAGGACGAACCCGACCTTCCCTAGCCTAGCTTCGCCACTTGTACCAGGGTGGTTCTTTCAATATCAATCATCGCCATACATTACCGCATACTATATTTCGAGATTAAGGCTTATAAGAAGCTTCGAGAAATGCCTATTGACAGGAAGACAGGGATATCACTACTCTCAAATGGCGACTTCCACTGAAGATATCGATGCTATGGAAAGTCAAGGGGCTACACCAAAGACGTTTGAATTTGTGACGAATGACAACTGGAGCAAGAGCCAAATCAGAAGCCATGCCATGAAAGAATCATGGAGGCAACGTGGGAGGGCAAGTGCTCATAGATCCAAGGGTCATGAAATACGGCCTAACGAAGAGCAACATCAGCGCAGCGCCCAAACCCTTGGGCATCCTGCAGGGAGAGAAGGATCTCATGGATCACCTAGTGAAGATTGGGCGTATCCAGACACTCGTGAATTGGAGGGGGAGAAGGAAACGCACGAATTTCCGAGGGAAGATGTATTTCTCGATTTGCGTCATACCCTTAGATTTCCTCATGCTCAAAGAGGGTCCAAGAGACGCAAATGGGAGGTTGGACCGGTGCCAACTTTATTTGAGCGCTATATAAGCCCATATCAGTCGATAGGGGACGTTAAGTTAGACCCATTCAACAACGTCAAGCTGTCTCGAGAAGATCATGGGCTTCTCCACCACTGTCAGTATACCATTCCGTCATACTTCCTATACTGGGCAAATCTCACGATAACAGGGGTAAAAATATACGCATATCAAGCTTTCGGCCAGCCAACTGATCCAATATTTGATCAAATCAAAGATCTCTACGCTCCAGTCGATCTATCTCATGTAGCAAGTGTACACGGCGTTTTGGCACATTCCGCATGTCGCCTCGCGTACCTTCGTCAATATCGATCACTCTCTGTTCAAGGCATTGCCCATAAAATGGCAGCTATTCATCTTGTGAACTAAGACTTGAATGAACCTATGAAAGCCGTCAGTGGTGAGACTTTTTCAGCTGTCATAAAGCTCTTATCTTTTGAGGTAGGTATTTTCTGTTTCAAGTCAGCGAGCTCGTGCTGTGCGGCAAGCCTGTGTGTTTGCATGTATCTGTAGCTACGCCACTATCAGCTTCCTTTATTTGCTAGTTTATCTTGATGGCTAACGGATATTATCTTTAGAAGTACCGGGGGGTAGAGAATGGATGGACGCTCCATCGCAGGGGGCTGGCGCAGATGATTAAGAAGAGAGGCGGTCTATCAACTTTTCCAAATAATTGGAGGCTAGAACTCAGTATACAACTGTTAGTGAGGAACTCACCTGGCCTATAGAATTTCAAGAAGCTGATTTAATAGAATGTCATTAGCGCCCAAGCCACGATGGAAAAATCCTGCCTTTGGTACGCAAGTCTCTGGCACGATAGACAACGCACAGGAACCCAGCAGCCCACATTCAGAGTTTCCAAACTTCTTTGATGGAATCCGGATTAGTAACGAGGATATACTTCAAGATTATCCAGCAATCATGAAAGCTGTTGTCTTTCTTAGTTCTCCTGGCAACGATGACAGTACTCAACAGCTGCGCACCAAGTGTCTATTTTATATTGCCATTATTTTGAAAGAGTCGAGCCGAGCTCATTATAGCGTATCATCGTTAAATGAATCTCTGGAGCTCACAGGGTATGTGTGGAACAACTCTGTCACATCTCTCAGATGGCTGTTGCTTCAGGTATGGGTCGAGGGCCGAATCAGTCAGAAAATCTCAGGCGGTCCGCAAAACTCGGTGAAATAGCACTACTTCTCAAAGAGTATCCATGGAGGCGAATGGAGGATCGGTTATTGAGTATTCTCCTCAGTGGAGCATCGGATGGGACCCCGCTTTATGGCGAGAGATCACTGAAGGTGTGCCCATATTGAATGCATCAAAGCGCCTCCATGGAGCAGAACCTCAACACGATCATAGACCTTGTAGTGACCTATTTCAGAGGACATCCAGGAGTTCATTAGTTGCTGCTGATTGTGTAACCGGCTGAGTTGTGGCAACGTGGGAAAGTAAGCTATTACTTTTTTTTTAGTGATCCATCGAGTATCGAACGGTGCTTCTAAAAACCTGCGGGTATCCATTGACGTAGCTCAGCGGTTGAGAAACAAAGAGTCGATGTTTGGCACGGTGAACTACATTTTGCACTCTATGGTATGTTCATCAACATTTGAGAATCTGTGGAACAATTCCATAGACTTACAATCTACAAGGTCGTTTAACTTCTCGCTTATGGAAATGCATTTAATATCAAGATATCGATTACGATAACCGGATTAAGCGTTGGAAATTAGTGTTTAGATCAGCTAGTTTATATCTCAGCCATAGGGATAGCAGCAGTTATTCCTTCTCCAAGAAAAGGGAGGCAACATGATTTTATTCATTTCATTAATTGTCTAGTGAAGCCGTCATTAGATGAGATGATTGAGCAAAACGAGCTTTGTTAAGATCATGCCGTGAATCAAATGAAGGTAGAAATATATTCTAGTATTAAGTGGCTACGGTATTAAAGACTACACAAAAGTAGAAAGATATGTCTACTATATATAACAGAGGAACTCTTTAGTACTCTTCAACCAAGCCGGGCAGGCGAGATATTGGAAATTCAACGATTTTATGGTATAGTTTTAATAAAGTTCAGGATATGCTGCCTTGATTATATCGGCACCCTGTGAGGGGTTGTTAGTAACAAGAAGGAAGCTTTGGGGTAAAGCCTGCCTCACCTTCTCAGCAACCATATAGACAGCATTCTGAATACGGCAATCTGGAATCACAGGGAAGACCGAAGCATCAATGACACGAAGACCCTTGACTCCATATACCTTGAGTTCGCTGTCCAAGACACCCTCTTCGATACTCTTAGAAATACGAGCAGTTCCGCAAGGATCTGTTCATATATTAGCACAGACCATAGATTTAAGTCAAGGAAGCGGCTTACGGAAACCGGTCTGAGATCCCTCAAGAATCATCTTGTCCATGGCTGCATCCGACTCACGAGGCATTGGCCATGGGTAATCTTCCCCAATGATATCTTTCATTCCATCTCCGTTCATGAGGATGTCATCGATGAATCTGGTACCTTGACGAAGGGCAATGACATCAAGGTGGTTAGAGAAGAAGTTTAAATTGATGTTTGGCTGTTCTAATGGGTCGGCCGAATTCAGCTTAATTTCACCATTCTTCGATAGAGGTCGCAGGAGATCAACGATGATAGTGAACGAATCACCTTGTGGTGGAGTAGGGATGTGCCATTGGAATGCATCGCAGAACATAGGCTTGAAAGAATTAGCTTGACAGTCGAGGTCTTAAACGCAGAAACTTACAACAAAGTCAATCTCGAAGTGAGGTTGGCCGCCAGGGCCAAAAGGATCAACACCACCATTGCGCTTCTTCTCCTCGACATACTCGGGGCACTGTTCCAACCATTTATCAATACGAGGAAGGCCCACTAGCTCAAGAAGACCGCTGCTATATGGGCCAGCTCTGTTGTCCTTGTATGCTGCGACAGCATCGTCCTTCTTCTCGCTAGAGCGTAAGAAGATACTATCAAGCCCAAAACCATCCTTGAGTCTGAAGACGTGCGGGAAGATGGGGTGGTCGAGCAGATTTTTCCCAACATGTGGAGAATTTACAAGTGATTTGATGCCATGTGCCTTCAGCTCCTCCGCGGGGCCAATGCCAGAGAGTAAGAGAAGCTTAGGAGACTCCCAAACACCTGATGAGACAATAACTTCCTTGTTGGCATAGAATGATACGTCTTCTCCATTGGGACCGAACACCGTAACACCCTTCGCGACACCGCCTTCAATGATGAGGTTCTTGGAATGAGTAGACGAGATTATAGTGATGTTGGACTTTCCTTCAACAAACACGTAGCTGGAGGATCGGAAACCTTTATAGATAGTGTTCATACACTTCACAAGACCGTGCATGCTGCCTTTGTAGATGTCTTCTCCAAGAACCTCTCCCTTGCTCACCCATGCTTGAGTCAGGGCGTCTCGGAAAGGCTTGATCTCAGGAATCAGATCGGAGTGAGAAACGTGAAGCGGTCCATCGACACCAACATGCGCTAAATCGGGCGAATAGAGCTTGTTGTCATCATGGTAGGTTGCTGGCTTATCAAAATACTTCTTGCAACCCTCCCAGTTCCATGATGGGCCCCCAAATTCTTCCCAGTCATCAAAAGTCTCCTTAGAACCTCGGATCCAGGTGTAGTAGTTCAAGCAGGAGCTTCCACCAAGGATCTTTCCGCGAGTGTTTGGCTTCTCAACCCGGGTATAGTCGGGTCTGTCAATCATGGTGGTCTTGTATTGCCAATCGTACTTGCTACCACGAGTCTCGAAGGCGCGAGCTGGGGTAGTGACGATGTCCACGTCCCGAGGATTGCCAGGCCCGGCTTCAATGACGAGAATGGAGACATTTTTGCCCTCAGCAAGTCTTCCAGCAACCACATTTCCCGCTGTTCCACCCCCGACAACAATAAAGTCGAATTGATGATCTTTGGCTATTGATCCCATATTGCTGTTTTGGAAAATATTTCTGATGGTTCAGATTTAAGTTTTCGAGGAGTTGAGTTGTTTGGTACGTCGGAAGTGCTTGAGAGCGTGGCTGTTAATGAGGAACGATGAGAGCCATTTTACCTCAGTTATATACTTCTCTTGAAGCACCAACCAAGAATTCCGAGCAATGGATGAACCGGGAAGACGCATTTCAGGAATGAAACAGTACACCGACTAAGATGCATGCGATGCTGCGTTGTAGTCGTGCCATGGGGATACATGAATAGCTCCGGCTGGCCTTGCCGAGACGGCCGATCCAATGTCGTAACCCTCCCGCAATTCCGCAGGAACGGCTATGATTCTGGAATCTCTAGCAGCTAAAATATGTCATTGAAGCTATTGTGAGTTCTGTGCTTAGTTTTCATGCTATCGGCTTATATCGTCGGCTATAGATGTGGATCGTCGACATACACTCCCTGGTAGAATGTGGCACTATCGTGCAATAGCATTCAACGGTAGTCTGCTCCACCAGTGCGGTAGATAAGGTTTAACTCAAAGCTTGACATGTGCCTTCGTATGTAGGTACAGTTTGTCAGCGCAGAATCAGGCCATTGCCCCCACTCACTTGATCATTAACAGTTGTACACTGTTTTATTCTTGTTATTGGTTGTATTTTCAAGTAAATATGACTGGGCTTTTGTCGTCATCGGGTGATAGGCAACAGAAAGAAAGAAACGTCACTTATTGTACGACAATCTATGCGAAACTACTATAAGTTACGTGTCGATCTTGCTTCATCATGCTCAATCAGAAGCAAATGGAAATAGTGCCCAGTGATATAATATTCAGCCCACTGTACATGAGTTCAAGATACAAAGACTCCGTCCCATAGCACCAAACGCCCCCAATCAGCCTCACTGACTAGCCTCAAGAGCTGATTTCCTTCTGAATCAAAATACCTTTGGCTTCTACTTGATCTTGTTGCATGAAAGACTCATGCTCATATCCCGTCATTGTTTGGATTACCCCTACCAAAGTGTCATATCGCTGCCTCAGTTCCATATAGTGTCGCTCTAGGTCTTGTGTGTATTTCTCCTTGCGAGCCCTGAATGCTCTCTGCGAAGTCCGATTTCTTTCGCGTCGCCGCTACGAATATCATGTCAGCTCTTGTGTATATCGTGTCCTGATTACCCCAAAACACGTACTGCGATCCGTCTCTCTTCTTTCGTTTTGTCATTTATCACTCTGAAGTAGTTGAAAGGTGGGTTCGTGCCTTCAGACAAGTCAATGCTGGAGGGAGGGCCTGTGGACGATAATTGGGAGTCTGCTTCCGAGAGAGCTGGTGACCAGGGCTCAAAATTTTGTAGTTCGGAAAGATAGTCCTTATACATGAAATTAGTTGACGTGCTGTTAACGACTCATTCCTTGTGTTATAGGCCATACTGAATATTGGCTATTATCCCCGGACCGATTCAAACTGCTAGCATTATTGTGGCTGAGAATAGAGTCATTATTCACAGATGATCTGAACTCAAAGCCTATGGAATATGGGCCGTGTTGAATTGCACCGTCCAAGGATGAATGGCCGCCGTTCATCAGGGGATAGCTCGACATGTCATTCTTTCACATATGTCTTAGCGTGTGCAATACTGAAATTAGATAGAAAACATACTTTTGAGCTCAGTGTTAGATAGTCATGCACTAGTTGACGATACAAATCAAAGTTTTGCGGATATATTTGGTTTTGGATGTTCAGTGTGGCAGCAGTCAAGTTGTTATGGTTGTCCATATTATCCATCGCTTTTGAGACCCTGTGCTTCTATTCAAGAAACGCGTGGCAATGCAAATAGAGTTTCGGGAGAGCGTTGAATATCAAGTTGTGTTGCATTTAAGTCACGAGAAATGTAAAGAGCGAGAAGGGGGAGCGTGGTCAACCCCGACCGTGGACGCTGGTCTCCAACCCTGAAACAGATGCGGTGATACAATGTACCGAAGGCATCTAATTGTGCAAACCTATATTCGAGCAGGGCCGTACCAAATGCTGGGGAACGAGAACAACACAATCACTGTTATAGTGGGGGATGCTCGTTTAAACAAATGCCAGAAGAGGAAAGGCCCCCGATCTACAACTTCTGTAATAAGCTAGCCTTGGATCAAGATCCATACAAAGCCACGGATGAGATGGGATGAGAGCATCCGTTATTCCCGAGTATAAGCACACCGCCGGGCATCCTTAGACTGTTTAGTCATGGCGATCATAGGTGAGGTAAAGCTTCTGTGCGTATGCTTTTATGGGGCTGGCATGCGCGAAGGTCCCCCGGGGGGGGGGGGTATGGATACTCTAACTGAAGTTTTAAGAATGCTGGGGGAGAAAGTGCGGTGATTACCGCAGGAGAAGTGATATGTCTCGGGTAGCTACCCTACTTCCGTCCCGAAACAGCCGTGGATTTGAGGATATATCTCTTCTTGATGGCGAAAATGACGTAGGACCTCTGGGTTTCTGATAACGAAGTGGGAAGGATATTTTATAAAGGCTCAGGAACAGCTGGATTAGCTCAAGATGACATACCTGAATCTATCTCGACTTCTATTGCTTATCGTGCCAGTGACCAAGCTATTGGCTGTTTCGTAGAACCTACCACAGCGAAACTATAACCCGGACATTCAAAATGGCAATCCTGTCTGGCTCGTATCATGAGGTAAGTCTCTTCGCAATATGCAGTCATGATTTCTGACAGAATCCTGCTGCAGACAGAAACTCCGACGTACACATTGGCTGAAGGTCAACTATCCCTGATCAGGAGACATATACCCAGCTAACAACACCCAGGATGCCCCGTTTCAGATCCAACATCGGCTTTGGGCATCAGACAGAATGGCGGGGGTCTCCTAGTGCTTCAAGACACCCAGTTGATCGAAACATTAGCACACTTTAGCCGAGAACGTATACCTGAACGAGTTGTGCATGCCAAGGCCGCTGGAGCTTTTGGTGAGTTTGAGGTCACGCACGATATCTCTGATATCACTTCTGCAGATTTCCTTAATGGGATTGGCAAGAAGACACCATTGATGGCTAGGATCTCGACGGTTGGTCCGGAGAAGGGTTCAGCGGATACTGCGAGGGATCCCAGAGGATGGGGTATCAAGCTTTATACCCAAGAAGGAAATAATGATTGGGTGTTTAATAATACCGTATGAGATACGAATTTTGTGAGGGGATAGTAGTAACCATTGTGTAGCCGGTATTCTTCATTCGAGATCCCATCAAATTCCCATCGGTCAACAGAGCACATAAACGCCATCCACAAACCAACCTGCCAGACTCTACCATGTTCTGGGATTTTCATAATAATAACCATGAAGGGATTCACGAGCTCATGCATCTGTTTAGCGACCGGGGCACGCCAGCTTCTCTGCGCCATACGGATGCATTCAGTGGCCATACATACAAGTTCACGAAACCAGACGGGTCCTTCAAGTACGTCAAGATCCACCTGAAGACTGATCAAGGCATCAAAAACTTCACTGGCGACGAAGCAGAACGCATAGCTGGCACGGATCCGGATCATCATGTAAGAGACCTTTTCGAGGCCATAGAGAGAGAGGAGTATCCGACCTGGACTGCGTACTTGCAGATTATGGATCCGAAATCTGCGGAAACTTATAGGTGGAATATCTTTGATATGACCAAGGTCTGGCCGCATAAAGACTACCCACTTATTCCGTTTGGGAGGATGACACTAAATAGAAATGTAAGCTCTTTTCTGAAGGGGTCGAGGAAAGGATTCCTGCTGACGCTTTTAGCCACAAAACTACTTCGCGGATATCGAACAAGCGGCGTTCTCACCATCGACTATGGTCCCTGGCATTTCTCCTTCAGCTGACCCAAGTCTGTCCTCTCTCTCCTGCATGTTGACGGCCAATGCTGACGATTGTCAGTCCTCCAAGCAAGAATGTTCGCCTACCCCGACGCAGCCCGTTACCGGCTTGGCGCAAACTATCAGCAGCTTCCCACCAACCTTCCTCTTTCCCCCGTCTACTCCCCCTACCAACGCGACGGCGCCTCCGTCTACCGCGGAAACTACGGCCCGGACCCCAACTACGTCCGCTCCTCTCTCCGTCCTATGCACTTCGTAGAGAGAGATGAGAGTAGAAAGCATGACGAGTGGGTTGGCAGCGTCACGGCGTTTAGTAGCGAGGTGAGTGATGAGGATTTTGTGCAGGCTAGGGGCTTGTGGGAGGTTTTGGGTCGGCAGGAGGGCCAACAGGACAGCTTTGTGAGGAATTTGGCGACACATTTGAGAGGGGCGATACCCGAGGTGCAGGTTGAGACGATAAGTAGGTGTTCTGTGGTGTGTTGGTGTTGAGATGCTGACTTGTGGTTAGAAATGTTTGCAAAGGTTAATGAGGAATTGGCAAGGTTACTTGACGTTGCGGTTTCTGCTTAAATGAATGTGTATAGATATGCAGCAGATCAACGGTGGTTGCGTCGTGTCCTACTTGGAGCTTTGGTGTTATCATTTCTAGCCATGAGACTTTAGCAAGAGACTTACTCATTTAGGTGAGTGAACAGGGATTGTAAGTTAGTATAAGGAGAATGAAAGTTTGTATTAATTACTTTGACCCATTTCGCTTTTTCCAGGTCTCCTTTTCCGTAACCCTTTTACCGATTGAATCATGCGCCATAAGCTCATTTTTCCTAATAATCCTAAAGCCACCGTCCCCTCAAATATTTCCTGGGTCTTTCCTCCTACATGCTCATTATACCCAAGCGCCATGGGCAGTCCCATTAATACCAATTATGCCCTTCCTCCCCTTTCCTCTCACCTTTTGGATTCACAGACAAAATAGTCTGACCCGGAATCGAAACACCATTCTGACTTTCAAAAATCCCTGCTAAAGCTCTTCTCCCAATATGCTTGAAAGAGTCATACTTTGCCTCACCATTACATGCTGCCCACTCCCCCTTGTTCGGGTCCGTCCCATCTCCTAAATCACTCCACCTCGTCACAACCATGCACTGCTTGAATCTCTTTATCGGGTCCGGATCCGCACGATCCTCTTCAAGCTTAATCTCAATCAGATACTCGGTGGGACAATCCGGACATCTGCGCATGGGCTTACAATCCGAACACAGTGAGACGAAGTCACGATCGCTTTTCAGCCGCTGCGTGCTAATCTTCGGGCCTGCGCGGAGCTGTTGCGCGATGGAGGATTGAGGCGCGGGCATGTGTGATAACGCGCATTTGCAGAGGTTCATGAGCTCCCCGTCCCGCCAGTGCGCACATACGGAGAAGAATGGTGTATAATCTTCTCTTGAATATAGAAAGTTCCTCAAGCCGGCGGGAGGCAGGCCACCAATGGCAAAAACCTTGCTTGTTACGCGCAAGAGTAAGTGACTTTTGTGGAAGTAATACCGGGTTTGATGAGACCATTCGCTGTCGCGAGATTTGTAGCGCTTGCTGAGCGACTCTAAGGGGATGCCGTAGGAAGGCCCGTATTTGTGCGCGCGGAAGGCGAGTTGAACGAATGTGAAGGGGAGGTCGTAGGTTTGGGTGAGGCGATGCCGTGATTGGAATTTTGTATTGGGACAGGTGTAGATGGAGTTTAGGACGTCTTTTGGACGGAGACGCTCGCTCCCTTTTTGTATTCTGCGGTGGTATATGATGCACGGGAAACAGAATAGCTAGAGGAGGTCAGGTTGGTAGGCGCGTGGAGACTCTAGCTCCCGACTTACATGATCTGGTAGATATCTATCCATAGGTAGTAAGAAGTCAATCTTGTACTGAAGAGCCTGCACGTCATTCTTTATGTAATTTAGAGCTAAGAATGCCTTGTTACCTAGCCGGGACAACAGAGTTTTGCTCGAAAGCGCAAGGTTTGCTGTATCCGTGGGGGTCATGTGACTTGTGATGTGTTCCCATATAGGAGGGGGTAAACTAGCAACGATAGCCTCTCCTGGTTTGCGCTTAGAATCGGGAATCTCATTTCTCATCCGTTTTATCTTATTCAATGAATCAAGAGAATCATGTGAATCCCGTCGAAGCAAGCTGTGCAACATCTCCGCCTCATCCCATAGCTCTCCAGTTTGTGCATTATTTGCACTTGGACCTTTGTTGTAGAAATTAACAGGAGCTGATTGAGCTGATTGAGCTTCATTTCTTTGAGTTGGCAAGGGTGGTAGCGGATTTTGTCTGTATATATTTGGAAGGAGTTCTTCCGGTCGTTGGTCAAAAGACTTTTTTAATTTGTTGCTGCTTTTCTTAGGTCTCAATGCGTTTGCAAGCCGTGACCCTAAACTTTGTTTCCTTGGAGGGTCGGAGTTCTGAGAGGACATGATGTTGAAATGATATGGGTTTAAGCCGTGGTGAGTAGAAGGAAATTGATTTCGATGAAAGCGATGACAGAATGCTACCCGGATGTTCGGGTTGAGTTCTTGGCGCGTGGCAGATCAATTTAGCGAGACCCCCTATTCTGATTACATAAATTCCTTGTTTGTGTAACCATTAGCAAGGGAAAAACAATATGGATTGCGGCGATGATGAACATGGTCCTGCTAATGAAAGGCAATGCCCACCATTTTCTTTATTGGATATAAATTTTATTGAAGGAAGCTCATGTCACAAACATGGTAGGCACTATCCATTGGATGCACAGTAGTGCTAATGGCGGATCGTAAAGTGCGGGGGAAAAGTGGATGTATTTTGCTGTCATATTAGGGAGACGAGTTGAAAATCTAACTTTATGATAGATTGTGCTCCTTTTATAATCTGCAAAGTTCGTATCTTGCTAGACAGCTTCGACATGCAGTTATTCTTATACAACATACATAGTATATGTCTAGAGTGTATAAGAATTGCGTTCGAACATTTATGCCGATAAGTGTAGCTCAAACTTAGCGGGAAATGGAATACAATGAAGCTAATGTAGGAAACGCCATATACATTGATGTTCTCTCAAGCCAGAATATATCAGATTCAAACACTGACTAGATGCCTATTGCCTGGTGATCGTCGCCGAAGCCATGCTCTCTTTGCTTTCCAGTCTATTTAACGTCTCATCTGGCTTTGAGATGCATTTCATGGCCTCTACTTTGAAGTTTTCGAGCTCCTTCCTACGCTTTCAAGTGCCGTTTTGTCGTTCACAATACTTTGTAGTCTCGATGTCCGTTCTTCTAGTTCTAGCAATCGTCGAACGTGGTGCCGCTCCTCCTCACGTAATTCCGCATGAACGACCGATCTCAACTCAAGTCGAAGACGAACCCTCGTTTCTTCGCGCAAATCTGCCCGTGCTTCAGAAATGATGGAGGCACTGATAAAGTAAGCTCTAGAACTGCGCCAGTATTTACGGCTACATATATACACCAGCTAACTCCATACTCCAAAGCCTTTAATTGTAGAAGAAAAACTGCACTTACTCAAGGCCACTCCTCGTCATCTCTGATCTATACTCTGCTTTAAGCTCAGCACAGACCTCTCTCATAACCTCTTCCAACATAGATGCTCGCTGCTCCCGCTTTAGTTCCTCTCGGATATCTCTACGGAGTGACTCCTGAATCTCCCTTTGCTCAAACTCGGAATTGGGTTGTTCTCTGAAACGAATTCTAGTCTCCAAACACATTTGAAGTAATCCTTCAGGCCCAAATTTCACTAGCCGTTCCAATCCTCTCCTTTGCCCCCCATGTCTTCCTTTTCCTTAAGCTACTTCTAACAATTTGGTGATGCCTACATAGGAGCTATATCCTAGAATACTAAATGCAGCAATACTACTTAGTATTAGGTACATTTCAAGTGTTGTAGCCGATATTCCACCAAATCGGCGATCGTTTGTTTATCCAATGAACATGCGAGTGATGGTCCGTCCCAAGGAAATACCGCCAAAGTCTCAAACTATATTGAGTTCTTAGCTCTGAAATGAAAAATAAGTAATACTTTGTAAGCGATGTGTCCTTCAAAGATGAATAGAGAGTTGCTAGGCTACCGTATCGCTAGGCTGACTTACTGCTTACATAAAGTTTCTAAGCCACACTCAGCCACCCTCTAGTACCTAAGGTTTTTGCTTCGCTTGGAAACACCTCATCCAGAAACCAACAGAATAAGCAAGTAACTCACAAGCCTCACATGTGGAGTGGTCTATCCCCCATACTCATTCATGCATTCTGCGGTGGTCAGCCCGGCTCCCGGGACGTCGATCCCTAATACGCCATGATAGGTAGCCACTCGTTCCTAGGATGCCTGAATGTGCCCTGCGGTATTTAGAACTTTAATCGTCTGTCATAGGCCTATAATGAATATGAATGGCTAGTTAGTTAGCCTCATGGGTCCACCTGAGAACTTTGACTAAAATTCACTCGAAGTTCCTGCTGCCATACGTACATGTATTAAATTCCAAGTAGAGCACCTTTCGTTGATTTTGCAAGTTGCATCCTCCAGAACTTTGTCTCCGCACAAATAAACAATTCTCCATCCTTTCCGAAGCAGAAGTTGGCGCATCCACCAGGGACGAGAACTACTCTGCGAATCAGTCATGTTCGATGCCTGAATTAAGGCTGATATCTTGCGAGTCATGACTCGGGCGAATTGCTGATGCTTGTTAAAATAACATGAGTGCAAATATACTGACTTTTCCCTATGAGTGAACCATCTGGGCTCCAAACCTCGATACCATCTCCACAACCAGCATATACATTTCCTTCGACGTCGCACTTTATCCCATCAGGAATGCCTTCAGCAGCAAAAGCAAACACTCTGCGATCGAGGAGAAATGGTGCGTCGTGGATGTTAGCCACCTTAAATGCGTAGATCGCTGCGGGCCTATGAAAGTCATCATTAATATATAAAAGAAACAAAGAAAAGAAATTTTACCTTGTAAGATTCTGTTTAGTTGCATAACCATCTCCGTGTATTACGTCCGTGTCCGTAATATACAAGAAATCCTCATCTGGTGAGAAGCACAGCCCGTTGGGCATGCCAAATCCATCAGCCATAACCCTCAGATCGCCGGTCTCGGGATTGTATCTATAGACTTGATTTGGCAATCTGGGCTTCGGTCGAAAGTCTTGCTCGCTCCCGTAACTTGGGTCCGTGAACCAAATGCATCCGTCCTTTGCAACCACCACATCGTTGACACTGTTGAAATCTCTTCCGTGAAAATTCGTCACTAACGGAATTGGTGGCTTATTACGAGGCATGTAGTAAATGCCGCCGGTCCCTGGTTTTACAGAGCCTTGAGCGCAAAATATAATACCGTCTTTATAGTTTACGCCTCCATTAGGCATATCAATGCCAGGAGGCGATCGTAATTTTGCCCATACAACTGTGTGGATATCTTTCTCTTCGCTCGGCTTATCTGTACGATGTAATTTGATACGCGAGATGAGAATGGTAGGATATCTTGCACTTGACACTGATTGGAGCAGGTTAGAAGTTGTATAGATCTCGTCATGGTCGGGTAAGAATACACAGGCTTCGTGGAAGAAAGGGGTTTTGGTATCTGCGGACGAGAGGAGTAAGGAATGAGATGGTGAGTCTCCAATTCTCTGTCCAAAGGATTCATCGTACTGAACAATCTTTATGGTATCGTCTGGAGCAGAAAATGGCCTATAATGTTTTAGTCCATCTGTACCAAGTAAGAACTATGCGTCACGAACTTGCTTGTGCCATTACTATCGGCGATACGATCAACTACCTAACAATCATCAGCTTAGAGCAACATTTTTTACTAGCACTCTCTACATGTACTTCTGTTCGCGATGTCGGAATATCAGAACTTGTCAAGGCCGCCATTACTTCTGTTGTTTAAGGGTCAAAATTCTTGCGATGGTGGATTACGATCTGGGGAGAGACGATATGTTTCTCAATAAAATACGCAATACAGAGCAAGGGTACTATTTTAAATGTAGTTCTGACATGAAATATGAAAAGTTGGTACGCGCCAACCTCAGAAGCTGGGCGGTTTATTATATTACGAAGGTCACGTGTATTATGAAAGCAACCCCAACGAACATGGTGCATCAATTGTCTTTTCGTCTATTCAAGCTGTGGTAACTCAAAGACCCAACCCATAGAGTTCCAGATTGGAAAATGAGTATTCCTCAAAGTATCCGTGTTCTATAGTTGAAGCGTTTGAGAAATTTCCGATCTTTGAGTCTGTCCCATAGTTTCTTAGAACTAAAAAAGGGATAACTACATCCCAACCTAATAGCAGAGACAAAGTTTTCATGCAGCCTACAATCATGGGCGATACTATTGTAGTGCGTTTATTGTCTTCATAACGAGCAATCGCAATAGGAGGCCAGGTTCCAGAGAATGGAGCGCCATTCATCCATGCATTCTATAACCCTTTCTATATGTACATATCGGCGAAGTTCAAGTTGCTGATGCTGCCTCTCTTCGCCTAATCCCTATCACCACCATCTAGTGCTTGGCTGCCGCTTTTGCTTGCTCTGCAATGCTCTTCTCTCCTCCCTCTGCTTGCTTCAGGAAGTCCCTAAGGATTTGTCAGCAATGATCGCAAGAACAAGATGTAATCGCTTTGTTGGATTAAATTTGCAGGTAACGCACTTGATGAAGCTCTCCTCGTCGGGGCTTTGAGCATTGATGGGTGGCCCCTTCGCCTTCTCGACTTTCGAACCTCCTGTTAGGGCCACTGTGAGTCCTCCCATCAAACCAAGAACTGCCATAGCGAGCTAGATACCAGAACAGCGTTAGTAGGTCAATCTCTGATACAGGAAGGTTGTGCAAGCTAATCAATGGGTTCTAGAAGAGTTTGAAAATCCTGCTTGACCAAAAATGCACGTACGTAGTGGGAGCCAACTTGGCGACCAGCGATAGCATAATATTGGACCATCTTAGCGGATTACCAATTGAGATCTTGTGAAGGCGTGGAGGTTATTTTGGGTATGGCTGAGCTTCGATTGTTGTTTCCAGCGAGATGTCAGGATGCTCAGTATCAAAATGGAAGTGGACCCCCGGATGTAGATACTTGGCTCGGATTATCGTTTAGCCGAGCCGTCGGCGGCAACCCCGGCTGTAAGTATTGATGACCGCATTCCGAGGTCAACCGAAAGCGTGTTTGGGACACGAGCTATTGCAACGCACACATTACGGACAATTAGCTAACTGCTTTTCGTGACATACACGACAATCCTGCCTAATATACACGGATCTGTACTTTGAAGGATCGAACAGGTCCGCATTCAAGGGGTCGCACATTTAGCCTGTGTTATACAACTCCAACAGCTCTACATCAACGTTGCGCGACTTTGACAACAATATATTTGCAGTAGTATGACAGACAAATCAGACAAACCTCGAGGCCCACCCCCGACGGGTTTGCCCAAGAACGAAAAACTACCTGCGAGTCTTCAAGCAATCGTGGATAGGGCGGATAAGGAGGATAATTTCTACGACGAACTATATGATGGAGCGTAAGTTGTTGGGTTGCGTGAAAAAGTCCAACCGCATGGCTACTCGCACCTGCAATCTCCTAATAGCAGTTTACTAATAATATTTCAGGGCTCCTCCATCTACGGAAAGCAATATCCGATATGCAGCATACGCCACTCGAATAAGGACAGCCTTGCTTTCGGCACAACGATATGTTGCATATACTTCAGATATCGGAGAGTCGTTCCGTCCGGTGGCCCCCCCGAATCTTGTAAGAGCGGCTTATGGCGTATCATGGGCATATCTTGTTGGGGATGTGTCACATGAAGGATACAAAGCATACTGCAGCAACCAGAGAATTCTCCACCCAGAGCTACCTCGAGAGGCTGCACAGGAGAGGTACAATGATGCGAAGACGGAACTATCGACGGCGGCCAGTGATAATGGCTTATCTTTGAAGCCGGGGGTAGTTGCGCCGATCAATGATTATAGAACCGTGATGGTACAACGAGCCTTATTCCAAGGAATCGCATCAATGGGCCTGCCCGCATTCACGATACATTCGATCGTCCGATATTCTGGCAGGGCTTTTAAAGATGTGAAAAATGTTAGAATCAGAACATACGGTCCTATTGGCCTTGGACTAGCGGCCGTACCCGCGTTGCCGTTCCTGTTCGATAAGCCAGTTGAAACAGCAGTGGAGTGGGCTTTTCACAAAGGGTTTGAAACATTCGGGGGAAAGGAGGCTGTCGGTAACGCACCGATCACTGGACGCGAAGAAATTCTGGGGAAGGATGTTCGTTCTAAGCAAAAGGAACTGTAAGATCTGACATATATCCCTGGGAATGTTACAGTACTTGGGTCAGCATGGCGTTCTGAAGGAAGACATCGCATCTCATTGATGTATTACATGCATTAGTTCTTGTTATAATATATCACACCATAGTCTATTTCTACAACGTCTCCGTCCCCATGGTAGACTATCTGATTCGTCCTTGCATATATAACCCGCCTATCAGGTGGGAAGACCGGCGTTCAGGAGAGATTGTCTTGGGACCACTAGGAACCCCATCGTCAATGTAGTCCAATCGGCTTCAAGGACCTCTATTCCCCGTTGTTAGACTGCTATTCTAGATCGTCACCGCAGCAGTAAGGCTGTTATTGCAGGCATGCGTTTCAATGACAAGTAAAAGTGAGATGCCCTCGAACCTTCAAGATCTCAACTTTCTTATTCACTTTCGCTTTGCTCTGTTAACTCATTTTTTCTTATTCACTCGGTACCACTTCCAATTACCTTAGTCTCTATGATCTACAAGTCACATTGTTTAGGCTGCGACTATAATTGTTTCTTCAATGTCTTCACAATTTGATGGTTTCTATTTCATCTTCACGCTTTCCACCACCGTCCTTACCAAAACTCACCCCCCTTCAACATGCCTATAGGCACAGATACTCACACCTGCCATCCCGCGATTGAACGGATGAAGGAAAGCGATGTCGATGTACCATGGAGCAAAGAATATGAACGGATGATCTGCGGCTTGAAGTAAAGCGGCCAATCTAAAGATGAACCGTTTTATGCTGCACCTACTAACTGAGCCGTCCAGTTTTAAGGCAGCCAATTCACAAGCTATGCTTGATCACAAGCTCATGATCCGCAGACGTCTCCAAGAGTTCAACAACGAACACATCGGCGATGATGACACGCTGGAAACTTTAAAGGAAAGACGCATGGCGGTCGCAAGACAAATCATGGGAAAACTTGGCCCGACGACCAACATTGAGGCGCCTCTTTTCATTACATGGGGTTGCCAGACCTTCATTGGAAATGGAACATATATCAATCGCAAGTACGTCCATTTCCCCCCTTGCGTCACGCCAGCTTTCCTTGACGGGGCAGAAAGGTACTTTAATATCGGCCGCAAGAACCTGCACCGAATGGTACACACCGGAGAAATATGATGTATCACCTTAGTGCACTTGCGTTGTGGAAATGCTTTGGGCAGGCGAAGTGCTACTTGATCTTCACCGCATTTTTTGTTCCCCGGCAAGTGCTTACCTGGAATGCAGTGTTTCGATATACGACAGCGCACCTGTCTCAATTGGCAACGGCGCTTTAATAGGGCCAGGTGTCTGCATCTGTACAGATACGCATGAGGTCGAGTCCGCAGATCGCCGGCGCAATGGCGGTTCCCATGCCAAGCCTGTCAGAATTGGTGACTACGTCTGGATCGGTGCGAATGCAACGATCTTGCCTGGCAGTGAGTATATTTTTAGTCGTTTGACGGTTAGCTATCTTCCTGGGTCCCGAGAACGATCCTAAGACAAAGTTCCTTTACCGTCAGTCGCAAGCAAATGCTGATTCGTATCATTGCAGTCAGCGTTGGATCCGGATCGACAGTTGCTGCTGGCGCGGTAGTGACCAAGGACGTTGAGGAGAATGTGCTGGTAGGCGGCGTACCTGCCAAGCTCATTCGGAGACTGGGACCGCCTGATGAGGCACGATTAACGATGAATGGAAATGGGAAGTCCCAATAATGGATGACAACGATGACGGCGCCGAACCTTTTTTTTTGTGTTGCTGGCGCTCGCATGGATAGGTGAATGATGGATGGCTTGATGATCTACGACAGCGACAAATGGGACTGGTTACTTGGGCATGGATGGAGCATAGCTTTTAGGCGTTGTTGCATTTGGGGATTCACTATAACGTGGCAAGGCGTATTGAATAGACGAAAAAGATACTTTCGGGGCGGGGAAAGGCAGACGCGGGCGTGTCCGTTCTCAGACAGACTACCTGGTGATAAAATGGGGCGGGGTTCACGGAGTATGGCATGCTTTTCCCCCTTCAGTGTTGGCGTTGCATGAGCTTTGTTTTCCCTTTCCCATATAGTACATAATTTATGACCAGTCGATTTTCCTGCGACTTTGTTGAACCGTGTTTGTGTGACATATGGTCTCGAATCCGATGCCGTGCCAGGTCGCACAGTCTAAGCCCACGGCGTTAATATTGCGGCTCGACGGGACCTGCTTCCCATGGAACAATTAGGTGGAATTTCCTGCTGCACCCCCCCGCGGGGTCAGAGTCATGATATGAGTGTAACAGGTGGCTTTGGTTTGGTGTCTCGGACACTCCGAGTGAACTAAGTTGTCTTGATATTTGCCCTTACTTCGGGCTGCTGTCAACACCTGCATCTTGACCTCTTTATGTTTCAGAAATCTTTCATATTGCGATATTGCGCAAGGGGGAGGGCGTTATAAGAGAACGCATTGCGCATAAATTTATGTTAGCTTATGTTGATTTGCGTCGGACCAACTATCGGATAAATATTTCTGTAAAATTAACAAAACCTCTGTTCTATTCTATCCCTTTCTACAGATAAGAAACCATAGAGGAATTTGAACGCATTGTTCCACAATTTCCGACCTCGTTGTGCCACCAAGTATCCAATTTCGAGTTTCTTACTTCTCAGGTTGCACAGCTATGGTTGCAGTAACGGCGTTATTTCTCAATAATGTTATTCCTGCCATTTACTGCCGCCTCTATACATCCAAGCGAAGTGATTTTGCCTTTAATGGCGTTTGACATCGATTTTGATCTAGCCACTTAATAATCACTTTTCAATCTTCTAGCCTTAAACATACAACGACCTGGGGTGATAGAACATGCACCTGGGCAAATTAACAGGAAAATTTTTGAGGCTGCAGCGGAACATTATGATTCGTTGGTTGTTCTGCAACCAAGTTCTTTGGTCAAGGGAAGGGTAGAACTGGCTGTGTGCAAATGAGGCTATATTTGGAATACTTTGAGCAATCCAAATCCGCTAATAAAGGTCAATTAAGGCCAATTTATTCGACTGGCAAGCATTACGAAAAAAGATATGAGAAAATAGAACGTATGAGTGATCATTAATTATACTCTCGCAGCATTATTGGTTGTGTGGGGATTGAGTGAAGAAATGAAAATGTTCAGTGGGACGGAAATATACTATACATCTGTACGAAAATCTCCTGCAGAAGATGACCAGATCTCAGGCATATGCATGCACTGTTATGTCCTTATAGGTCGACACATGATGCCGCTGCATGGTCACGATCATGATCATAACTTTCCATTGTTGATGCTTACTGGTCTAGTAGTCTATAAGTAAGCATGATATCGATAAGCATCTCCGCATAGAATGCCACGGGAACAGAAACGGCCACGCCATGATGTGCAATTTCTGAAGAAATTCCCCGCTAGTTGCCCGTAACCTGCCATCGGAAAGTCTGGACCTGTGGTCAAGTGCACTAGACTCTTCACTTCTCCCTCGACCTGCATTTCCTATAGCGGGCTGACATTAAGAATGAACACTGGCGACCATCGAGTAGGTATATCTATGGACCCTGCAGAGTATTTGATGGCAGCATCAGACATGAGCACAGCAGCACAGGGCACGATGCCAATTGCTCGTTCTTTGCGGTGCACAAGTTGTGTATAGACCGTTATTAAGATCTCCGCACAAATCTCACAACTAGCGGGAGATGATGGGTTCCTTCATTATCGGTATGCGGTTGCAGAAAAAAAAAAATGAAGACCTCGGGCTACTGGTTGTGCTGCCTCTCAATAATCTTGGAGTGCGAGCAAGGCTTCGGAGGATGCACACTGTCCAATCTATGGGCATTCCACAATTTACAATCCTTTTTGATGGCTGAGTTTCATCATATTGGATCGGGCCGCTCCTCTGGAAAGTGCGCTACAGAGAAGGAATTCTAGATGCCTATTGTCTGAAAAACGAGCGCCGGATAATCCATAGTTCTAGTTCCTTTTCTGTGGCTCTGGTAATATGTCTTTGCAAGATGTCAAGATGGGCGAGCCTGGCCGGATGAGCTAGTAAGCCGTTGGTGCCCAAAATCACCCGTCTTCGTGGATTTAACTGAGATGTTACTCAGATCTTCGTAACTGTCACTTAGTGAGTTTTTCTGTGGTACCATGCTTCAGGAATTGCTTTTCCTGCTCCTTGACCGGGAGCATGAACAGTGGAATTGGCCCTCCATAGCGGCCACGAATCTAGATCCAGGCGGACCGGTGATAGTGAGCACAGCCTTCGCAAATAAAAGGGCCTAGACTTGAACATAATGACCTCACAAAGGCTAGCTAGAGACGAATCTATTGATCTAGCGAATGAATTACGAGACCAGGTCGGAGCCATTGAAGGGAGCCACTCCATGGCGGCAGTTTACATGTTTTTCAGCTCTTCTAGCTTCTCTTGCAGGACTTTCCATCCAGGTGTATCTTCCCACACTTCTTTTGCCTTGCCCATGATGCCTCGTACAGCGCTTCTTGCCTTCAGCCTCCAGCCATTCTCAACAACTGTACCATCTTCGTTCTCCATGGGGCCATAATTCTCATACGCACTTGCTAGATTATCCGTCGTTGAAACTACCACTTTCCATTCATCAACCTCTTGAAGCCAGCGTTCTCCTTGGCTTGCCATCCTCCACGTCTTCTCAGCACATGCTAACGCACCTGAATAGTCCCTAATATAGAGTTTAAGCTTTTCTACCAATGCCCATAGTTCTGGACGCTTGGTAATCAAAGGCACAATATCAGAATCAATCATTTCGATTGTTGCACGAGCAAGACTTCCTCGAGGTGGTATATATACACCTCCAACCGTCTCACCACCTTGTCTCTCACGGCTTGTAACTTCAAGAATCAAAGCACGGAGAATATCCACATCCACTGCATTCTCTCCTACAGTAGGAGCTCGAATCCGAATCACAGCTCGCATGCCCATTAAGATTTCCGGGAAAGAAGGAGGTGCCATTCTGCTAGCAATCGTGATGACGTTGTCCCATATCCTCCAGTTGTCATGTGCGATGGCGGCTGCGCGCTTATAAGCCTTTAGGGCCTGTCCAAGAACCTCCTTAGGCGATTGCTCTTTTGCTTCTGGCAAGGAAAACTCATCACCAAGCTCAGTACCTGCTGTAATATGAGCAGCTACTTTCTCTACAGAAATCATTTCTGCGTGTCTAGAGAGAAGCGCTGAGCCTAGATTACTATAGGTTTTTGGGTCTGTGTCGTCGATCATTATTGATTGCTGGAAAGCAATGACCGCCCCATCCCAGTTCCCCACCGCAAGATCGATATCCCCTAACCGACTCCACGTATCGCTATTTTGTCGATTTACAATAGTAGCCTTCATATATGCTGCCCTCGCGCTTTCGAAATCACCTTGCTTGGTAAAATATTCTCCTAAAGTTCGTTGTGCTCTAGCATATCTGTGTTTAGATATTTCCCATGCCCGCTGCCAGCATTTTGGGTCTTGATCGAGGTCCCCAAGAATGCACCAAAGACGTGGAGAATGAGGTGGTGGAGGTGAGCGGAGCTCGCCATCCCATTTCTCGGCCACAACTTCTTCAGCATCGACGTCGTACTTATCCATATCAGCACTCTTGGAGGAATAGAATAATTGTCTTCGGACTACTCGTCTGGCTTTATCTTCTTGACCTACAGAATGGTAACAGAGTGCAGTCTCTGCCCAGAGCTTCAGGCGCTTAAAGATCTCTAATGCACTAATAAGACTGCCTGCGTTACTCCATGCATAGGCCAACTCTGTTTCAATCTCCCATCGCGTCGGCGTGTTGAGTTGATAAATGTACTTTAGTCTTTCGTAAACCGGTGCAGACTCGGATGCCTTTGCTCGTGGGAGAAATTGAGCCACACGAATCTCGGGAACTCCATCAGTTGATGAACCCGCGTCTTCCTGCGTGTCTGCAATGATCTGATCTACAATAACTTGTAGTTGGAGAACGCTTCTTTCCTGAGTCCTGGACCGATGTGATTCAATTCGGCTTCTGACCAGAAGAGCCTGCGTATAAATCTGCCAATTAGTAGGCTTATCCGCCAGTACTCGTGCAGCGTATGGGAGGATCTCCTCACGGCTCAGCTTATCGAGAGGCGAGAGCGTGTCTTTAAGCGTAGCTTCTGTAAGAAGTGTAATCTGATCTAAAGGCTTGAGCTGTGGTTGTTCATCTGGTCGCATATCTTTAAGATTAGTAGGGAGAGCAGAATTATCAACCTTGTCCGATCCTAGCTTGGTGAATTTAATGTTCTCAAGAAGAGTATCGTCGTTCAATTCCAAAGCTGTGGGACCAGAGCTATGAGATTGTGCGTGAAGGCTATCTGCACTTCCAATCGAAAGTGTACTTTTCTGGAGATTCGTAGACAAAATTTGCCCTGAGCACTCGCAATCACCGAATTCCTTGCTTCTCGCGAAGACAACAAGCTGGGAAGTGTCATTCTGCTGAAACTTCGTCCTCTTGCCAAGAGCTCCAGAGAGCGCATAGCTAAATCCGGAAACATTTTTAGCCAGATTAACATTCTCCTTAGCCTTGAAATCGAGACCTTGCATTATATAGATCTGAGCTTTCTCAAGAAAAAACTGGACCTTTGCTTCTGTAGTATACTTCGACCCCTCTGCCATGAGTTCAGCCTCCAAGCTATTCAGATCCTTTTCAATAGCATCTTGCAGCACACTAAAATCGTTTAATATGGCTCCGGACAAGCCAGAAAGAAGGCGTTGGTGATAAGCATTGATCCTGATGCGCATCCATCTGCAATCCCTGGAGGAAGAATCTACGATGCGTGGGAAATAAGTGACAAAGACTAAACGAGCAAGGCAGAAAAGCTCAACATGGGGAATGTGTTGATACACAGAGACGCCATCAACATCCAGACTTTGTAGACACTGATTTTTAAAATTAAGGTCCGACCCTGGATTTTGGAAAATGCCTTTGAAATCGAGCGGTGGTCCCGTGACATTGGCTTGAAGAAAGGCATTAAAGGCTGCGAGTCCAGTCAAAAGGACCAGTACAGTCTCAGCTTCATCGTCGACTGCCAATCTCTTAAATCCGATTTCATGATCTGGTGGAGATTCATAGAGCCGGTTATACAAGGCTTGAGATGTTGCATTTCGAAGAATTGCTCTGTAGTCCCCTTCAAGGTAGGCTGTCACAGTATCTGAAGTCTCTTCAGCAAGTTTCAGAGATCCTAGATCGAATATCAGGGCGTCCAATGTCCGATCGCCTAGAATAACTGTATTTTTAGCCATCTTGCTTCAAGTTTGAGGAAGGCGGGATAATTTCTGAAGAATGAAAATTAATTCTAAAATTTTCCCACAGTTTTGATTTTTTGATTTGTAAGCACGTGACCATATCCATTAAATAATCCCAACCTAGACCAGCACAGTTTCAAGCTATCATCGTAAGAAAGGGAGGGGGTGGATCGACTGGAAACACCAAGATGCGCCTATTACGGAAAGATACCATGTCCTTCCATGCATCTAGTGTCGTTGAGCTGATACCTCCTAAGTGACTTATGTACTAATTAAGATGCTTTACATTCGAGTTTGAAGTGAAGTGTCTGAAATTTAGTATACAACAAAGGCCTACTATTGATACTAGTTTTGGTACAAAAAGTTGCAAAGCCGCTGATGCACCCTCCCACGAATGCTGTTACCAACGCTATGACAGCTATACAGAGATTACTTAGTAATACAACAATGATACAAGGCTTTACTTCTTGCTACCCTTCTTCTTGTTAGGGACAACCTTGTAGCCAGTAGGTGCCTCCTCCTTCTGAGGGCCTTTCTTGGCAACCTCATTCCAGCCCCCAGCTTGGGCACTTCCCGTCGAGGCAGATACACCGGTACCAGAAGGTTCAACAATACCCTTAGCAGCGAGCTTCTTGCGACGCATGTACTCCTCAGCCCAATGACGCCCATCCATTGCCATCTTGGAAGTCTCGTATATAGCATCGCGTAGAACTTCCTGCGGGAAGTCTTTAATTGACTCAGCAAAGTTATCAACTTTCAGATGTTAGAATGCTCAACTTCGGGGTTTTCGGGAATACTAACCATCTACGTTTGAGGGTAGACCATTTCTTAAGGAGGTCTTTACCCACTTATCAAACTCCTCTTGTGCAAGCAATGCTGAGGTTGTTCCACCGGTGGTAACACTGCGAGGAGCCGTGCCTGGGCGTGCTGCGGTGCGAGACACAACCGTAGGAATTGATGCACTGCTAGAAGATCGCAAAGTTTGAGGAGAAGAGGCAGCAGGTCCAGTTGGGATCTTCACCTTTCCACCAGCGCCAACGGTCGCCCAGGGACTAGCAGAAGTAGGTGCAACACCAGTTGGCTTGCTCGCAAGGTCAGCATAGCGCTTGCCTCCAGAAAGCCCTTGAACTGGCTGAGCCGCTGCAGCTGCCGCTGCAGCCTTCTGTTTTCGTAGTTCTTCCTCACGCTGGATATCTGCGAGAGTCTTCTTTAAAGCTGCATTGCTTGAAGCTGGAACCTTGGCTGAGGTAGTTGACCAAGGAGATGGCGCGGAAGGTGTGGCTGGTGAGGCGGTATTCCCCCAAGTTGATGTAGTTGGTAGTCCCGGAGCAGGAGCCACTGGTTGGCTGCTGAGATTTCTCATCTCTTGCTCCAACTGCGCACGACGATTAGCTGCTGCTATCTCCTCAGCTTTGGCCGCCTGCTTAGCCTCAGCTTCTTGGATTTCTTTCAAGGAAAGAGAAGGGGCTCGTGTAGCCTCGGTTGGTTCTTTCGCCCAAGGCGCAATAGATGCTGCAGCAGTCGTAACTTCTGGGGTTCCAGATTGTGATCTTTCTTCAATAGTCAGGGCTGCCGGTAAATTAGACTGACTTCTCTGAGCAGTTGGCGCCGGAAGAGGAGTAGTCGACTGTGGCGGTGGGGGAAAGGGCATAGGCATGCTTGGGTCAACCTTGGTCCATGGTGAATCTGGCTGGACAGCAGGATGCGGAGATTGCTTTGCTGAAACAGTTTTTTGAATTTGTTGACTGAGTGAAAGTACTTCAGGCTCAGGAGCAACTTGCTCTTCCACTGATGTTGGTGATGCTCGGAACTGCTGTTGCTGATGAGCAGGTCCAATTGGATCGCTCGCAGCACTGGCAGAAGGCTGGTCAAGGTCTTCTAAATCTGTCTGTGATCTGAGCTGTTCCCATTCACGAAATCGAGGTTCTTGGCGAGCTTGCTCAACTCTGGCAGCATCACGCTGCTGCTGTTGTTGTACATCAGAGTGTTGTCCAAAAAGAGCATTGATCTGTTGGGCATGTATTCCTTGCGAAGCTGGCACATTCGAGCTAAAAAGGTGCTGTGGGCGGTCTTGTAGATTAAGACGAGACAAATCTTCTTGGTGTAAAAATTCCGAGATTCCGCTTGTCGGTGCCTGGCGTGGAGCATTGTCAAAAAACCCACCGGCACTTTGCACAGGAGGTTGAGGAGGCATTCCAATTGGAGATGTCATGCTTCCGAAGCTTGGTTGACTTTGAAGACTATGAGCGCTTGATTGATGGTGCAAAGCTGATGTGAGACCACTTGTTTGCATCTGTCTCATGCTGACTTGCTGTTGGGCCAAAAACTCCCTTTGGCGAGCCATGAGATACTGCTCCTCTTGTTTACGCCGCTCTAGGTTGTTTTGCTGCTCAGCTGTAAGAGTGGTTCCAAAGCTTGGGAAAGCACCAGCGAAAGGCGGTTGAACAGTCCCAACCTGTGCCCCTGACGGGTTTGCAGTTGGTGGGAATGGTGGCTGCGTAGGTGGTGCACCATGCTGAATTCCTATCTGAGGAACGAGGAATGGCTCGCGAGAGTTGCCAATTCGCCGAATAAGCTGGCCAAGAGGTTCGAAATCCGTGTCTTCTAGCTTCTTGACCGAAAGATCAGCTGAGAAAAATTGGGCTTTATACCAGTCATGCATCTCCAAACCAGACCAAGGACCTTGAACCTGACCTTGCGGGTCAAGATAGACCCATCTCATTCTGTCTGGCATTACCATCGTACGTTGTTGCGATGCAGGAAGCTGATTTGATGCAGAATCGGGGGACTGCTGATAACTAGGCAGAGTGGAAGATCCTTGAGGGAATGCTGTAGCTGTTTGGCCTTGCACAACATCAGATGATGAGAAGAAACCCGCGCCTGGAGTAAGAGCAGCTTCATTTTCCGCGCCAACATCATCGAACGCACTTCGACCAGTGCGTAATGAACTGTCAGTGTCGCGGGAAAATGCGCTGCTTCTACCAATGGTACCAAATGCAGGGTTATGCCTTGAATCTCCACCCTCAACAGGGCTGTCGGTTTCGTTGGCTTGCATTTGAGCTTGCATGGCAGCAGGAAGGAACGAAGCCAATCTTCTGCTGCTAGACGTGTTCGTACTTGCAGATACAGAGCCGAATGCGCCAGCAGCATTTGAAAATCCGGGTGATTGGAGATCTCCTGAAGCTCCAAATGCCGAGTTGTTGCTGAATGCGCCTGCAAAGGCCGATCGATTTTCTCGGTCAGGTGTGCCGCTAAGGTTACCAGATGGCCAACCGCCTATAGATCCTAGACCACTTAAGGACGGAAGGCCGCCTACACCTAGTGGTGTTGGAAAAGCTCTGTTGGCATTGGCGCTAGAGTTTTGACTGCGATCGCTTCCTTCAAATCCAGCAGCAGAGAAACCCCTAGGAAGATGTCCAAATGGATTCGGCCCATGTTCTGGAATGCCACCTAGGCCATGGGCTCGATTTTGTTGGGATTCTCCCTCGAAAGCGTCTTCATCTTGCTCAGTTCTTGCATCTGGTGGGCTGCGGTAGGGATTTGTATCTGGGCTTAAGGGCTCCTGCCCACCTTGTTGGCCACGAGGAGTTTGGCTTGGGACGCGATTTTGGAAGCTGGGTAGATCTGACATCCCAAAATCACTTGAATTCCCTCGTACAGGTGTCTCTATCCCCTGAGTTCTACGAGTTGAGCTGAAGGGAGGGCTAGTGTCTTGCCCGCCTCCTAAGGCCGCACTTCCAGTCGGATTGTCGCTGGCATACTAATCCGCAATTAGTAAAGAATGTCATATTCAACAGGATGCCATTAAAGAACACTGCATTTTTTCGAAATATTGCGGCAGTATGGACTGCAGTAACACTTACTGGATCAGTATCGGTCGTATCTGTGCGCTGCCTTCCTCTCCAGGATCCGGAGGCAGCTTTAGATGGCACATCTTCCGAACTTTCTTTTGTCATTAACTTGCCAAAGCGACTACTTCCAAACGGCGGTTTCTTTTCGCCGGGGGTCAACGGAGTGCCTGAACCACCATGTGCAAAATGTCCAAATGAGCCCACTGTAGCACTACTTGGAGTGTTGCCCCAAGTAGATGGGGATGAAGGGCCATTTCCCAGGCCACTACCACCAGTATTACTACGTATCAAACCCCCTCTGGCGAAAGGGTTTTCGGCTCGATCGTCGGGTCCGTCCCTGCTAAGCATCCTACCACTAAACGAGGTGTTATTATCTTCCCTCGAAAAGCCTCGATTGCCCGCTGGGGATCCCAAGGCGTTAATAGAATCGGCAGTCTGCTGGCGACGGGTACTCGGGCGACTTGAACTTGGAGAAGATAATCCGAATGGGCTTGAGCCTTGTCCGATGGAGGTCTTGCGGCCATTTGCACCTATACCCTGACCATTAAGTTCCTTACTCATATTTTGTGGGGGAGGTTTCATGGTTGAATTAACATCATTTTCAAAAATCTAGTTCAAGTTAGTTGGTGCTTGGCCCAAAAAAATTGCAGAGACTGACAGCTTTTTCTAACTCCGTTTTCTCATCTAGACTGAAAGGCTCCACTTTCCCTGTCGTATCCCAGCACATATCAGGACCATTGGTTTCCCGACCGTCAGCAGCTTTACCCCAACCTCGTCCATTTGTGCCATTCGTATGTCCAGGTTCCCAGTTTTCGGTATACAGATCTGAGACATCGACACTAGAAGTATCTTGCCTACGAAATAGGTCGATTACACGATTAGATCCATATGACGGCGCGGTTTGGGTTTCGGAGGTCTGTGTCGACGGTCCTTCTGCGATGGACTTAGCATAAGGCGCAGTTGATGAGCGACGAAGAGTCACTGTACCATTCGGTCCTCGCGTTCTTTGAGTAGCCCTTCAAAGTTTATTAGCTTCAACACTCAACAGAATTTAGTTGTCATGCAGAATTGTGGCTGGGAGCTATCAAGACCGATTTTCGGCACTAGAAAAACGTCTGGTAGGTATCCTACGGCAGCCAAAAAGAATGGAAATTCGCAGGAAATGATATGCTGAAAGAGGATATACCAGTCTCCGCTCCCACGGCCATCGCCTCTTCCATTTCGAGTATCACGCTGACTAGAAGCTTGACCGGCAGCCGCAGAGGCAAAACTTGATGGCAGTTGAGAGCCAGGCATGATTAATATGATCGCTAAATCGCTGATATAGCAAATACAGATGAGTTGATATAATGAACGTTTGAGGTCGCGATTTGGACGCGAGGCGATTTTCGAGATGTTCGGTTCGGATGATTCAAGATTGATTGAAGTCTTTCAAATCGAGAGTATAGCTGTCGAGCTTACGCGAAAATGAGCTGAGATTGACAATTTGGATAGTCAGTAGATATTGGTTACGTGGATGCGTTGCTTGTGTCGAGCAAAGGTACTAAAGAATTTCTGTTCAAGCTGTTCAGTAGAATTAAGATTTCTCCACTTTTACGGTAAGCGAATACTGTACCACTAAGGTTCCACCTGTGCAACTAACTATTGCGATACCTGGGTATCTTACCAATCTAATACCGTGCTACATGCAAAACCGCATCACCTTGGACTTCTCAGTAGAGTGTCCAATTTCTTGACTCTTCCACCCATAAAGAATACTCCCCGACTAGAGAGGGCCCTAAAGATGCTTCAATGAAGCCGTACCAAGATGAGCTCGCCTTAAAACATGTTACTCCTGGAACACAAACCACAACATAATTTAACTTGAATATACGACAATAACGCTAAATGCTAATCAGAGTGTCATTAACTCGGCGTATCCTTTTCCTCTCGGTCCCTATCATCCTGTTTGGTATCGGGGAGATTAGAATCAATGCAGGCCATCTTTCTGCTTGGGCCTCATCGCTATGCCCAGTGTGCTCTTTTTGTCAGACTTTGCAAAGGAAACCCTATTACATCCTGGGTTGCAAATGCTCCTTTCTGTGTCCCTTCTATTTGCTCCAGCTTGCCCAACACAGAATACTGTGCCCCAACTCTATATGAACCGTGTTACACTATGGTGTAGTTATGGTCTGGCACATCAAAAACAAGTAGTCTGTAGGACATTCTAGCAAACATCAGTCTAAGCTGTCAGCCTCAAAATTCTCCTATTGAAGCTAAGACCTGCCAGTTGACATACTATGGTAATTGGCATATCGATGCCACCACAGATAGTTTGCGATCTAGCAAACTTCGACTCTATTGCCAAATACTTTTAGGTCAGACATCCTACCACCTTCATGAAGCGTTACTACATAAGAGTCTAGTCCGTCTTGTCACACACTGCACCTACTACACTTCAGCTTCCGCATCGAAATAACGCTGAACCTTTTTTCGGTCCAAATTTCACCGTGTCCTGTGACTGGCTGAGTGTAGGTTCTCAGAACCCTCGTCGCATGAAATAACAGGCTTCTGCGATATCTCAATCTCCCGGGATGCTAGAAAGTATTTTGGATCTCTTCTGTCTCCAAGTGGCAGAAGCATCAGCCAGCGTCTGCTCGAAAGAGGGGGCCAGCCATATTTGAATGAAATGGCAGTTGCTGACGAATATTTGGTTCACAGCCTGCTGTCAGGAAGTACTTGAGGGTATCGAATACCCTACGGTGTAGATTGTCGTGGTTCTTCAGGCACTTCAGAATCATATGGAAATCGTTAAAAAAGGACCATAACACCATTCGACAGTTTATCGGGCTATGATATAAGCTCTGACCCATACCTATGACATAATGATACGGCCCGAATTGGTAGATACCGTTTTACCTCTATTGTTCAATTTCCATATTGTGGATTAAGATAGTACTCACGAGACAGGTTTTGCGGATGGACCATTCACAATGTACCAGCCAAGATCGTACTTTTACTAATATCCATGTGGACAACTATCTAGAGAGATATTCATATGGGGTGAATCTATCGGGGCCTTGAGCAGCTTAGGATGGCTCCCACAGACCATTATGGTCTTGATCGTAGTTCATCCGGATACTATTAAGGTTGCGGTCCATGATTTCAGAGGATCACATACCCGTAGCTCTCATTTGTTTGCCGCGATTGAAGCAAGCATCTCCGTAATAATGTATTATGCTTAGTTCTGTCCTGTAGTGAAACTTACAGATTTCAGAATACACGAAAGACGAGATTTCAGTGAAAAAAATTAAAAAAATTAGAGAAATATTTCCTTTTGCTCGGACAAGAAGCTAAGCGCAATGAAGCGACTTTTCAGTTCAAAGCTTCCCACTCTCAGGGTTTCCCTTCCTCCCACGTTGTCTCAGGTCCCCAGAGAACAAAGCTGCATATGTGGAAAACAGTCCGAAAGCTAGCCAGTTTGCCCAGCCACTTTCACATTCTTCTCTGAGTAAAGCATACAGCTCTACCATCATGCCCGCCGCGAGTTGCAGACAGCCCGTCCAAGGCAAGATATCAGAAAATACTGCGGCGCCTCCAAAATATGCATACATGAACGCATGATGCAAAGTGTTTAGAGCAGCAAAGATCTTCCAGCCTTCTGGGTGATGCAATGTGCGAGAATATGTGAGGTATGGTGTCTACTACCTTAGCAATGGATCATTCGGGATGGCAGGGCTTACAGTGAAATGGTGGACCCAGAAATGTGTGTTAACTAATCCACCGACAGCGAGAACGTTGAAAATATCGATGTGTTCGTATAGCTTTGAGATATGGAAGATGTTTCGAAGTTGTTCGTCACGATCTGGAGGGGAAGAGCATAGGACGGCCTTCGCGGATGTAAGATGCAATGGCTCGAGGAGAGAAAACACTATCGCAAGGAAGAGGATGAGAGACACGAGAGAATATATTCGGTTGTTGTACAGCATGATTGTCCCTGCAGCTGAGATCGGCCCATTTCGACGAACATGTTGGCTAATCAGTCGAGCAATAGCAAACGAGAGAACACTTGTGCAGTAGAGCAGATTGAGGGAAGTTATATTGGCCATCATATTTTGGAGATATTGAAATATTCTAATAGATAGCATCAACAAAGGAAATATCCTCTTTTTTTATAATGCGTAATTATGGTTGACTCATTCAGCGGAATAGTGATATAATGACTTGGCATATACGACTTTCATTGTAACACTTCTTCCATTAACAGTTTGGGGGGCTGAGATGAGAGCGTTGAGTGCAAGTTGGAACAGTAGGAACAAAATACTTCAAATACACTCATAAAAATTGATTCAACGGAGATCATGATAGTCTCTCAAGTGCATTGCTACTCCATGTCTGCTTGTGCAAACGCGGAATGCTCCGCCCGATGGCTCCCCCGGCTTTGCGCCACCAATAGAGAGCTGTAGGTACAGGGTGGAGATACAGCTTTCAAACTTGTACCTGGAGCCATTCATTCTTGGCCAAAGTTGGCCAAAGTACATTAGGCTTTGTTGTAAGCCCAGAGATCACCATGCTGTATAGTCTTGTCGTTGTCTTCGGCGGGGCCGGCATTGCTGTTGTGTTGTGTCTTGCAGGCTCAGCCTTGCCAAGTGATCCACCCGTTCGTCATTTTGTTGTTGCTCCCCTAAGGGCTCTTCACCCTCAGCCACAACCTCTTCAGATCACACGAAACTTACACGGGAACATCAATGTCAACAGCACAACTAGTGTTGCGGTGAAGTCACCAGGATAGGCACTGATTCTGAAGATGTCCTATCTCATAGTTATTGCTTGCGTCTGACCTGCATGTATCAAAAGGCCGCTCCCTCGAGGCGCAGTCACTTTTAATAACATCCAACCAAATTACCACCCATCAACGCTGGACCCTCCCCTAATCACAACATTGAAGGAACACTGGGAAGGTAAGCTGTGGCGTGTTGGGGCCTATATTTAAGGAGGGGTTCTCCCTTTCGTCTTCTCTCGTCACATCTCATCCTACAACCCCACCCCCACCATCATTTGGCCGCATCATAGATCATCTAACAAGATGTCAAACCAAGACTATTACGGCGGAGGGCAGCCTCAGCAGCATTATAACGCTCCTCCACCACAGCACGATTACGGCGCTCCTCCGGCGCAACAGCAATACTATCCTCCTCAACACCCAACTCCCCCCGTCCAGTATCCACCTGCGCCTGATAACTACAACAGCCATCCAGCGCCGTATCCGCAAGACAACTACCACGGTAGTCCTCATCCACAAGGTCCATACTCTCCCCCACCACAGCAGCACTCGCCTTACCCGCCTCAACAACAATACCCGCCAGCTGGCCAGTATCCTCCACAGAGCGGCTACGGGCAGCCCCCACCTCACCATTCCTCCTCTCCGTACCCGGCTCCCGTATCCTACCCATCGCATAGTCCAGCACCGCCATATGGTGAGACCCGTGATCACAGCCAACATGGCCCCCCCTACCAAGGCGGGGCTCATCAACAGCAACATGGTGGCACTGACGCACACGGACAGCCCGTCGGTCCAGACGGCGAGCGCGGTCTCGCAGCAACTTTGATCGGCGGCGCAGGCGGTGGATTTCTAGGTCACCAAGTCGGTGGCGGGATGCTCGGGACGCTCGGCGGAGCATTGGCCGGCGCCATTGGCGCTAATGTGCTGGAGGATAAGCATGAGAAGCATAAGAAAAAGAAGAAACACCGGGATGGTGAACATAAGAAAAAGCATCGCGATCATTCGAGCAGCCATGGCGGAAGCCACCATGGAAGCCATTACAGTGGGAGTTCGACGGCAGTAGGTGGCTTATATCCGGGTTATGGCGAGAAGAAACACAAGAAGCATCGCAGCCACTCGCGGAGTCGGAGTAGGGGCGGAAGTAGCTCGAGCAGCAGTAGCTCGGATAGTGATTAGATGATACAAGATTGTTTGCTGGATCATGGATCTTGCTTACTGTGGTGGAGTAGTATCCAGCACAGTGAGTTGAAGCATCTGCATGGACTTACGATTTATGACTACGCCTGAATTTAATCTTTAACCTGAGGAAGCTGCGTAGTATTTCAATCGCAAAATGTGAAATAGGTTGGTTATTGCCTTATAATTGGGATACATGATGTTCAACTGGCCAAGAATTCTACTATCATGATCTGGCACAAAGGATATCTAGCTAGTCTAAGGGGTTTGTAGCGCTCAACCGCAGGCAGGTTCGTCTCTGTTTGTTTCCCCTCCGAAAGTACCGCCGTCTAATATGATCGCCTCATTATCATCTAAATCATCTTGGACTCGTCTCCAGGTCTTCTTCCTAGGGCCCAATTCTATCGCCTTGCCTTTTCCCTTTTCACTTTCATATACTGGTTTGATTAGTCCACCTAACAAGGGGTTTCGGCTGAAGGTCCCACCCCCCTTATTTCCACTTGTATCACTTAGAGGAAGTTGTTCAGGTTCATCTTCACTCTCGCTCTCGATCTTTGGCCGTTCGGCAGCAGCCATCTTCTTCACTGCTTTCTTGCCTATGATATCTATACTGACGACCTGTCTTCGCTTCTCGTATTCAGGGTGCGAATTCCACTCCTGCTCGGCTAAAACTTTTTGTTGCTGCTTCAACTGCTTTGCCCGCTCTGCTGGACTCGCCCATAGGTTTGTCCTTGCAGTTACAGGCGTCTCGAAGTCTGCAGCTTCATCTCTGACCGTAGTTCGCTTAGCATTCTGAGCCTGGAAAGCAAGTAATCGGTCACGATGTTCTTTCGCCTTGAGCTCGGCTGGGCTCATGTCTACCACAGGTGTTCTTGACGCAAAAGGAATTGGCTTCTTCGTTCCTTCAGCACGTCGATTTCCTGCATTATCCAATGCCATCTTTTCCCGTCCACGCTCTTCTCGTAATGTTTGTATCATGCCTTGCACCTCTATGGCGCTCAACAGAGGCTGTCCACAGAATGTACATGGCCCTAGTCCTTCTTTGACACAGATGACTTTCCCGCAGTTCAAGCAATTTGGTGCTGCAGTGAGTACAGGATGTCGCGCTCCGATACAATTGCACTTCCTCTTGTTCGTATCAAGTAAGGTACTATTCGTACTAATCTCCAAGCTTCTAATCACAGCATCAAACTCCGCCAAAGCTGTTGAGGCACCATGCATTGAAGTTCCACCCGTAATATTGACCTTTGTTTTTTGTGGTGCAGGAGAAGAGGTTCTTGAGGTAGGTGTGCTTTTCGACTTTATGTCTGATATCAAGGCGCCAGCTGCGGAAGGAGGTCCGCGAGTAGTAAGAGTTTGAGTGGTGGCAGGTCTTGTCTCTTTAGAAGAGGCATTCACATTTTCACTTCGAGGAGGATTGGGACGTCTAGCGACGTAATCATCTTCGCTTTTCTTGATATATGCTGTGCCTTGACCAGCATAGTTATCTTGGATCTGGCGTGGTGGAGGTGTGTGGAGAGAAGCTGCTTTCTTCTTATTCTTTCGTATGGATTTCGGTACTCCTTGAGATAGATCAGGCTGAGAGGTTGCTTGTAGTGCTTCGTTTGGTTGTGAAGGCGGTTCTTTGCGACGAGAGTTGAATGTGGAAATAAATTCTATACATTGCGGGGAATCACCCAGTAGATTATTGAAATGTTCTGCAGCTTCTTGTTTTGACAAAGTCGCAGCATAATCAAGGACTTGTTGAAGCTCGGTCTGTGGTAGTGGTAGCAGATTCGATAATTGCGCGAGCGACATTTCTGCGACTGCTATATGCTGCGAGAAATATAGCTAGGTTGAGGATACGTCGAGTAGATATTGTGACCTCACTGTATTTAGCTGAGTCATGCCGAAGGGCCCCACTTCAACCCCTGACTCGCTTAGACCTACGGAGTAAGACAACTTTATAAATCGATGCTCGGCTTTACTTTAACCTCTTTCCCGTACTCCGTGAGGGCTGCGTGACTCTGAGCCTCTTGCAACTGGCAACGGAGACTGGCATTATTGATTCTTCCATATTCCATTCTTTACCTTCTATATAAAAACTCTTTTCCCGTGCCATTTGTCTTTCCTACATCTCCATTCTTTGCTGTGTCTAGGTATTTCCTGCGACGATGACTTCGATATCGGAGAACAAGCTTGCAGATCTAACTGTACCAAATGCCTCGAAGTATGAGCGCACGCCTTTTGGAAAGGAAATGCTCAAGCATTTCCCTCTAGACCCTAGGTATAAGAATCTGAATCATGGTATTTGCTCAACTCCTCTTCACTGCGGAGGATCCTCTAAGGCAGTCTCAGGCTCCTATGGCAACTTTCCTACTGCTATCAGGGACAAGCAGAGGGAGTATCAAGATCTTTGCGAATCTGCACCAGATCCGTTCATCCGATTCATACTCCCAAAGCTACTTGATGAATCACGTCAAACAGTTGCTAAATTTCTCAATGCTCCAGTCGAAGCCATCGTGTATGTGATGAATGCTACGACTGGAGTTAACACAGTCCTCAGAAGTTTAGTCCCTAACGAAGATGGCAATGATGAGATTCTTTACTTCAGTATCATATACGAGGCTTGTGAAAAGACTGTTGAATATGTGTGTGAGTCGACCAGGGACTTATTCAAGAAGCGAAAAATCAAACTGCCCTGCCCATCAGAAGACGTAGCAACTATCAACTTGTTTAAAAATGCAATCAAAACTTCAAGAGCCGAGGGGAGAAAACCTCGCGTGGCAATTTTCGACACCATATCCTCGATGCCAGGCCTCAGGTTACCTTTTGAGGAACTCACCTCTGTTTGTCGTGAAGAAGGAATTTTGTCTCTCATTGATGGCGCACACGGTATTGGACACATCCCAATTGACCTTACAGCACTAGATCCCGACTTTTTTGTAAGCAACTGCCATAAATGGCTGCATGTTCCTCGCGCATGTGCAGTGTTCTATGTTCCGGTTCGAAATCAGCACTTGATACGGTCCTCATTACCAACATCGCATGGATTTGTCCCTCGTGAAGGTCTAGAAAACCCTAGTGCATATGAGCAAGATAAAAGCAGATTTGTTAATGAGTTTCAGTGGGTTGGGACCAGTGAGTCATCTTCGAGATTAATATCATATTCCTATATGCAATTTTACAACCGCCAATTTAGCTACAGCTTACGTGCTTATTTCACAGTGGATAGTACCGCCTACCTGGTAGTCCCGGAAGCTATAAAATGGCGAGAGCAGGTTTGTGGTGGTGAGAGTGCAATCATCAACTACACCGTGGACTTGACTAGGAAAGCCGGAAGTCTGGTTGCAGGGATTCTAGGGTTCGTTTCTCCTATTTTTAAGACCCTCAATCTTCAGCAGGACCTGAGAACATGTTTTGAAGCTCTTATATTCATAATATATTTTCACACGTGTAAACTAAAAGCTTCATAGAACCGAAGTGATGGACAACAGCACCCATACTCTCACCAACTGCAACTTGATCAATGTTGTATTACCGTTAACAGCAAGCCCTGAGAAAATCAATGGATTTCAAACTATTGATCCCAAAGTTGCCTCGAAGGCAATCAACTGGATTGAGAAAACTGTAGCTGAGGAGTACAAAACTTACATTGCGATAATTTATTTCCAAGGGGAATGGATTGTACGGTTCAGTGGCCAAGTGTACCTGGAGTTGTCAGATTTTGAGTGGGCCGGGCATGCTTTGAAAGATGTTTGTGAGAGGGCGGCCAAATTGACAGAGTTTTAGTATCTCAGTTCTATTGCCTACGTCATGTCAGCTGGGCCAAGAGTTCTCGAATTTGACAGCAATAACATGGGAATTTTTATGCCAAAAACCTCCCCTTATGCCTCCTCCTATGCCGGGAAACAATTGGGGCTAAACTTAGATCCAATATTGCATGATCTATACCAGCACCATAAGTTGATCAGGCAGGATGGAACTTTGTAGAGATATAGTCTGTCCACTTCAGATATAGATTCGTCTCTCTAAGTGTTCAAATTCCAGACCCTCTCAAAGGTATGCAGTGGGGTGAGTGTTGTCACGTGGGAGGTGTGATTGCTTCCTAGTGCTAGGTCCGCCACCAAAGCTTATGTCGGCAAATTCGAAATGACTTAGTCGCAACACATCCGTACCCTCCGATACACCTCAGAGACTAAGATCTTAAAGGTATAGGTTGCGTATCCCGTAGTCAAATTCTATCCATCATGCCAAGCTACTAATGAAAAGATAGTTTCCTTTCCAACTCCGTCACTTAAACAGACCGCTTCGAATGCTCAGTCCTTCAACATCAGTTCTATCAAAATCCTTCATCTACGTTTCCCCAATGGCCTCTCTTAAATCTAAATTCATAAGGTATTCCTAATCGACGGTGGTGTAGCTTACAAAGCCCAGCCCCCTGATGTTCAAGCCACTTCTCAGTGGCTCAAAATCTGAAGCGCGCCATTTGCCCATTACGCGTGTGTGAGGCTTTACGCCTCCATATCAGTAGCCTCGGGTATGAACCAATGTCCTAGATCAAGTGAAGGAACCTCGCCCGAGCTTCGACCCTAATGAGTCAGCTATGGCTCTATCGAGCTTCAGCAGGAACTAAAACTATAGCGACGCCTCTAGAAAGGGACGAACCCAATCTTTTGGGGGAGACTCTTTGATGTTGGAATGCTCAGTAGCCAATGGCAGCATGATCGGCACGTTGTAGGTGGCATGAGATAAATATCGCGGTAGAGAATGATGGCCTTATGGGTCTATGTCATGCCACACAATGCTGTTGTCTCAGGAGCTCTGTGTAGGCTTGCATGGCGTTTCCTTATATGCAGGCCGTGTGCGTGAGGCTACAAGAGATGAACGCATGTATCTTCAATGATGTGCAAGACAATGTCTACAACTCAAACACAACCTGAGGTTTCTGGACCTAACAGGACCTTCAGGAGGTCGTGGCACTATTTTGAATGGAGGACATCAAGAAGGGATGCAAAAAGAGACGTGGTTCTTTCAGAAGACACCACTCAACCTAATTTTGAACATCGGAACAATCAACCCGCAAAGTTTTCAAATACTAGACGTAGGGTGTCAAGCTCTGAAGGCCGCGTGGTAGGAAAAGCTTCAGATCCCTCGCGACAAACAAATGAGCAGGATGGAGTGCATATTTCAGGAGTTGTCCGTTTAAAAAACCTTATCAAGCGCTCTTTATCCAGGTCGAAGAAGGATCCGGGGTCAGCTTACGTCGAGATCAATCCGAATGAGGGTGACGAAAGAAGCGATAAAAACGAAGCAGAACAAGGTAACATTATCAAGGTAGAAGTGCCTCCCAATGAGGACTCCGTCCCTGGGTTTGTTCCCAAACACAAAGCCACGGATTCCGCATTATCATGGCAGTCAATGGCCAGCCAGGAAAGTCCACAAAAGTCAAGCACTGCATATGTCCCAAGACATGCCGCCAGCGACTTCGCCAAAACAACTTCAGAGTATTCGGCTTCGAATATCGGTCGTAGCTGCCCTTTGATGGAACGCGATGAAAGAGATAGTGGCCAAGCCATTGAATCTCCCACCGACTACGACAAATTTCTAGAAGAGTCCCGTCTTGAAGCAGCTCAAGAAGCGCCCATCAAGCAGAACCCACCTGAAGGAGTGTTAGACATACCTGCGAGTAACTATGCTGCTGCTAGAGAAAAGCGGATATCAATGTTCTCTTCTGACAGCCCTCCTACGCGAAAATTGTCAGTGAGATCTGAGAGACCGAGTAGTCGGATCGAGCGACCAGGCAGTCGAATGTCGAGCTTAAGGGGACCGCAAGCTTCTGGATTGAGCAGATCAGGCAGCGTTTTGGCCAAGGTTGGGGAGTATATCAAACCCGAGAGGGTCGATGGAGCGCCTGTTCATAAAAGGGGGTTCTCCAAGGATTCGACGATTGATTCGGTAGTAGGCCAAGTGGGAGTAAAAGGTGGTCGATGAGTTCCGCTGCATCAGGGAGGTAGTAGACATAGAAAATGTTCAAGGGACTGGATGAACTCATGGCAAATCCTTGCTAGTAATTACTAGATTTGCAAATAGAGGACCCATTGATGAATTATAGATCCTTATACTGATAATGATGATAATTATTGTTGGATGAGGGAGTTGATCTAAAGAATATCTTCCACAATCTTCTACGAATTCCTGTCCACCTCTCAACAATCATTTCAGACCAAGTATTGATCGAAGACTTCCATCGACAAGCTCGAAAATAGGAGAACCTCGCTTGCATCCCTGCCCCTAATATTTACAGGTTTCCCGTTCCGTATCCCCGATATTCATATTTCCCCAGGCGAAAACGTCGAAGACGTCACGCAAACGGTCCCCCATCAAAGTGGTCTCTTGAAAATGATCGACAACCGTCTCGCTTGTCAAGGACAACTCTGGCCTTCAAAAAATCGAGTCTAACCCAAGCAAGCGAAGAAGAATCCCGATATTGCAGAGCCCGCAGTTCAGCTCGCCTTGGCCTTCAAGTGATGGCCATTCACCACATGCCAAGCAGGCCGCCACCCCAGATTGAGCTGTCTAAATGGTACGATGCGAAATGCCAGGACGGGATTTGCCTTATACTTATGAGCCACCGGTACAGCCTTAGTGTATCTTGTCTGGCTGGGTGATTTGACGGCGTTGCGCTTGGCCGTCGTTATAGCCATGTCTCAGTTTCCGCACCAGCACAACCAAGGAGACTATGGAGGGCCACGGCAGCAATATGCTCCTCCTGCGAACTACGGAGGACCGTCGCAGCACCAGTATGCACAAGAATATCCTGTTGCTCAGCAATCCTATCATGCGTCGCCGCTGAATGCTCCTCCTCAGCAGATAGTAAGCATTCCCCCTTTGCCTAACCTTGTGATACATCTGACTTGGGGGATTTTGAAGATGCAGATGCAACCTCAACTACCAGATCCTCAACAGCCAGCCGTAGAAGGTAAGAAAGAAAAGGGCTGCTGTGGCATTTGGTACGTAGTTCGGTCTTGCTGGCGTGTATAAAGGAGAGGATGTTGCTGACTATCACAGTCTGGATAGGATCATCTGTTGTGGGTTATTCGCAGAATGCTGCAGTGCTTGCTTGAATTGCCTTCGGTGATGAGGTCATCGAGGTGGCCGTATCTGAGGAGATGTGGCTTGGGAGATCAGGTGGATTGCTGAATGTTGATGCGAGAGGAACTATGTACGGGGTGGCAGTGGATGAGCGCATTCGAGGCACTAGTTTAATATGGTATGGCATTGTATAACCCTAGAACATATCTCCAAATAGACGGAAGCTAAACGACCAACACGTATATGGCAGGTACCTAGAAGAGAGTGTGCTCGGACTACTATATAAGGAGTGCATATCTTAACCGTTGTTTTCCACCGCTTTGGTTTGACGACAGAACGTAAAATACGGGTTGTGTATCAATATATAAAATTCTTAAGTGAAAAATATATTCTAGAATCAAGTAGCTTCACGGCTAACCTTGACAGAGAACCAAACTAATGGTCGATAGCGACCGCTCAGTTCGTTTTTGTACCTTTTCATTCTGCCTCTGTTTGATGTACACTCCTCACCTCGTCTTCGGTCTTCGATGCGGCCTAGCCAGTCGATCCGCCGCTGTTTTTTTTTGAGGCCGTAGCCAATAAGTGAATGTTCCTTGGTTCCACTTACGGCTCAACACGGAACATTCCCTTCGATATCAATTTGCGAGAGTTGTTTTAGTTGTAATAGACTACCCCAGCCGACTATCGGCATTTGCCTACACATAATGCAAGCATAGCGGAACTACACAACTACTCCATAAGCACCAGGTGACAGGAGAATCGTTCGCGAAGCTCTCCTTATGTCTATCTAGTAAATTAAACCAAGCGCTACCTTCACCGTAGAAGAACATCCCCACCCCATCTGCCCAAGTACAGCTACTATCCTCAAAACCCTAACCATCCCCCCGGCCTCCCTCTCCTCCTACCTACAGACCTTACTCCTTCACTCAATGCACATCCCATTCCCAGCGAGCGCCCGCAAAGTAAAATGAGACGCACCCAGCACCCAAAATGGGACAACATCCTCAGCTGTCCCCTCCCAACCCAAACCCAGTAACCACCGGTCCAACCCCGACGCGCCACGCCGTCCAAAAAGTTGCCATCGCGCCACTCCTTTCATTCCATTAAACAGCCACAACGATCTCTGCAGCGCGAGGGAGCTCAAGCCTGCAAGTACCCGCTTCCCCGAGATCTCGGACGCTTAGGTACGGGATACATTTGATTCATCTGCTCGTTCTATTTTAATGCCTTCGGACCATAGCGGATCATGAGACGGAAGAAAGAAAGAAAGAAAGAAAGAGCTTGTTTTGGCACCCGCGGGTTGTGGTCAGCGTGGGAAGGAGGGATGGCGGCGGCGAAAGAATGCGGAGCACACAGGAGCCTCGGATACCTGCGTGGAAGCCGGCTGCTTGCAGGGGGAGGTGTTTTTCTGCGTGCATAATATATAATCACCGCGAAGCAGTAGAGCGGGAGAGTGAAGCTTGCCTTGTTGGGTGGGGGGGACTGCAGACCAGAGCAAAATGCTAAAGAAGGATAAGCCGGTAGGGCTATACATAAGATTCATGTTTCAAGCAATATCGGCCATGCTTCGCTGATTGTATTTCACTCATTAACTGATCTAATAATCCGGGTATCTAGTCCACAATGCAGGAACACTCGCTTATTCAACCCTTAAAGTCCGCTCGCAACTCCCCCCCCAAGAGGCTTTTCAATATCCCACGAAAGTAAAAGAACCAATCTGTCCTCATCATTTTTTGTTGATATTAGCAATTAGTAATATATTTTTGGTGTCCAAAGAGGCGGTCTTGCGCCTTCCTCATCCCAGACGATCTTGTTCTTCTCGTTGAGGCTGGCGCCCTCGTCCGTAATGGGAATGACCTTGGACGTGTGGGCAATCTCCTGTGCGCTGATACCGCCCTCGTCACGTGGAATCCAGAGGAGCGGGACCTCGGCGGTGACGGAGGGTGGATAGTATGCATTTGCGGCGGTGGGCTCGTCATATAGGCTGTCAGGATCGACGAGGCCGGTTGGAACGAGGCGGCGCAGATGGGCATAGTCCTCGAACAAATGGGGCTTGAGGAACTTGGAGAGGAAGTTGGGCTTCTTCTGTGGGACGGCAACGGAAGTTTGGCCGTTCTTCTCGTTTGTCTCCTCACCGTTTGCAACACCAGTCTCGAGAAGAAGTTCTTCCTCCTCCACATCAATCGACTTAGGCAGATTGTGGAGCAGAGGGTCGAAAGCCGCATTTATCGAGAGGTGATAGAGGATGGTGAAAACAAGGAATATCGCCATGATGATCGCTGGACCAGGAGCTTTCGCGATACTAAACATTCCAATCAAGAGGAGTTCACTGATATAAACACCAGTCAACAGTTGCTGAAGCGCACGTGGGTATATCAGGCCCTTTGTATCGATTTGGCTGTCAGTAACGAACAGAACGTTGTATCTGTAGGCGATGTAGAAAAAGGACATGCCGATAGTGGCAAAGGCGAGCATCAACGGCGCGATGATCGAGTAGATTATACCTGGAAATGTTAGACTGTAGAATTGATAAATACAGCTTACTTACCAATGCAGGCAATGTTGGTGAACACAGGCAGAGTACTACCCCAGGAAATAGCGCTCAAATTTGCCCACTTCATGTACATCTTTCTCGGTGTTCCTGCCAAGAAGCGATAAATAAGATTGAAGATGATAAAACCGACCACCTGTGAGAGGACTCCAGAAGCGATGGTGAGACCTTGAATGATGAAGTACGAAAGATAAAAGTTTGATACAGTCGGAATTCGTTCTGCAAGTAGGGTGACAGTTCTCCCTGGATCCTTGCGGATTTCGTCAACGACAGCTGAGGCAACCGAACCCAAACTTAAGACGAGAAAAACCTGAATAACCTGGAAAGCAAAGTAGGCATTCTGAGTGAAGAGTTCAACACGTGCGATTGATGGCTCGCCAGAAAGTTTGGCACATAATCGCATGATGATCGGTACCAGAGACATGAGAATTGCGAGGGCAACGGATGGTAGGAGACCGCTTATGACTCCCATGATCGCCGTGGGGATCTTATTCAACCAGGTGAGGAAGGAGATCCGGACGAGATATGAAACGTTTGAGACAATACCAACTAGGCCGACTGGAATCGCCCAAAAGATGATCAGAGCACTAATAAAGCCAAGAACAGCGAATCTGCGGATGACTCGTTGCCACCACGAGACTTTCATGGATTTCCAAACGACCTCGCTAGGGTTCACGCCAATATATCGTGGAGACATGTGCAGGGCCTGATGATGGGACAGAGTCTGGAACGCAGCTTGAGCGTCGGATTGGCGAGCGAATTCAATGAATACGGCCCCAATTGGCTCGGTTTCTCCAGCACGATAAGCTCGTTGAGCAGCATCAGCATCGGGGATAAGTGATTCCAAACGGCTGCGGCACCAGTTGATTGTGTCGACCTTCTGCCCGATGAGTCCAAATTTTCCCGTTCTGTGTGTTGGCCGCTTCTTGGTTGGCACCCATCTAGCCGCAAGGGATCCAGACTCCGTATCAGCACCTTGTTGTCCAGGCGGCTGGTCCTCATGGTTAGCACCTTGCTTGATCGCCTTTAGACGCTCCTCGTTGGCTAGCCTGATGAGCTTGACCTCGGCCGCTTCCAATTTTTGTGCAACCTTGTCTCTCTCTTCCACCAGCTCGTCAACAGTCGTAGTATCTGCTGTGATCCAGACACGCCTCACTGCGCTTCCAAATACCTTTCTTAGCTTGGCCTCATCTAGATATGGCTTAGGCACAGCCGTGAAGAGCACCGTGCGAGCAGATATGCGGTTGGCATATATTGGTGATAGGAGGAAAGCCTGGCGTAAATTGATGTAGAACATGGTCTCGCGGGTGACCAAGAAGAGAACAAATCCGAAGAAGATGCAGCCCACTCCAGCATGAGCGAAGAACCGATATCCATCTGGCTTGTCTGTCCTGACATTGCCAAAGGTTAGAATATCCAATTGTGATCGTCCACCATGTCCCGTGATGGTAATGGGAAATAATATTGGCCAAGTAATGCAGCATCCGACAAACATAATGACCACGGTCATCTTCAGAAAGCGAAGGAAAAGATAAGCGTCCAGGGACTGGTGTTGGAGAGCATAAGTGTCGGGAATCTGCCAGAAGGGACGGATCCAATTGAAGAGGCCATTAGGAAGCGGAGTTGTTCGTTCTCTGTTGCTCGTTTATTAGTATATGTCAGGTGGTTGATGCTCGAAGTTTACTTACTCATCCCGCAATGCACCAAGATATGTTCTTGGGGCATACCATCTTCGGTGCGACTTTCGCAAAATCAAGAAGATGATCACGTAGATCGCGGCAGCTGGTAGGGTTGGGGCCAAAGTCGCGACGACACCAGAGATAGATGTGTTCGGAGTGTTTTTCTCTGGTTCGGACATGATGGCGACGACTGCCTTACTTTTGTGCAGTTGAAGCCTGTCCCGCTGCTAAAGAATAAAAATGTAAAAAGAAAGGGACGCAATGCGGAGGGAAAAGGCGGCTCAGATTCAAGGTGTCGTAGGTTGGGGATCGCAATATTAATTAGTGTTTATATGGTGGAGGGCGCACAACCCCCTGAACACACTGCTGCACGAAACCCCACTTCTTTTCCCCCTTGAACAAGATTTGATCCAAGATGCGAGGACCGATGACGCAGGTCAAGCACGGCGGTCGACGTCAATCAACAAGAAGAAGCGCTGAGGAAGAGTGATTGATAGATGATAAAGAGGAGAGAGGACTTTGGTAACCCTCGTCATCAGTCACAAGCAAATAATGCAATGATACTTTTACAATCCAAAGCAGAGCAAAGCAAAGCAGGATGCCGACTTGTATTTAATTGTTTCAACGCCCACCCAGCGCTTTTCGTTAGTTTCAGGCTCGTGGCCAGCGCTAGGTATGTGTGGTCGGTGGTTTGTGGCTGTTAATGTAGACCACACAGCCGCGCAGGCCCAGCGCGCGTAAAACCCACTTGCAAATTCATCAGAGGTGAATGGAGGTGAACGTGACCCTCTGGCCGGTACATGTTGCTGCTGCACGCCCAAACCATGATAGCTGAGATTGGCAGAGGACGATGGAGATGGGGGGACTTGCAAGAGTGGTCACCCATAACCATGCAATGCATGAATAGCTTCACTTTTCCAGTTTGGGGCTGGGTTTCGGCACGCTTGTACGGGCATTTTAGTAGAAAGTCAACTCATACCCAAGCCATTGTCGTAGGGCCTGATGAACCCTGTACGGCCCTCCTGAAGCGAGTGCTACTCTACAACAGAGAGACGCCAGGTGATGCGGGCAATTTACCGTAGGACAACCCAGCTTGACCGTTGATTGGTTCATCTCCTTCCCCATGTCAAGCTGAGATTCTCTTCTCTAAATGTGGGGCTGGGAGCTCCTGTACAAAATAGAGCAATGGTGGCACATATTAGACCGTGTTCTGGACCATTTTCTACTTGCCTCCAATATCTTTTTCTTCCCTTCGAAACCCTTGACCAGCTCGAACCTTTCAATTCTGGTCATCTCTTTTTTTTTCTCTTCTGCATCTCGTACCCTCACATCTCAATCTCGCAACTGGGGGAAGATCCGGTGCGCTAGAATAACACACGTGTCCAACCAGAGCTTGGAACCCTAAATTCGTGCGCCTCAACTTTGGGTTGAGACGGGCTTGCCGCTAGAACCGTCTGAACCTTATAGTCTGATATTAGTTGCACCGAGCTAGAGTCCCTAATATCTAACCTCATCACAGCTGGGAAAACATGCGCATTAATTTATTGCCGGAAATGCTGTGCCAGTCCGGTCTGCCACGTGTGCAAGATGTTGCTTTTGCAAGCTGAGCTAGTATGCGAGCTCTTCTAGCTTAACTTCGTCAATCCTATTGCGTTATTCTGTCTTGCATGTTGATCCAGCCACTGCTATTAGATATATCTTTTAAGTGAGTCTTGTGCGCATACCTCAGGCTTGAAATCGTTTCTAGACAGCGACACATTTCGATCCCTCATGTCTTTCACTTCATACTTTCGCCCAAAACCCGCCCCTTCTCTCAGCCAATTGTCGTGTGACTGAAGAAAACTGTAGGGGATCGCTCAAATATTGAATGAAGATTCTTATAGGAGAGCCATCATGACCGCGAATCCTACGTCAGGCATTTTGAGGAAGCGTCAATATAAAAGACATTGCGCAGGATTAGGATCTCACCAGAATGAAATGTAGGGATCAATATGGATAGGACACAAGTCGAAGAGTGAGGAGGGGACAAAAGCTGATGTGACAGTCATTATGCTTTAACATTTACGTCCACAGATCTCCTCGACTCCAGCTTTCTCTTCCAACCAAGCTGTTGCCATACATCACTTTTCCCACCGCTACTCTCATCCTCCTCCCGTTCCTCCGTCAACTTACTACAGGTTGAAATTCAGTGATTGAATGCCCTTCATCAGCCCAATCACGAAGTTCACCTACCGCATATTCGGTCTCACCATCTCCTTGGCCTGCGCCATTGTCTCAGCGTTCAATGCTTGATCGTTATGTTTGACCGCCATCTACAACCCGACCGGTCTATGTTCAGACTATGCATGCTGCGGAAATAGTGCCTTTCACCTGCTCTATTCTTTGAGGGACTCGATTGAGGATTGGCATTGTCACTGGCAGATAAGGAGGAGTGATATCATGGTAGTTGGATTGTCTACAACGAGTCTCACAGAATCATATAACGTTACCATCACCTCAAATGGACTTGCGGACAAATATCTAGCCATCTCGGGGTTGTCCTCACTTCCCATATCTGCAATGGGCTGATATATGCCGGCGATAGACTGCAGGGTTCAACTCAATTACTGCGTGCAGAGACAGACTGCAGTCCGTTTTGATCCGACACGGAAATATATGCGGTGATTAAGCTGGTTATTTTTACAGCTTTAATTCACACGCTTTGACAAGCTTGCTTATCGTCGATAAGTTGATCGCGGACTATACCGTATAATGGTCTAATGGAGTTGACCTTTAGTGGAATGCTGATGTAGGCAATAGGCGCCTGCGGCTTGGTGTTTCTCAAAGCTGGGAAATTAGCCTTTGAGACATAGCTCTCGCAGCGGAATTTTCAACTACGGTAATAGTGGTGGTCTTGCTGGTGTTGGGGTTTATGGTTTGTCTGGTCGCAGGTCTGGTTATCGAGATCATAGGAATTCCCCGCGAATTCGTAGGGAATCAAAAAAATGGCAAGAAGGTATGAAGTACTAACCCGTAAAGGAACGTACGTACGTAGGTAAAATATTTGGTTTGAAGGAAAGAAAATCCCAAACATCAACCTCCTGCTATTAAAATTGTTTGACTTCAACTGTTTACGAGTCGCAAGGAAACAGCTTGTTTCGGGCATACAGTAGGGTTTAATTCCGGCTTCTTCTCTGTATACTCTCTTAACTTTCATGTAAGCCACACCTTCGTCCTCTAGCGTCATTGTTAGATTAATCATAGTTAGTGATTTTTTGTCTCATTAGTGAAGCTCAGGGCCTTGATTGGCGGGAGAATGCTGAAAAGAGAACCTGTGCAGTGCCTTTCCTTAGGAAACGGAAGCAGGGTGATGCTAATGAACAGATAGTAAAAACACTCTTGATAGTTCATTCTATTCCTGTAATCCTTCTAATCCTATCATTTCCTCGTATAGTTCCCGTAGTGCCTAGCAACTCCTCAATATTCCAACATGGCAACGATAGGTCTGGCAACTTTCTTGCTGCCTAAAACATAGGGCATCTGTGTCAGCCTTATTAGCAGCTCAATTTAAACATATCATGTCCCGATTCTGAACCCTTTCATCTGCGATAAATGTCAGTAACAATCATAGACAACAAGGATGCTATCGACATCATCGGTAATGCCCAGTGTGAAGCGTTACCAGTCAGGAAGAATTTCTTCGACGTCTTTGGCACAACCGGCTGCTTACTAAATTGCGAAAGTAAAAGAACTTTGGAGCAAAATTTACGAGATAGCAAATGCGATGTATATTCCAAAACAGACAATAAAGGGATGAGGTTAGCTGGTAAAGAATTGCTTACGCAGTATCATAAGTTAGATCAAAAGTGGTTCATTGCTAGTGAGATTATAGCATCTGCTGCGCAAGGCTGTGCATCATGTAGTGTTCTCAAACAGATCATGCAGCATTCATTCTCCCGCGATGAGGAAGGCTTGTCCAGTGAATATGAGTACCTTGTCTGTCGGAATTTTGAGTTGAGACGACGCTCCGTGGGTGAACAGGAATCGTTGGAAATTGTTCAGCTGTTTCAACCTCGAGGTATGTGATCTACTTGAAGCAAGCGAAGAGAGCTGAGAATTAGCAGGCCTCAGTGTGCTGTTCGAGCGGATTTACATGTCAAATTTTCTCTGTGGCAAAGACGTATCGATTGCACGGCTACGCCAGTGGATGGATGAATGTTTGAACAGTCATAAGAATTGTTTAAAGAATACCGTTGTACATGATAACAGTAGCGGTCCTGCCAGGCTCCTTAATCTTAGTCTTATTCAACGAGGCAACGAATCTGGGATCAAATTAATTGAGACAATACCTGGCAGCTCATATCGATATGCTTGTCTTAGCCACCGCTGGGACACTGCAATCAAGCATCACCAAACAACAAAATGGAACATATTGAAGTTTCTAGACTTTCTCAGTCTTAAAGAGCTGCCAGCAAACTTCCGCGACGCAGTTTCAATTGCGCGTGACCTTACTATACAATACTTATGGATAGATTCACTTTGTATCATTCAGCACAGTGACAACGACGATGACTTGCGTAAAGAGTTAGCGAAGATGGGCTCTATTTACCAGAATGCATACCTAACTATTGCTGCTACATCGTCACCAGACTCTTCTGAAGGTTGTTTTATAAAAGATAAGTGGCCAGACATCTGCTTTTCGGTCTCAAACACAAATGGAGCCCATCTGATTGGTGCTCGTGTACTTGATAAGAAAGGGCACTTAAAGTTGACTAACGACGTTCACGACCACTACCCGCTGCTATCTCGCGCCTGGGTCTGGCAAGAGCGCCTATTGTCACCGCGTCTTCTCCAGTGCAACTACGGAGAGTTTACATTCGAGTGTCTTGAATCCTCATACTGTGAGTGCAACTCAACATTGGCACCACACCCAAAAATTGTACCTAAATGGTTTCGCCATCCAAATTCCGCCTATCGACGGCGCTTCCTCGTGCAGGACGTTAGGAGTAACCAGAAGCCAGAAGCCTGGAAACACCACGCTCTAGAATACTGGAAAACCATTGTCGAATCATACGTGCAACTTGAACTGTCACATCCATCCGACGTACTGCCTGCGATCGCAGGATGTGCGGAAGCCTTGGCACACTACCTCAAGTTCAACTATGTCGCAGGTATGTGGAAAGAGACGCTACCGACTGATTTACTGTGGTGCGTTATACCTCAGAAGCAGGGAGTGGTTTCTAAACCACGGCCGAAAGATTCGACAGCTCCATCGTGGTCCTGGGCGTCGGTGTCAATGAACCAGACTATCACACATATTCCTTGGCACAGAAGCATATCGTGGTTAACAAGCGACGCGCTCCTACGTAATGCTATCAAAGAGGTTTGTTGTGAGCCGGTGGCGGCAATCAACCCGTTCGGCAAGCTGAAGAACGCCTACTTGAAGCTCGAGGCAATGTTATACCCGTGGTATCTCCGTTCGTTCTGCCAGACAGTTGAGCGAGAACTGAAAAGGCCACGCCGAAAGAAGGACCTGTATATCAAGAGGCTTAATAATTCTATAAAATGCACCACGGGGATACAAGAACTCGTTGTCGACAACATAGAGGGCATAGCGGTCGAGTTGCATCTCGATGTCCGTTTGCGGGGCGAAGGACTAGTAATGGAAGCCTTTAGCCACTGCGTTAGCAACCCACCGCGACGCTGCTGGCTTTCACAGATTTACCTGTTGCACGCACTGCACAAAAAGAATCCAGAGGAGAGTTTTGACGTGTTTCTAGTGCTTATGCGGGCTTCGCCGGCCGACGGCAAGCCCAACTGTTACCGGCGCATTGGTTTGATGACAATAACGAATAAAGAGGCTGATATGCGGACTTGGGAAGAGATGATTCATGGCCAAGTAGAACCTCAACAAGAAGAATTTTGGTTGTTCTAAGCTACTCTATGTTTGATTCTTTGACAGCCGGAGCCTTTAGAGTGTTTTTACACTCTGAGAAGGAGAAACAGATTTTGGTGGCTGGGCTGATAATTACAGTGAAGTGTAAATGGTTGTGGCGGTAGTGAGTGTGGATTTGGGGAATCAAGTGTTGAGTATATAGTGATGAAGTTGCTTGTAGAAGTGATTAGGTAGAGATAGAGAAATTGGATGTGGTTTAAACCAAACTGGTACAAAATTCAGAAGCTATGGGTTAGGAATCAGAATTGTCATTATTGAAGGGGGTTTTTTTACAGCCTATGTAAGATGCAGAGATATACTGTAGGGTATTTGCTCTGCCAGGACTATTACAGCCTGTTAAAAATTTAACAAAATTACTATTTCCCCAGATTCCAGCCCCTCTACTATCAATACCATGTTTAGAATGCAAAAGGGCCCCGCGCTAGCCTCGGAGGCGGCGGCAAACAATCCCAGTAGCTAACTGGGAATTTTCTTGCGCTGGCCCATGTGTCTTGCTAATGTGGATGTACAAAAACTAAAGAGCGTACCAAGAGGAAACCGAAATCGAACCCAACTATGGCAAAAAGGCATAAAGTACTAATATATAGAAAAACGTATGTAGGTATAATATTTAGTTTAGCTTTAACTGTTGACGGGTCACATATAACCACCTTGTTTCCCACCTTGTTTCAAGTATACCTAATACTTCCCACTCACTTTCCTTTGCTAATGCCATTGTTAGGCCATCACACAAAAGCTTCAGGTAGAAAACATTTGTTGCAATTTCCATTTCTTTGTCTCTTTGTACGCTTTCAGTGATTTCCGCGAAGTCAATGAATGGCTCCCGAATTTCGCGTTCCTCAAATTTCTTTGTACTTGCCCTCCTCTTCTCATGATTACGCCCTTCATGCTTCTTCGCAGCATCTACCATCAAAATATAGCGTCAACTGCCTGCAAGGTCTTAGCATAGTTTATAGAGAAGATGTCTTCTTTTGACCCAGACACCCTCATGTCAGGAGCATCGCAAGACGAGTCGGATAGTGCGATGGAGGACCAGTCTGCTGCTTCAGATGATTATATCGGGCTTGGTAATCACTATGACAAACAGGAAAACCCGCCAGCGCCTGTGTCATCCTTCACTCTAGGCCCAGCACCACAAGGCCAACCAAGAGACAGAATCGCTAAAACCCCATTTGCGGGAGAATACCGGTCCGTCTTTGTCAATATTGCTCCGCCCGCGCTCCAAAATTCGGAGCTTAATTTGTTAAAACATGTCAATTGCAGCTACCTATCGACACCCGGACGCGCTCCAACGCTAGCTGAGCTGAAACAACATGCACAATCCCTCACAGTGCTCATTAAGCATCTCACACTATCCACATCCAGTGGTTATGTTGATGGTGCTAACCTGGGACATCGAGGGGATCCCGCGGTAACAAGTAACCCGGACAAACTGGCTACTTTTCATCAAAGTCAGAGCTTCGACTGGCTGAACAATTTGAATGAGCCATATGTCACGATTGATAGGCATCATAACATGCCTTTGACTGCATTAATAAATATATTGGAAAAGACTCCCTTGCCCTACAACGCCAACCAGCTGCCAGAGAATTGGCCAGAGTATAGAGAGATCTGCCCACTATACAAAGCCTGCAGTGAACCTGCTGAACATGGTCATGCCCAGCCATATGCCACCCATCAAACATTGATTTTGCATGCAAATGATGTCTTAGAATATCTTGATCACGAGTATTCAGCTAAAGGGGGGTTGTTGGGTATTCTTCCCCTGGCCTCAGAGGAAGCAGATCGCCAGCTGTCGGAGACAACGCTCCTAGGACAGTTCATCCTCTATACACAGCGTCTCGTACAGCGAGTTCACGATCTGGAACGCCTGTACGCAAATGCATGTGACGTTATAGCTGGTGAAGCAGCTGCTCCTCACCAATACCTCTCACGCCTTGGTCCACAAGGCCGCAAGCCCCGAGGTATGGTCTACCCGCAAGACCGATTTGTACTTGTCAATGCCGGAGACGATGTATACTCGTGGTTGCAAACTGAGTTTGATCGACGGGAAGTCGCAGATGAAGAGCTGGACAGGTACAATAAAAAGCTTGGTCTTACTGGAGAAGCGCTATGGTCCAAGCCAGGCGCAAAAGAGTTCGCTAAAGGTATTACCGCAATTGATGTTACAACCAGGTATTACCGCCTTCGCAAAGACCCGCTTAAAACAGTCTTCCTCATCCCCGCTTGGCAGAATCATCCGGGCACAACGGCCACACGCAAGTTCGAGGGCGAGCCTACTGTTGTGAGCGTTGTGAAGCCTCTCTGGCCGGAGCGCATCTCCATGTGGGAGCAGAAACAGCGCGACCAAATCACAGCCGGCAAGCTGGCACAGCGCGAAAACGAGCAGCTGAAAGCTCAAAAGGAAACTGATGACGCAACTATCGATCTTATGAAGCTTCACCTTGACAGGCAAAAGGCGCTCGTCCAAAAGAACCAGAATCTTGTGGGCGACTTAAGACGTCCCAATTCTACAGCCAAGAGCTGGAAGGAAGTGCTGGAGTTTGAAAAGAGAGTAGAAACACACGATAATGATGTTTCGACCCGAGAGCAAGACCTTCAGAATAGGGAAAGCCGGCTCCAGGCAGACAGAACAGCGCTCGAAGCTGAACGGAGTAATTTTCACAGGTATCAAGCGGAAGTTAAGCAAGCAGTACAAAACATAAAAGAAAGGCTGAATAGACAGGTTGATGATATCAATGATAGGGACCAAGATACTGAAAGGGCTCATATCCAGCTAGAGGAGAAGCTGAGGGCCGTTTGGGAGACCCAGATCGTGGAGATGCAAACCCTATTGGAGTCTGTGAAGAGCGATGAGGCGAGCATCAAGCTTGGAACTTTCGTGCCTTCTGACACGCTCAAGGAAAAGGCGAGAGAGGAGGCTGAGAAACGGATCCATGATATCCTTAATCATCATTAGCTTCCATGGGCAGCAAGGGTGGAATTTTGATAGAAAATTTGATATATCAAACAGCTTGGAGTAATGAATTTTGCTGGATGTTCATAGTTCACTGACTGACCTGGTAACGGTTGATATTATTTGTCTAAAGCTCTCACTGAAAGTAATAAGGCGTGCCTGTATTAGCATAATAACAAGGTGCAAATAAGGGAGTGACAGGGTCCGAAAAATGTATAGAGTTTAGTCGCTAGAATTAACAGACATTTGTGTCCCTTGACGACCAGACCTATAAAGCAGCCCCTGAATCTATGTCCTAATCCGTGAATCGTTCACGTGATCATATCCGTTTCGATAAGAGCTCCGATAAGATAACTTCCAGCCTCGAAGCCAACAGATCCCACTTCCACAAACACAACATCAAGAGGAAGCAGGCTTTCTACAATTGGCGAGCTATGACGAACAAGCCCGAGAAAGTCGACGATGATGTCGATGCATTTGATGCCTTAGCCTCGGAAGAGAAAGAGTTTATCAAAGTGCCTCCTCCCCCCCAACCTCACTCATATGACAACTGACAACTGCCCAGGATGCAGAGATTGAACGTATTTTGAAAGCATTCCGTTTAGATGCGTATGTCGCCTCTCTCCCTATATTCTGTCGAAATTCAATGCTAATAATGGCAATAGTTATGCAGTCCTTGACCTCCAGCCCGGTGTCCCAGAATCCGACATCAAAAAATGTTACCGCACAAAATCCCTCCTCATCCATCCGGACAAAACCTCCAACCCCTCCGCGCCCGACGCATTCGACCGTTTGAAAAAAGCTCAGACCGAGCTCATGGACGAGAAGCACCGCGAGCGGCTGGACGAATCTATCGCCGACGCGCGCATGCTGCTCATCCGCGAACACAAATACACCATCGATAGTGAGGAACTCAAGACGGAAGAGTTTGCGAAGGAGTGGAGAGAGAAGACCAAGATGGTGCTGATTGATAATGAGCATCGGAGGAGAAGGCAGGTGAAGGCGCAGATGCAGGAGGAAGGCAGAGAGCAGAAGAAGGCGGATGAGGAGCTGGAGGCGCGGAAGAGGAAGAGGGAGCATGAGCAGGATTGGGAGAGTACGAGGGAGCAGAGAATCGGGAGCTGGAGGGACTTTCAAAAGGGTGGGGAGAAGAAAAAGAAAAAGAAGCAGAAGCCGTTGGGTTGAGCGGAGATGGGGCGTCGAGGAGGTTTTTGGCGTTGATATGCACAGGTGGCGTATTTCAAGAGAATTGAGCTAACTTTGCGGTGCTTTCATAGATCCGAATCCTTTACTGAATGAACATCTGGCCTTCTCCTATGTCCGTACCAGATTTTCTGCTGTGAGTCCGTGATCCAGGACATCCTTCGGTGTATCTCAGGTCTGTATTACTTTCTTGCATCCTTTAACGCGCCACCCGTACAGATGGCCTTTGAAGAGGTATTAAACCCATCTTACATTGTCTAACCTTACAGCTTTACGAACACCGTAAGAGGGAGGTCTGATAGCGCAAAAAGAATGACCATTGACAGGATCGAACTGCCGACCCCTACCTTATGAGAGTAGTGCGCTAAAACCACTGCGCTAAATGGCCTTGTGTTTTCTTGATTGATTCGGCGCTATTCTATTTCATGATATAAATGCAAAGACAGCCGTTGAGATGCTATTGCTTCTCATGACGGAGTAAAAGTTGGATTTAAGATTTTTAAAGACCGGACAATGGATTTCTTCCGGCCGCCCAAGGAGATATGTGGCATGTTTAGATTGCATCATCTAAGGCACATGTTGAAACTGAAGCTGATGAGGTAGCAACATCATTGTATTACAATATTCCATATGTTGCCCTCTACAAAAGCGACAATAAGCAGCAGATAGGTGATAGTTTTCATAGCGCACTCTACAGTTCTAGCGAAATCAAACACTTAAAAAAAGAGAGAACATGTCCAGTGCTCAGTAGTCAGGGAATGGGGAATATCTACTCAAGAGCTTCGCTTTAATACAGCACAATAAGGGTACTAAGCAGCCTTCGGCATTTCGCTCATGACATCTCCTAGGCCGCCTCTCTGTAGAGTCCAGGGAACCGCGTATATAAAATGAGCCCGAACGCTCGCATTTCTGATTGCGCAGGCTATTCGGGAACAGGGCGCTCGTGGCTTTGTCACGGGGACTGCGAGGTATGGGATACGTGAGGGAATTGACGCTCGTCATATATACGGCCGAGACCATACGCGCGAGAAGGCCCGGGGTCTGGACCGCGTTTGTAGGTCGCATCAGCGTCTTGAAAACTTGAGATGTAGAGCCTAGCTCGACTTGAGATACCTGGGCCTGAGGATATATATGCGCGGGTGAGCCGAAGGTTATCGAGCCCCTTCCTGCCTAAACGCCTTCAATCTCTCGGCGGCGCAGCATCATGTTTACATATAACTTGCTGGGGGGGTTTGGTTTTTTTGGCTTTCTGCTGGTGATGAAGTCTCTACAGCGATTCATGCGGTCAGACCACCTCAGCTTTCTTGGAGAGGTTGGTTTCTGCGGCCGAGTGCCCAAGCGCAAACTCGGGTCCGTCTACAACCTTAACGTATTATGTGACAGCTACTGAGACAATACGGGTTGGAGTGGATCTAAATTGAAGGATACGGTATCGTATTTGATTGAACAGTTAATCAAGATAGATTGTTGTGGGGGTCAAGGGAGTATATCATGTTAATTTCATTGTTGCTACCTAAATCTGGTGCATCTAATATCTAGGCTAATTCCTAGTGTATTTTGCAGATCTAAAAAGTATCTGGACCAGTCCCCGGGACAAATGTTCATGTATTCTTTGTCCTCGCCTCCTAAGACACAGAGTGGCTATATACAGTTTGCTAATTATTTGTGTCACCTCCCCATTTATTGCACATGATTTTGCGTCTATTGATGAGGGGCCATCCCGATTGAATTATTTCCCGCATTAAATGCTACGAATTGCGACTTGAACATGATATCCCCATAGATTTGGAGATTGGAATCGATGGCTTGAACGCCTCCAAAGCAAGCTGCGGCATGATTAGCGATATCCCAAGAAGAAAGCAGGTGCTACATACTGGTACCGGCCTGATCGACAGGCGCGAAGTTGATATCTGATCCCCTGACTGTGGCCATGAACGAGTTTCCGACGTCAACCTGAAGGTCAGGTAACTGGGAGTTACAGGGGAATACAACTCCTCCAACTTGAGCATCGTTGACCGCACCATTGACGGTGCTATAGTAGGCATCGACGATTGTGGCAGATGTTAACATTAGGGTAGTTCCGGTATCAGCAATAGCCTGTGCACCAGGTGTGAGCATAGCGTCTCCAGTACCAACGACAAAGCTGTTCGTTGAGAACTGCCAGAATCCGCGAGTGTTGTTGATATTGGCCCATTGCATGGTACCATTAAACTTCGTGCTATCGATGTTACCAAATTCGTATGAACCTGGAGCTCCAGCTCGGAGGTCTGCTGTAAATACGGGTGCCTTTAGCTGAGGAATGGCGTTGTCGAAGAAGGTTTTCTGTTGTTGGGGTTGCACAGTGTTGAGTTTCGAGAAGGCGAGACCCAGAAGACCATTGGAATCAGTATCTTGAACGAATGATTGAGAGACAGCAGTAGCAAGTTCGACAGCCTGGTTCTGAACAGCCACACCACCAATATTAACAACATCGGTTCCAACATTGCCTGCCGAACCGGATCCATCGCCATAAGAGATAGTGTAAGTAGCACCACTGATCATCTGGAAGGTGCTGGATTTGCTGGGATCATACACTGTATGGCCGGTTTGAGACGCAGCCGAGAGCTGAGAGCTGAAAACCCATAGATCCGATGATCCACTGTCGAAATCGAGGTTGAGAGTTTGGCCACCGATGTCGACGGGGGACAAGTATTCGACATCACCGTCTACCGGAGTGGCTGATACAATTCCAGAACTGTTGCTAGCAGTAGAATTTGCGAATGGAGCTCCTGAATTCGCGCCGGCACCGCCGTTTGAAGCCCCAGGTGTAGCAGTCGTTTTGGCGCCAGCTGCCCCTGTTGATGCAGCAGACCCGTTTTGACCCTTTGTTGCATTTTGTCCCGATTGTCCAGCTTGTCCATCTTGCCCATCTTGTCCATTCTGCCCTTTTGTAGCTCCTGCTAATAGATCGCCCAAGGCCTGGATTGATTCGCCAAAATCTTGAACAGATTGTATAGAATTGACATTGGGGGCATCTGCATTTGCACTTGAGGACGAACCACGTCCCATGGCCTCTAGCAGTCCTGCTGGTAAAGGAATAGAATATTTTCTGTGTGCCTTGACGAGAGCTCTTGTACCTGCACCCACCGCCCGTTTATGGCCCACGGCTCTTTTGAAATTGGGGTTCACCACTCGTTCAACCTTGAAGCTCCGTTTGACAATAGGACTTCGTTTTATGTTGGCATTTGGTGCTGGAACTGCAAGTACCAAGGCTATGAGGGCAAGAAGCACAAAAACATGTTGAAGAGCTGGCATTTTGATTATCGTCCACACCAGGTGGCAGTAATGAGCGATAGAATTGATCTCTGCAAGAAAGAGTGACTGCTAGAGGATGGATCAATGTGAAAAAGTCTCGAGAAAAGAAGATCGCTCTACGATGTTCTTCCAACTAAAAAACAACAAGAACGACAAGAGATGAGGGTTAACAAAGAAAGGGAATTACACGGATAAGAAAGAGGGTTACGCATGAAATATCGCGTCTAAAGGAAGAGAGATGTGCTTAACCGGGGCCAGCTCGAGCCGGAGAATACCAGACACGGATGCGGCATGGTGTTTGGGAGAAGCCAGCTTATTGTGATCACCACATAGAGCCAGTCTGGAATCATACGAAACAATGCTAAGAAGTGATTCGAGGAGGTCGGCGGCGAAAAGGGATTTGACATGAGGTTGGGTGAAGGGGGACCCGTTACAGACTTGGCAGGCATTTGAGGCTGACGTTGCCAATGTTTCGCCTACATAACCTTACCGTGTTGTGGTCGTGCATCAAGGCTTGATTAGCGGGACTGGACCGACCGCATGGGTGGACCGCAAGGACGACGACGACGGTGTTGTATTACGAAGTACTGCGGGATATCCACCTACGTACAGTAGGTAGGTGACATAGCAATCTGCAGAATTTGCTGTCAATTAGCACCGAGCAGCCAAAAGGGGCGCCAGGCCAACCAACTCGAATCAAGTCAGATCTTTCTTGACATTTTTATTCCATCATACTGGGTATGCAGCCAGTCGTTGTCGTTGTTACTTGATTGGAACCAGCAATCTTGAAACACCGGTCCAGGAAACGCCACAGCCGTGATGACCGACATATCCAACAGCCGCCAAATAACGGCATCTTCCCATTCGTTAGGTACGACTCAAACAGAAACCGATTCTCGTTTGAGAATACCAAGGGAAAAAACAAGCTCGCATCCGGAGATCCATCGACGATCGTGCGTCTTGGTTTGCTTGGATGGAAAAATCCTCAGTGAAACATTCCATGTAAAGCCCAGCCGGTGGGGTTAAAGTGCGGGTTCTTCACAGGTTCGTAAGATCAGACGAATTGCTGCCAAGTATCTGGAGCAGAGGACAGTGCTTTCTTACATTATTGCCAAGGTACATTTTGTCAAGTAGAGCATAGTTGCGAATGTCTCAAGCGAGCAAGACTCATGAACCAGAATATGTCAAGAGTGAATTTGCATTTCACTGTGGAGCAGCAATTTCCAGGCACTTCCTCGGTTACATTGACCTTGCGAGCTGAGGTGGAACCACGATCTTCACTTGTCCATACTACAAAGTAAATCTCTTACAATTCTGAGTCGTGCAACCGCTCAGGATGAGATGTGGCCAAGCAACTAAGAGATGACGTACCTCTTCCAATCTCCATGTCAAATAGTCAACCTGCATCCCACTAGAATGCCCTATTCTTTTCCACATCCAGAGTAGCCTTCTTATTATACTGGGTTAACTGTTTAATATTTAGTATAGACAAGGACTTGCAATATATGACATGGCTTTGGACGAAATTGGGAAAGCCATGTTGCTTATATCTCCTTCATAATTTAAGTATGAACATTCTAGAAATGCCCTTAGAGCACATTTCATGCATTCGAGTGTCATTCATTTTGACTTGAATGGGAGGAAAGCAAACTGCCCACTTGCCTTAGTTTTCCTGGTAAAGTGCTCACATACATCCATTCCGCGCCTCGCTAGTATGCAAGCAGGTGTACCTTTGAATTTAATCCCAACTGAGAAGATTGAGCACAATCATCAATTCTCATACGTGCCAGCCGGAAAATCCAAAATCATATATTTATAAATAATTCATAAAAAAGCACGGTGTCGTCGCTGCCACTACTAGACACCGAAGCGGGTGACATCATAGCTTTTCAGAACCCCATTTGCATGCTTATCATCTATTATCGCAATTTATTATTCCTCAAACCTATGCCAACCAACTACGATAAGGGAGATTTGTAGAATCATCAGGCAGGAACCCATTTCTACGCCAGCGAAGATGCGAAATAGGCCATGTTACTGCCAGCTTTATCAACCAGGCATGTCACCATCCTACTTCACGCGCTTTAAACGGGCAGAGAGATAGTTTTGAATAAGTCGCCCTGCCTTGCAGCCGGCCGTTAAAAACATTACAAATG
>CAKJVC010000179.1:0-134447 GCA_918026815.1 Chalara sp. BL73
AACGTAATATTAAAGAAAGTATTACCGACGTGGAGCGCGATAGCTACAATGAGGTTACAAAAGAAGGATAATCGATAAAATACGAAAATTTTTGCGCGTCAGGCGCTTCAGTCTCTTAGCGCAACGTACAAGGCTTCAAAATACTTACTAACAAAACAATGGTATATGAGATATATTAGTGTTTCTTATATACTATCGTTTTGTCAGTAAGTATCTGAAATACCACTGTTTTGCGCCAAGAGACAAATGGTGGTATATGAGATATTCGTCAAAAAAAGTATGGTATATGAGATATTCAGCAAAAAAAGTATGGTATTTGAGATATTTGCCGTTAATATTAATATGGGTGCGCAGATAATGGAAATAAATTTACGAAAACGGGCAGTACTGCCGGCAATGAACAGTTAAATAAAATAGTACACGTTTTGGAGTTATGAGTCCCAGCTTATGCACGTCATTCACTAAAGTATTTTAGTGATGAAGTGGAGTGGTTGATTTTAGATCATATGGTGTAAAGAGTGCAAGACATCAGTAATCGAAAATTATTCACATATTCAGGAGTCAACATAAGTCTTCGATATATATGCACATCTCTAGGTTTCTCGGCTCCATAATTCCCGAGAATTGTAACAAAGGCAAGGCTAGTTTGCCTGGTTGGGACTCGACGGAGGCATGCCTAGCTACCTGGGTGATTTCTAGATGCTCTTTAAAATGCAAGGAAGCATGAACGTGTGACTATTTGCGTAAGGCTGGGTCTATTTCAGACTTGCCATCTGGCTAAGTTGAAAAATAACTAAAACATTTGGGGAGAGGTATATATTTCCACAGAAGGCTTAGCACAGACGGGATTTGGCCGGGTTTCTACTTACTACGTGCATTTTACATATTCCCAAATTGTAGTCCGAAGAAATTCTCAAAGGCATAATGAAGTCCAAATTTTTAAACCCAAAAATTTTCATGTTATCAAAGATATGGTTGAGAAAGTGACATGCATGGCTACGCTGCTGGGAAACTCAATCCCATTGCAGAGTTGGGGTGAACACCCAAAAAATGAGAATTTTTCAAAGTCGTTAGAAAATTTAAAAACTTCACATATTATGAAGAATACTCTGAATATTACATTATATTCTTCAAATTGTGGTATTGTTGCGACTAAATTTATTTTTGGGCAGTTGGCCAGTTTGGGCATTTGGCTAGTGAGTCCTTCGGCTAGTGAGCCCTTCTAGACCTTCTAGGGCTTAAGTGCAACTATCAAATTCTGTCTTGCATTACTTGAGCTAAACGACAGCTTAAGAAAACCAACACGCAATCCAGCTAACAACAATGAAACATCGAAGATCATTCATCTTTATAAGTATCCAGAATGATGTCACTATGGGATATCTTCGGAAGAGTTATGTTAACCACTCGAACTGATCCCGGTGCCGAGGCAGAAGAGAAGGCAACCGCATCGCAACTACTTCGCCTCCCACCAGAAATAATCCTCTTGGTAGCAAGCATGCTTCCAACGCCATCTGCTGCCTGTCTTGCTCTTTGTACCCGCCGTATGAACCATATTCTTGGACCTAGGTTCTGGGGGTCTTTACAGAGTGAAGCACCAGATGTCCGGCTCACATTTCTGTCATCCTTAGCGAAAGACCTTCCTCAACACTTCGTATGCCAGGAGTGTGCATGCCTTCATCGAATGTGTGTAATTAAGTGGCCCCGGATAATAACACGCCACTTCGGCCCTCGTTGTATCTGGAAGAGCTCAGGCTATCGTCATCTATTCCTGTCGCGGTATCGGGTATATTTTCCTCACATCCAGTTAGCAATAAAGCAGCACTATTGCGGCACTGATATTGGATTTCCTATTGAGGCTTTTCAACACCTAGAGGTTGAACACGATCAGACCCAACAGAAAATCACTCTGTTATCTGTCGATGCCCAGATTGTCTCCAATGAACTTCTGATGCGGTCTCAGACATGGATACTTCTCCCTTGGAGCCGACGCGATGGTTTCATCCGCGAATTAGCTAAGAATAGCTTGTCGAATGATATCTGTGTGCATACGCGACTAGGACCTTTGAATAGGGACCTGGTATCGGATCTGGTGAGATCTAGACTTGACCAGCTAGAGTCTCGAGAGAATTGTCGTACACAAATATTGCAATGCCCTTATTGTTGGACGGACTACGTGTTAGATGCAATAGACTTTGGAGAGCGAGGGTTTGCGGTGCTTGTTACAAGATGGGTCAATCTGGGTGCTGGCCTAGACTCTGCAGATGCGAAATGGCAAAGTCATATCACTGTACGCATGGCTAGAGATGTTCATCACCCACACAATCTAGGAGATATTCGAACAGGCTTCGAAGACCAGGCGGAAGTATCAGTGGAGGAGCTCACTGCTGATAATAAACTGAAGCTGTTCTCGAGGAGGCAAACTCGATTGGTTTGTCGAGGGTCGGATGGCCTTGTCTGGAAGTGGGATCGGGGCAAGCGGTGGTATCTAGCACCGTCGGGACCACCTCAAATGAGCTTCTGGAACTTTTTGATGCACTCGTAGGCGGAATGTGGTTCTTGCAACCAGCAGTTTGTCCAAGGGTCTATACTGCAGTCGAGGACGGAGTTCCGGCGGGATATTGGGCATACTGTAATCTTGTGTATAATATAGGGCTATGTCAGGACTTCTCACAGTTAAAATAGAATTGGATTTTCGATCTTATTTGCAAGCACCTATGCATGTATATGGGGAACGGTAATGACGGCACTCCAGACTCTTCCACAGATTCAATGTGCGCGGAACTCTATGGAGGTCAGCACATCGACGCCATTGAGGCAACAAAACTCAAAGGCACGACATTAACGGTGTCTCATCATCCCGACTAGCTTCTTATTCAAATAGAAGTATATCATCAGCTTCACTGCCTGAACACGATCCGTCAAGCTTTGTGGCTTCCTGTTGTACAAAGATACAGAATAAATTTCCCATGTTACTTTCTAGAGAATGGAGAACGAAATTATGCTGATAAAGGGGCCAATCACATTGGCAAGTCTTCCTATCAGGTTTTCAAATTTGTGAAATACTGATACCCTACGCGATGATTGCCTAGATTGGGTTCACCAGAGCTTGCTTTGTCAGGTGGTACTACCCCTGTGCCCTGGCAAGTAGACTCAAAAGCACAGCGGCAATTGCCTCAACTTCCGTGGCGAAAAATCTGTCGAAATATGGACGCAATCAACACTCGGGCGGGCGAAGATGAGGTGAAGGGAGAAGTTGATTTCGGACATGGGCCAGATGTTGACATTTGGGTATACCTTATTCATGGTATGACGTTAAGCCTTTATGAAGACGGGAATAACATGTGTTAGGATTGATCTATTCATAAGACTTCAGAAGTTTCTTCTTTCCACAACTATTTTTTCAACTGTAGTTAACATCTTATGTATGAGATGGATATGAATTTTATCTTAAGGAGCTTGGAGTGGCTTAAAATGTTATCATGTGCAGCAGTGAAGCGCAAAACGCCGGCTCTTCATAATCAGGATGTGTGATTCAAAGGGCGTGGCTTGGAGTCGCATCAACCATCATGTGATTCGACCACCTGTCAGGGTAGATGACAGCCATTATTATTCATTATGACATATGATGATATCCAAACGTCTATGCAATTCATGTCGTCACTTCAACCAATTGCAGTGTAAAATAATAACCACGTGATATGTACATTCCCCACTTCCGCATCGGCTGTTTTGCATGGGAATCTACAGCCTAGGGAGAAAGGAGTTGCGGGCTGGAGTTACGGAGATTAATGTTGCACAAGAACTTTATATCTGTCAAACGATAAATGGAAGTAGTCTCGAATTTCTGAGTATCAAATGCTGATTTATAATCAAGAGGGGATGTTGGCCCTTACCGATGTCAAATATCCAGGACTCCGGAGGCTGAACCTTGACCGAGGTACGACGCAGCAGCCTTATAAAGAGTGCACTTTGCACAGATAAGAATTCATCTGCCCCCAGCGACATCATCCATGAACTCTTTGCTATAGATTACATCTTGTATATTATACTGCCATCTAGAATGACAAAGACTATAATGTCAACAGCTGACGATTCCAAGCCATATATCCCACTGGCGGGCTTGGCTGATGATGGGTGGTCAACAGAAGATGAAGCCACGGCCACATGCTTTCTGCGGAGCCGTACAACTATCTTTTCGTAAGTTCGCACTCGAGCCATATTGCTCCGTGCTCCCAGGACAGTTCCAACTCCCTGCTTCATTTTCTGACGTGCTTTCCAATAAACAGCCAACTTCAAAACCTGGCCTAGTCAACGCTTTCATCTGCAACTGCACAGACTGTCGTAAAATCACCGCATCTATGTTCGCATCCAACTTCACGATCGATGACAGATACCTCAAGCACCTTCGCGGTCGCGAGAATCTGAAAACTTTTGCCCAAGAGAAAACTATTGCCTCGGGATATACCATGACCAATTACTTCTGCTCCTCATGTGGCACTCTTATGTACCGCGTGGGAGCAGGCTTCCCGGGATGAGCATTCTACGACTTGGCACCGTGGATGATTTCCGCCTCCACGAGACTAAGCTGAAGCCTAGATTAGAGCAATTCACCAACTCTCGAGTTAGCTGGTTACATGGCGTGGAGGGAGTGAGGCAGGTTGAGGGTAGCGCGTACAAATCGAGGCTTTGAAAAGAAAAAACTTCAAAGTTTGATGCGGCAGAGGACTGATAAATGGAATTTGATTGATCTTAGGACACCGCCTTGGCAAATTTTCGGGATGGTCTTTGACATGATTCTGGTTAGCTTTTGGGACCAATTCGGGTCAAACTTGGTAGCCTGAAAGCAAGAATAGCTTGAAAAATAAGAGGAAATACACACATTCTCAGCTCTTGCGACTATTCATGGGTGCCAATCTGAGACGCTTGTCAACTACGCCAGAGTCCAAATAGCCTGCCTCAATTTCTCTTGTTGGGTCTTTCCGAGAAACGCCGCATTCAGAAATCTCAACACGGCGCTGATGGTGGGAGAATAGAGGGGTGTTAGTGTTAATTCGGCTTGGGAAGTATATACATACATGTACTTTCAGGACCGAGAAGATAGCTCTTGGGATATGGGATATTATGGATATTTTCTTCGAGAAGAGGGTCGAGATCGTGTGAGATGTAAGGTCCAGGGTTTGGAGTAAATGAAGTATGTGCTGTATGTGCGAAATATGTCTGTATGTACTTTGGTGGTTACAATGCATTAGAATTCGCGAGTCGAGACATGGCGAGTTTATTGGGAATCATCTTCTCCGAGCTTCCTGATTAACCCTTTCAATTCTCCGGCCTTGGACGACAAGTTGAACCGAAAGTGAGATTCCCAAAATTGCCAATTAGTGCAACTAGTGGCGTCAAGTTGGGTGACAGTGGTCAGAGTCTCTTCTAGTATACAGCAATGACCTAATAGTACATTATGAAATCTCAAGATGTGTTATAGTTTCTTATGTATGCCTGGAATTAAGTTGTAAGTATAATACCTGGGATAAAGTGGGTAGAGCAGATGAGGACAAGCAGTCGGATATTTTTCAACAGTGGACATAAATTCAGATCTCCTCAGATTCAATAAATTCTGTGCTAGCGGGTGATTGGAGGCTTTCGCCTATTAAGTGGGAAGGAAAGAACAGAAATAGTAATAACTGAACCAATCCATTAGCGGATTCGAGCATCTACCGCAGGACTATCCCACACAATTTGATGTTTACGCAAGAATGCAGCTCCTACTCTCTCATAAACACCATTTTCTTCTGGACCAAGAGCAGTCACAATTAGTGCATAGTATGTATGGACTTTGCCTTGGCTGGAAGACTTGCTTGAGCCAACAACGACGCATTTGAACGGTTGATAAAAGGTGCGACCTGGCTCATCCAGAAAGACGCGTGCACCTGGTTCGACGACTTTAATATCACGCACAAGTGCTTCGAGCTCGAGTGCGGCTTTGTTGTTATCGTCCTTGGCCGTTTTCCAAGGGGAGACGACATCCCCATCCCACAGGTCCCATTCCACGCCTCCAAGAGGGACCTCCATGTATCGGATATCTCCAGCATAGGCCATCCAGGACCAGGAAGGGACGGGCTGCTGTTCTTTGTCTCGCTGCCCGGAAAAGTCGATGCGTTTGAGGCGCGCCTGGGCCCTCTGCCATAGCAAGCCTCGACGGAAGTAGATATCGAAAACGCCGTAGCCGCCTTTGGCGCCTAGGACGCGCAGGAGCCGCGTCTCAAGCCCTCTGATAGCGACAGGACGGTCCGTTAAGTATGAGAGCGCGAGCGTAGAGTAGCGCTCGTAGAGGTCCTGATAGAGCTTGATCTTCTTGCCTTTTACGTAGCTCGGAAAAGAATAGGGGAAATTGGCGTCGCCGAGTAAAGATGCTTTAGAGCTAGACAACAAAAGATAATTAGTTGTTAGATTTCTTGGCAATATCAGAGTCCTCCGTTCAGTTTAGGAGAACGTACTTTTTTGTCTTCGTTATTGTCTCGCAGCGCACACCTTCGCCGCATTCCCAGTACGTTTGTGTCTCGGTGAAGTAGATTGTTCGGCGTGAAAGAGCTCGCTCTTGTAAGACCCATCCTCTCTTGTTGAGCTCTCCTTGCTCAACGTCATTGTAGAAATCGTCGATAGCTTCACTTAGGTAGTAAAATGTATTGCCAGATTTCATCGTCACACACTGTCTCTCGGGGCGTGTCTTGAGAAAGTGCTCTGCTGGTGAGCTGGCGCAACTGGCAGCAAGAGTAATGTAGGCGGAGCGGAAGACCTGCTCCATGCGTTCGGACTCTTTCTTCCAATCTCGCCCGTTATCTTTGTCAAATGGATCACTCTTGTCATGTTGGATGATGCAGAGCGAATCAATCCAAAGGTATTGCACTTCCAGCTCTCGAGCAATAGTGATGGCATCTTGGTACATCGGAGGCAGATCTACGTCATGGACGCCGTTCTCTAGCCTGTGGATGTTCTTCTCGTATGTACACCTAATCTTGCCTCCAAGGGGATCGGGCTCACCCGCATTGGGGAGCGAGCCCCATCGATAAGACAGGGCTAGATACTTAGCTTCCTTTGCAAGTCCGCTTGTCTCGCAGATTAGCCGAGGTGTCTTGGAGCCGCGCTTCCCAACATCAAGAAGCCTGGTCGGCAAAAAGGGGATATCCTGAGCGCAGATGCACTGATGTGTGTCACAGTCACGAATCCATTCTCTAAGCACTTGGATATGTGTTGGACTTCCAGGATCAGGAAGGTTCGGAAACCCAAGCTGAATATTCGACTTGAAAGCCTCAGGGGCATCTGGTCATTGTCAAAATCAAGACTACGACATCAGTGTAGAGAAATACTTGCCAGGCAAGGTGCAGAGCGAAGCAATTGGCGGCAGCCGTTTATTGTTGAGCTTTAGGGATGAGCCAAACCTGAAGAAATGCAAATTATCGTCCGGAAGGGTGGCCCAGCTCTCAAGAGATAGAGAGAGTAATCGACACAGGGCACACTGAGCCGAGCTCTTGTCTAACCTTGCGGCCGTATCATCGAAGCTGCATTCTTGAGACCACAGCGATAAGCCAGCGCAGCGGCCGCACAGCTTTGAGGGATCATACATTTGAGGCAACTGGTGAAGGTTGGCTCTGAGTCGCGTTGCTATGTCTTCGTCGGGAATGTATTCCCATTTGTCATCAAGCTAAAAGCTCTTGGGTTAGCACCAAGTCTTTATTAAAAGGTAATTAAAGTAGAATACGCACTTTCTAGATTAAGGAAGCGTGAAACTGTTAGCCATGCATGCTTCTTAGTGGAATGACCGATATTAATCTCAACATACGGGCTATAGAGTAAATGTTAATTGGGTGTATGTGTGAATTTTCAATGCCTGTAACTCACAAACTGCCATAATTTATTAACAAAGAGCAAAGAATTAGCGGATTCCGCTTAGAGGGTGCTAGTTCTTGCCTTCTATGAAGGAAGAGGTGTTTGTCAACTACGACACTAAAGTCTTGTCTGTTGGCATTGACTCAGCTTACATACTGTGATACTTAGCAAAACTCAACCGATTATAGAAATAAATTGCACTCACTTCCTGATTCTTGCCTGAAGAATCTCTGCGGGAGCGCGTCGAGAAGTCCGTTAAGGACTCAGGCCCATGGAGTGACAACGACGTCAATCCGTCCTGCTCGAGGTTGATCCATTCAATAACACCGCCTTCTACATCACGAAGGATGGCGCCAAACCCTTTGCACACTTCTGGGGCATATGCCCGCTCAGCGTCCCCTGTATTCACAGACACGGCCGTTCGTGACATCATTGTGTTTAGGACCTCTTCGCTCGATGCCGTCGGTTCTCGAACACTGAGCTTAAATGTAGGGATATCTGTCCGTACCTGAGAATCGGCCGTAACTTGCAGCTCGTCTCGAGGCTCGTCAGGCGCGGGAAGTGGATCTTTGGGGTCGGCATTTGCAGCAATGACGAGAAGTCGCTTCTCCACAAGAGCAATTAGACGGCTGACCGCAGTCTCCTTCTGGCCTGTCCCGGCACAGCGCGGGTCGTTCTTGATGTGCTCAATCCAACTCTTGACAGTAGTATTAACTTCAGCCCTTTTCCTATCATTCACATTGAGGGTAGCCGGTTTATTTGTAATGGTATAGAACCTTGCGCCAAGCTCATTGTTGAAGCGCTCCAGTTCCTCCACACCGTACAGCAACCAAATGACAAACTCCAGGTAAAGGCAGCCGAGTGACCATATATCGAACCGGCGTGAAGTAGCCTGATCAGGAAAGAGCTCTGTTTCTGGGGCTGCGTAGGCTATAGTTTCTCCTGCTGCCATCTTCGTTTTAGACCGAAATCGCGTTGACTTGTCGTGGGTTCTTGAAAGACCCACGTCAGAAATGACTAGAACGCATGAAGTGTGGTCCTTTATAGCCGTCGAGCCGGACATATTAAAACACAGGACATTTTCAGGCTTCAGATCGCCGTGACGGCTTACTTGGTTTTCGTGATGTAGAGTCTGGAGAGCATCAGCCAACCCTAGAAGCTGCTGAAAGACCCACTTCATATAGTTATGATTATAAATTGACGGGATCTTCTCCTTCCAGAACTTGCGAAGATTGCCATGCTCTGCCCATGGGAAAACGAAAAAGAGGTCCTCAGCCTCTCCAGCTTTCTTCTTGTAGAAGGCAGTCGCCTTGATCAAGTGTTGGCTATCAAAGCTTCGGAGAGCGTCTAGTGCCTGGTACTCAGCCTGGACGAAAGATGTAAAAGTACCCTTCATTAATCCGTTAGGTAGCAGTTGCTTAACAGCAACGTAAGGATTTCCCTCATTATCGGTCGCAATATCCTGATAAGGTATTAATTAGCAACAAAGAAGGTTTGACGGTCCCAGTTTTGGAAGGGGAAGCCGCGTTGACCTGCGACAAGTATAAGTAGTTACTTGGTTACTTACAATGCCATCTGGTCTGAATGTAATGTGATTGCGGTGAACCAGGCCTTTATAGACGATGCTGAACTCAGTACGAGATATCTCGTGGAGTGTTAGAAAAGGTAGGTGGCTCCGGGAGTCAAGGGGCGGGTGGTCGAAAGTGGTCCAGCGCAACTCAGGAACGAAAAAGATCCATTGCCAAAAATTGAAAAGATTAAAAGCCTCAGACATAGTGACTCGGGAATCAAGTTTGAGTTCTCTTTGTGGAGTTTCCTTTGTGAATACAATGGACGTAAATTTAGGCGCTAGTTTGACCGGGAACATCGAGTCGCCGATGCCATGGTCACAGAATAAATCGAGCAGCTTCTCATTCTTCGTGTAAACAAGCATCGTGAACAGCTGTGGCGCACGTTCCTGGACAAAGGTTGTCAAACGCGAAAGTCCGTTCTTCCACTCTGCTTGGTACCTCTTGGCTGCTAGTGCTGCCTCGACATCCCTATTCTGCAGCATTTCCCTACCGCATGTGAGCGAGAGCCATTCCTGATCATCACCTCTCAGACGCTTCAACACTTCAGCTTCGATGAGACGGTAGATCCGGTCATAAGGTGTCGCCATACCATTGCCGGCCATGGAGCCCCCACTAACCATTTGCAGATCGGTGGCGGCGGTTGGCACCGGGGATAGCTTGCTTAAGCGTCGACTAATCGCGACAGTGCCGGGGAATGAATGATGCCTCTTTGGTGCTTTAAACCTTTCTTGTATGGGTCTACTTGTGTTCCAAGTTACAGACTTTGTAACGGGAGAAAAGCGGGTTATCGAGGCCCTTAAGCTAGAGTCAGAGGGTGTCCGTGATGGAGGGGTTGCACACGATACCCGTTCTGTACCACGGAGGCCACAAGACAGGCAGGACAGGAAGCACATAGCTACATGAAGAGGTAGGCTGCCTGTTCTGGTTTCATTTATACTAATGGCAACATGACTTCAGCGAGGAGACGTAAGGTCGAGGTTAGAGGCGTCTGTGCATAAGTTTGGCGTAGGAAGACTTGTTTGCTGGGCAGAGAAAGGCACGCACAATACTTCGATGCCCTGCTTGAGGCTCAAGTAATCGAAATCTTTGATATTGATTGGCCGCAGTCTATACAGAATGGAGGGTAAATAATATTGCACATTGGCTGAGAAGGTTGCGCATGCATCATGTCACACAGACGCAGCTATAATTCGACGTGACCGTCGGTCGGGTGTGCTCATGCCGCCTACTCGGCGTGCCATTATTTGTATCTCACTTGAAGAAAAGTATCCTATCGGCAAAGAAAGCAAAGAGGCTCCGGATTAGCCATAGAGCAGAAGTATCCACACAGTTATCGCGAGGGTAAATTGTACTTCCCGTGATAGATTTGGAGGTCATGTGATGAGCGCAGGGAAATCTGTATAGTCTCTGACGCACCCGACAGTTTTCTGTTATTTTATTATCACAAGGTTCCAGCTCCAGCTCTCTTCCCAGCTATAGATATAGTAATTGTACTCCATCACACGAGTGCCTATCTCGGTTGCATAAACGATATCCCCAACCTACTATATTGTATAATTTTTGTTTTACACTTCTCACCTAGATAAGCGAAGTACAATTAGAGTGCAGGAGTAATAGCACAAACACTAAGAGTACTTGCTCTAACAGGGGTCGCTTCTGGTAGGCGAGTTACATGAAAGGTAATAGGACGACTGGAGGAGGAGTCCACAGCCTCATTTTCAACTCCTCACCTGGCCCGGGCGTACATTATATCTTTGATGGTGAAGATGGTGTCGGGGCCTTCTATCTGGTTGGGCAACGATAAGCAGCATATGCAATCAATTCCGAAGGACGGCACGAAGCGGCCGCACCTTGATCTGCCTAAAAGCCATGATTGGGTTTCGAAGGTGACGAAAACGCAAGGTCCAGGCAGAAGCATCTCAGCATCTCTCCCCAACACCCTATCCTCTCGTTCCAAGTGGGGATTGGAGCTGAGCTCGGGGCTCAGCTCCTGGACCGAACTTGATCTGGGTTTCCAGCATGCTTCTCCCGAACACATTCTGAGACCTCACCCACTTGCCAGGTCATGACATTCTTAATTGTTCTCCCGCCGTCCTATATCCAGATATTATCTAGAAGTATTCAAACAAACTGTAGAAATGGACTTTCAATCGCTTACTAGGCAGTTGGGGGCTCTATCTGGTTCCCTCATCGACGACAAACAGTTCGTGCCGTGCGACGTTTTAGAGAGATTGATCAACGAGCAAAATGTCAAGGTTGCACTGGAGACTATTAACGGACGTTGGGTCAGCTGGTTCAGCTCGCGAAAACTGTCAGACGTAGCTACTAGGGTGACTAAGGATGCCAAGAAGATATTTGCTACTCTCGTACGCATGGACAAGGTTGCTGCCATCCAAGGCTTGCTTGACGAAGGCCTCACGGACGAGCATCTACCCCTTTCCTTTGCAGACCATGAAGGTCTCGTGTCTTGCAATGGCGCAAAAATATTCCCATTTGTGGGCTGGAGCCATGCATCGACAACTGATTTCATACAACACAAGCAGTGGCTCGTTCTTGCGCCACACCTAGACACCACTGGCCAGCTCATCAAAGTCAACCACGACTGTGCGCTGCCGTTTACAAAATCCACAGTTATCGGAAGTGGGGCTGCGGGCATCGTCCATCGGGCGAAGCTCCATCCAGCGCATCAAAGAGGATTTGAAGTATGTGTTCTCACCCAATAAATACAACTTACTGGATACTGAGGTCTTCAGGCGGAGGTGGTCGACCTTCAAGTTGCTGTGAAGCAGTTTCTCCATAAGAGAGATTTCATAAAGGAGAATGCGATTCTACAGCAGATCAAAGCTCTTCAGCATCGCCATATCATCCGCCATCTTGCCAGTATCGATAAGGACGAAAAGGGGTATATCATTTTCCCATGGGCCGATGGGGGAAATTTACAGAAGTTCTGGATGGAGGTGGAACAAGGCCCTTATCGGAAGCGCACCTTGTGGGCTATCCGACAAATGCTGGGTCTTACCACCGCTCTTGAACTTCTCCACAAGCAATTCAAATGTCGCCACGGCGACCTTAAGCCTGGTAATATTCTCTGTGTTAAGGAGGACGGAGAAACGGTCCTGAAAATAGCCGACTTTGGCGTTTCGAGAATCCATCAAGATCCGACCTTCTACAGAAACTCGGCGACCACCAGCGTATCCCTCACGCCTTCGTACCAAGGCCCAGAGGTAGAATTTGAGAAGGTGGACAAGAAGGACCAGCATCCGCGGTCCCGCAAGTACGATATCTGGTCACTGGGCTGCGTCTTTCTGGAATTCTCAATTTGGCTCCTGCACGGCCCCAAAGCCATTGAGGGATTCGCTACCACACGAGTCGGTGGCAGCTCACCAACCGACCGCTCTGCGCCCTTGTACGAAGTCACCAATAAAGCCTCGAAAACTGCCAGAGTTTGCCAACTGGTCTCCTGGACCATCAAGAGCCTCCAGGATCACCCACAGTGTAAAGGGGAGACTGCGCTGGCCGCCCTCCTCAGTCTCATCAAGGATAAAATGCTACAGCCTGAGGTAGACAAGCGCCCATGGGCTGCAGATATTTGCAAGGAGCTAGAGAAAATACTCCAGGAAGCGGAGAAACGTCGCTCGTACCTTTCCCCCTCTTACGATGGTCTTTCCATCCCTCCGCTTAAGTTTGAGGAGTTCTATTCAGTTTTGGGTCTAAACTAGGAGGAAGGACTTAACTGTTTCCTTATCAGCATTGCGGACACAACAATGGTGCTTGTCCATGTACAAATGTATTGTAGACCCCCGATATATTTTGGATCGTTAAACCTAACTACGCGTATAGGTCACAGCCGGCACGCGATTCAAATCATATCATGTGTTCCATTAGTTTTACCACTTAACCGAACGGCTCGCCAGATGGTAGTACTGGAGCTTGTTGTACCGTTACAAACCAATAATTGTGACGCAAAAACAGAGCATGTCTCCAGAAACCTCCGCCTGGTCGACGTGCTAGAGAAATATCGATTTACCACATCGGTATATATCTAGAACCCTTCGGAGGAAGACACAGCCAACTGCAACTACATTCAATTTTCCATCACCACCAACTCTCGCGATGTCCTAATGTCTTGCGCGGACGATTTGGGAATTTGAATTTTGGATATGCGTCTTTAGCGCTACGGATAGCAACGGGTATGTGAGATGAAGATATGGCTATGTACGCGAGGCTCCTTAAGAGAAAGATAAACTAAGCATGAAAGGTATTTACCGCTCCGCTGGCTGAATGCATAGCAAAAGCTTATTTGCTTGGTTCCTTACGGCTGACTCCAACAACAGGAAAGTAACGACCTCTAACTGAGGATACTAACAGTAGTCTTTTCTAAGGTTGTTATATATTTGTACAATTGTAAATGACAATAATTGTTGATTTTTCACTGTTGTATATACTTTAAGTAAAATTTGATAATATCTCCTTTATTTTTCTAATATAAAAAGTGAGCTTATATTACGTTTTTGTTAGTTACTAGATTCAGTAGTTTAGTGAAGCGCGATACCAAGAAAAATGGAGTAGCATATTGGCAGACAGAGGATTGCAGAAACCTGAGCAGATTGTCTGGATTTTATTAGTCCTATGGGATCCTTTGCCGGATGCAGTACTTACAATGAGAATTATCTTCTCTTGGTTTGCCTTTGTATAGCCCAGGGAAGCTTCATGCTGTGTTCTATGTCCTTTGAATGCGGGATCTTCTTTTTCCACGCGAACGATACCGATGGAGCAAAGACACGTTCTTGTATGATGCCATTCTTCAGATTACAAAAGAAAGCGCACCTGTTAGGCCCCTTCTCCAACGAAGAGCTCAGGAGCTTACGAAATCGCCGGGGCCTAAACAGTGATATTCATGGAGGGCATTCGAAAGATCATGAATGGTTTGGCATGGAACAAGCGGTGTGCACGGCGCGAGGCACTTCGAGATTTTGTAAATCAAGAATGAAAGGAGGAAACAGCATGTAACGCTGGCTTTGGGCTTTTATCGCACGTTTTTACATTGTTTGGATGGCATACTCGAAAAGGATGGAACGCTAGAAATAAGCTCGGAAGCTGGTGCTGGCTTGGCCCGTGGAGAAGAGATGAGGCAGTGGCGAATGAATATTCTTTTTTGTTTTCGAATTCCACAAAACTGTATGCAGCTATAAAAAAAAGATATCTCCGAGCTTTGGTCAAATTATTGGTTTATGGGTGATATTGATGGCGTACATTTTACTTTCCGAAGCTCTTCCGGCAGTGAAAGCTAATTCAGGTTGGGAAAGGTAGCCGATCAAGGGCGCCTCTTCCGACAACTCTGGATTATCATTATTGTTATTGGTCATACACCGGGGGGAGGACCCGCTTTAGTCACGTTTTTTTTCAGTGTCCAAGAAGTGTGCCAAGAGCGAAAATATCCAAGCTCCCTTTTCTTTTTTTTTTTTTTTCCCTACTTCGCAAACTTTATTTATTCATTATGACGGAATGAGGCGATCCCCTGCCAAGTTTTACGATATGCCCAGGAAAGCAATAATATCAATGCTTCGAAGTTGAGTATTGTGTATTCTTCTGTGGACTGCTTGACATCCCACCCTGGAGTTGGTCGAAACTCTCAATTTCTGGAGAGATAAAGCCCACACTGGGATCTCCACGATGGATCCGAACTGTGGATTGATATGACGTTAATGTGGAATCTCAGGTTCCGCTCAAGTTGGAAGGCCCGACTCGTGCAGCGATCACAGCATTTTCAGGATCCTGCCTCACCGTGAGAGATATCGAGAGAGTCCTGTCCGAGTACTCAATTGTTTCGAAGACCACCTCGATTCCAGAAGTTAACAAGATTTTTCGATCGAATTTTGGATCGCTTATGGCAAATTCAAAGGTTCTCGTTTTCCATAAGGAGCTCAGAGAGTCGACAAGGAAAATGGGACTTCATGATGCAGGAACGAATTCTAATTGTTCGAGCGATCGACAATTTGACCTTCCTCGAATTTTCTAGTCCTTCGCTGTCGACGACTTCTTGTGGATCGCTATGACATCAAACTAAAATCTCTGCTCCACGAGACGGGGAAGTACGCTAAACCCATATGACATGACTCTGCCAAACATTGCTATATATCTGATGGACATCCCTCTATGATGGGTCCTCCCCAGAACATTTCATCTCTGCAGGGTCAGGTTGAAATTTTACTTTCCATCAGACAATCCATCACTGCTGAGCACCAAGTCAACAAATAGCAAGATGCTGGGTAGCGAGAAGGTGGTCCGGACAGGACCAAAAGACAACGATGCTGGCGTTCCAACATATTGGTCCAAGTCTGGCAAGACGCTGCAAAAGCTGATTACGGTTCTCGCAACGACAGATTTCCTTCTTTTTGGTTATGACCAGGGCGTCATGGCCGGAATTATTTCCTCGAGAGCATTTGTTCACGACTTTCCTGAAGTGGACGGGAACCGCAATTGGCAAGGTTTTGTTACCTCGATCTATGCCGTTGGTTGTTTCCTCGGGGCCTCTTTCATTCTGAGTTTCGGCGATCGTCTCGGCCGGCGATATTCAATCTTCCTTGGGGCTGCTATTATGATCATTGGTGTCATTATTCAAATCGCAAGCGTGCCTCCCAGTACTGGAGCAACTGCGCAGTTCATTATCGGAAGATGTATAACGGGAGTAAGTCACTCGGAAGCCTTTGATAACATCTGAAAACTAAGTCTGTTTAGATCGGAAATGGAATTAACACGTCGACTGTTCCAACTTACCAGGCTGAATGTAGTGAGTCTCACAACCGAGGCAAGCTCATTTGCATTGAGGGTGGAAATGTGGCTATTGGAACTATGATCGCCTACTGGATTGATTATGGATGTACCTATGGACCCCATGCTTTCGTATGGCGGTTCCCTATCGCTTTCCAGGTCGTCTTCGCAATCGTTATCCTTGTTCTGATGCTTCGCTTACCCGAATCGCCCCGTTGGCTCCTGTCTAAGGGCCGAGAACATGATGCTTCCACCGTGTTGGCAGCGCTTGCTAACAAGCGTCGTGATCATGGAGAAGTCCAGGATCAGATGAGTGTCATCACGGATGCAATTCGAGCTGCAGGCCACACAAATGGGCAGACCCCAATTAAGGAGCTCTTCACCAATGGCAAAACTCAGCACTTCCGCCGACTCATCCTTGGCGCCTCATCGCAAATGATGCAGCAGCTATCTGGTTGCAATGCTGTCATTTACTACTTCCCAATTCTTTTCCAAACATCAATTGGGACAAGTGAGAACTTGGCGCTTTTGCTCGGTGGTGTTAACATGATTGTATATTCGCTCTTTGCAACCACCTCGTGGTTCGTCGTCGAGCGCATTGGGCGGCGCAAGCTGTTTCTTATCGGTACCGTCGGACAATGCTTGTCAATGGTAATTGTTTTTGGCGCTTTGATTCCAGGAGGTACCGAAAATGCAAAAGGCGCAGGAGTAGGGCTTTTCACTTATATCGCCTTCTTCGGCGCTACCTGGCTGCCTCTCCCTTGGTTGTATCCCGCTGAGATCAACCCACTGCAAACTCGGGCGAAGGCGAACGCCGTCTCTACCGTCTCCAACTGGCTCTGGAATTTCTTCATCGTCATGATCACTCCTGTCTTGGTCGGCGGTATTGGGTGGGGAACTTACTTGTTCTTTGCCGTTCTGAACGCCATTTTCTTTCCACTAATATATTTCTTTTATCCCGAGACTGCTGGCCGTTCTCTTGAAGAGATTGATATCATCTTTGCCAAGGGATACTCTGAGAACATTAGTTACGTGCAGGCCGCTAAACAGCTCCCTAAGTTATCTGAGGGCGAGGTCAAGGAGAAAGCTCGAGAATATGGATTTTCTGGCTCAGATGATGATGGCTCCCTTACACCAGCTTCAGCTCAAAAGGTTGAGGATATGTCAAATATCGACAACACTAATGCCTTGATGGCATGAAGGGGGCGATTTGCAAACTTTCTCCACCGGTACTTCTACGAAACAGGATAGTCTCGCCAATCGCGGACAACGGCTTTGTCATGACTTGGTTATGTGCGGCAAATACGCCTTGAGTATACCTCGAAAGCACTAACTGAGAGATCATGATATGTCAGGGGTGGCAAGCTGTAGAATACAGCTACTTCCAACGACTTCATTGTTTACGTGGTCTTCGGCAATACTTATGTGGTTTTAAAACGCATTTGGGCTAGACGAATACGACCGTATTATGGTTCGATAGATTTGGACGGGGCCAAATTGTGCTGGAGTTAGGATTGTATAGAAGGTCCATTTCATAGACTATAGATGATAGACAGATACCCTTTGGACCAAATTCGAATATAGAACCCCGACATTCAAGAAGGAATTGCACTTTGCCAGATGATATACAGCCAACTGAATATTTTCCATGTTCGTCAGTTGTCTCAAGCCACGAGATGACTAAGCAGACCTCCATTGGCATCCATGCATTCCATCTCAAGGACGGGACTGGTGGAATAATAACAATGGACGGGCAAGCGCCATTCCGCAAAACATCCCGCTTCAGTCTATAATCATTCTGGATACAACCGCGTCTTATAACTACTTTACCACTTTCGCGCTATTGTGCCCATCCTCTACACATCTCGACTGCTTGCTCCCATCTCTTGAACTTCTTATCGCGATCCTCCTTACTGATTTTCGGTTCAAAGATCCTCGTGCCGGCTGTGTTGATGTTCCGAAGCTCATCGAAGCTCTTCCATACTCCAACGGCGAATCCGGCAGCAATTGCAGCGCCTAATGCAGTGGTCTCGAGCATTCGTGGTCGTTCGACTGGAATACCAGTCAGATCTGCCTGGGTCTAACTCATGTCAGAATAATTAACACGCAATCATCACTAATATGTTTTTAGATCTTACCTGCATGCACAGATCCGAGTTGGTCATGCCGCCATCTACAGCAAGCTCGGCCAAAGCTTTCCCACTATCCTTCTCCATGGCATCTAAGATGGCTTTAGTCTGGAAGCAAGTGGCCTCGAGAGTCGCCCTTGCGATATGTCCCTTTTGTGTATGTTGCGTAATTCCAACTGCATCAAATTAGCTATCGAATTTCTCTAGACGATAGTATATCTCACAGAGCGTTCCCCTAGCATCATCAATCCAATACGGGGCGAAAAGTCCACTGAAGGCTGTCACAAAAACAACCCCTCCGTTATCTGGCACTGTCTCGGCCAATGGGCTGATTTCGCTTGAGGATTTGATGAACCCTAAATTGTTCTGCAAGAACTTTATGCTTGAACCACCTACCGCGATACTACCCTCAAGGGCATATTGGGGACCATCGCCAAAGTCATATGCAACAGTGGTCAGTAAGCCATGGGTGGAAATCACTGGCTTGTCACCAACATGATATAGGAGGAAGCAGCCAGTTCCATAGGTGTTCTTCGCTCTTCCAGGGGAAAATCCTTTTTGGCCGACAAGTGCAGCAGATTGGTCTCCGAGACAGCCCGCGATCCGAACACCCTTCAGAACCCCTGTGGCTAGAGTGCCATATGCTTCAGGGTCAGATGAGCAAACAATCTTCGGCAGGTGGATCTTATTCATGTCAAACCTGAAAAAGTCCAAAATTGCCTCATCATACTTGAGCGTATGGATATTCATGAACATGCTTCTGGACGCGTTTGTTGGGTCTGTCACGAATACATTTTTATTTGGGCCTCCATTCAGCTTGTAAACAAGCCATGCCTGGATTTCTGTTTAGCTCTATTCTTAAGATGCCATGGATTCTTTAGCAATTCAAGAGGCTTGCACTTACATCCACTGTTCCGAATGCCAATTTACCTCTTGCATAAGCGTCGGCAACCTTGGGGACATTTTCAATCATCCAAAGAAGCTTCCCAACGGAGGGGTAGGTGGACAATGGCAGACCACAGAGCTCCTGGAGCTTGTCTGATCCGAGTCTTGCTTTGATTTTTCTGATCAGAGCTTGATTTCGAGTATCCGTCCACACAATGGCATTGTGCAGTGGTTCTCCGGTTTCTTGATCCCACACAACTGTGGTTTCACGCTGGTTTGTGATACCGACTGCTTTGATACTACTGATAGGGTGTCCTTGCTTCTCAAAGGCTTTCGTGCCCTCCTCGATGCATATTTCCACCGATTTTATGATCTCAATTGGATCATGTTCATGCCACCTGAGCTGGTTAGCAAATTCCATCGACTCCTTTGCGCAATCTCTTACCCGGGCTCAGGGTAGTATTGCTTGAACTCAATCTGGTGAGTTACTACAGGTTCACCAGCTTTATTGAAGATCAAAAAGCGTGTACTAGTCGTTCCTTGATCTATCGACCCAATAAAGGATTCCTGCTCAACGTTGGATGCGCTTTCACCCATTGTGTCCGGTCTCGTGGCGTCTCAAGCTTGAACTTTTTTTTTTTTTAAAGCTGAGTGTGGAAGAGAAAACCCTCGACCCCTTCGATGGAGCTGTCTTCGGCCAAGGGGGCATGGCCTCATAGAAACACAGGCTATGCTGGGCACGGAGACGCCGCAAAGCACGCGCATGGGGGAGGTTACACATGACGAGGTGAACGAAGACCTTTCTCCGCACCGACTTGCTGAGAATTTGGCAACACAATATCCATTTTCAAGGGTCGGCCTCCCAAATAGGTTATTGTGTGCGGGTTTTGGCGTCACGCCGGCGATTCTGTTGGAGTAGGATCACTAGTGGGACGACAAACATGTTCTCGACTTTCTTACACGACAGCAGCTCAGATCCAAGAGAGCAAAATTCAGCACAAGATTCTACTACGCCAAGGAACACCCCTCATCTCACTGGTCTCCTCGCTCCATACCCCTCACTCCAGCATTTTTTTTGACCGGGATTTGTCGGCGGGGCTGCAGGTGCCGTGCAAAACGATCGACGGTTACCTTAACTCGGACGGTGCGGGCAGCCGTTATCTACTGGCCAATGTGTTATGTACCTCCGATATATGGCTTTTCTTACAGCCACAACCGAGCTCATTCTGCGGGAGCCGCAACGCCACGAAAGCCAGAGTTTTCTCGGCAGTCAAGTCTTCCCTCAATTCCACATCGGCTCTTACGGAGTGGTAGATACCCTTACACTTTGGAATGCATTTGTATATCATTCTGCTTCATTGAGAAAACTTGCGAAAGCAAAAGGCTAGGCGCGGACCACTTTTGAAATCTTTCGGTGCTCGCAAGTACTGCTGACGTGATGGGCCTCGGCACACAACGTTCGATCATGAAAAGTATGTTCATCTCGTTGGCATGGACACTACGTGATTGGAAGTCTAGGGCGGGGAAGCAACATGGAATGCAAGCATTAGTTGTGTTATCTCCAAAAGTCTGAGGTAGCATCGATGGTGCTCGCGCTATTGCTCATACATACACGCCCGTGCATCCACCACTCCTGTTCTAGAACATACGAAGGATAGGGGTCTTGCGACGCATATTTTGAGCTAATTATCCTGGAGGGAAGTCCTGAATAAGTGCAACGAATCTCTACACGAAACTCTAGAATCGCCACATGAGTATTCTAAGCCCCCAAAGGCTGACATTATTTTACTCGGACGAGTGTAAGTTTTTTTTTCAGCCTGATGGCACTAGGATTAGGTTGCCGTCGGCCTATGACAGACAATATTGGTCAGTGATGGACATGGGAGACGAATTCCGACAAAAAGCGTAGCCTGGTTACCTTCGTTATGAAGGCACCCTGCATTGGATTACGCTGCATGATAAACCGAACAGGACGTTGTCTCCGAGTTTAAGCTCCATGAAATTATCTCATGTGCAACCATTTCGACAAAGTTGCCCCATTCCTTTTTTTTTTCAGCAAGACTAAGGGAATATTACCTTCTCATCAAGGGATAGCGCCATCAATGAAACTGTTCAAGTTGTGATACATGGAATGATACTCTGGTAGGAGGAAGCCGGCATACTTGCCGGGCTCACATAGGCAAAGGAATCTGGGTGCTAGTTGTGTATGATCTCGATATCAACGCTGAGATTGGGTTGGATTGGTCCGACAATCATGGGCATAAGCCTGGCCAAGCTATCTCCATGTCAGCTTGTCAAGCTATTTCTAGCTAGCCACCCAGCGCAAAAGAGGGGAAACTGATTGAGCTGCATATGGTATATGTAATAGCACGGAGTGATTTGACATTCTGGTGTATTCGCTGGAACTTGAACGCATATACACATCTTTCCTGCCGCAACAATACAAATCTCGTCCTCTGTATCTCTGCTTTTGATTACCCAAAGTACCTTTTAAGTCGCGATGGCGGATGAGAAGAAACTATCGGTAGACCAGCATGTTGCTGTCGCTTCGCATCAGGAGATAGCATTAAGCTCGTCGGGGTCCGACTCCTCGCAGGCATATGCCGAACATGGTCCCGGAATCGATCATAAAATATCTCAGGAAGAAGTTATTCAGGCCAGACCACAGCTGTTATGGAGCCGCATTCGACATACCTTGCGAGAGCCGTTCTCGGAATTCCTTGGTGTATTTATTATAATACTGTTTGGCGATGGCGTCGTAGCACAGGTTAGCCACACCATTGCGTATATCTGGAATGCGTAAGATAGACTAACTAGCCTCAGGTTGTTCTTAGCAATGGCGAGAAGGGCGATTATCAATCGATCTCTTGGGGTTGGGGGTAAGTTTGCTATTGCTCTCTTTGTTAGTGGCTGTTGCAACTGACATTCTATAGTATTGGAGTGATGCTTGGTGTTTATGCTTCTGGAGTATATCAAATCCACCCACTCACATAGATATCTATACTAAAGCTGCCCAGGTCAGCGGTGCGCATATGAACCCTGCGGTCACCTTTGCAAACTGCGTTTACCGCAAATTTCCGTGGCGGAAGTTTCCCATATACATGGCAGGACAATTTTTAGGAGGGTTCTGCGCATCTGGAGTCGTCTATGGTACGTTCTCTATTTTATCTCTGCTTTCGGATCTGGCTAAGAATCTACATAGCAAACTACAAGAGCGCAATCACAGTTTATGAAGGTGGTCCGGATATTCGTACGGTGCCAGGCTACTCAAACCACTCTACAGCTGGTATATTCTGCACATACCCTGCTGAGTTCATGACACGGACGGGACAGTTCTTTTCAGAGTTCATCGCAAGTTAGTCACCTGCACCCTTGCTTTGATTCAACTAAAATCGGGTTATTTAGGTACAATCTTAATGTTCTGCATTTATAGTCTTCAAGATAATGGAAACCTTGGCGCTGGTAATCTCACCCCGTTGATGCTGTTCTTTGTAATCTTCGGCATTGGAGCATGTTTTGGCTGGGAAACCGGATACGCGATCAACCTAGCTCGGGACTTTGGGCCCCGTCTCATGTCCTACTTTCTTGGCTATGGTCACGAGGTGTGGTCGGCCGGCAATTACTACTTTTGGATCCCGATGGTGGCGCCTTTCTTTGGCTGCCTGTTTGGGGGGTGGATATACGATGTATTTATCTTCACTGGTAAGTCTCATCCATCTTTAAGGGAATGTCCGCTAATCTGACTGTGTGGCAGGCGATAGTCCGATCAATACACCTTGGATGGGATTGAAGAGGCTCCTTCGACCCACGAAATTGATATCAAATGACATGAGCTCTCCTGTTTGAAATCATGAAACTTGCTAGAAGCTCGAGATTAAAAATACCCGGCTCTTAGTAAACATTAGATGGTGGTAGGGTGCACGGGCCGACTGTCATCAAGTACCGCAGTCGGACAATAAGTTTGGCATAGAGGTGGGAATCTGGGCTTAAGTTTCGAAAGGCGGATTGTGATTTTGGTGTTAGGGGAGGGAGAAGCATAGCATCAAAAAGCGTAATTGAAGCTTGAGGAAGGGAATAGAGTTTATCGCTACTGAGTAGACCATGAACAGATATTGTGACCTTACTCCATATTATCCTCGCCAGACCTCAGGCCTCCGTCGGCAATGGGACATAAGGTTATTTTATAAGGTTTGGTTATGTTTCTTTTAACACTGATTTTTTCCTTGGATAAATTTAATTTTAAATATTGCAAGGAATAAAACTTCAGATAATATAGTTAAAATTTGCCTCCCGCCCTAGGTGGCCCAAGTAACTCAGGCTCTAGGAACACATCGATATGTCCTATAGTTTTGCATAAGTCGTGTTTTATAACCTCTCCTAAACGACCTAGACTCCTCCACTTAGAAAATTACACTCGCATGGTTGCCTTCGCACTTGCTTTGCAGAAAGGGCTCTTCTATGGCACAACGGGGTTCTTTCACTACAGCTCCACCATCGAGCTCTTACCACTCCTAATATTCACAAAAGGGTCTTATCCGAGCCTTAAAGCCGTACTACCATGCTAGGAAATCGTTAATAGCCTTGTGGTTACGGTGGCACGCAAATTCACACAAGATCGCCACGCGGGTCGGTGCCTCTTATTAAAGCCATCAGTGATCCTAATTAGTGTGGCATATTCTAAAGCCTGCCGCTGCCCAGAATTGTGCCTGATGTAAGGCTGTGTGAACCGACAATCACTGCGGCTGGCTCGAGGACCTTCTATTTTCCTACCCCATTTTCCAACTTTGCCATATTCAACTCCCGTCTGTGAGAAAGAATTCCTTACATTACACACCCAATGTCACCACGGATAGCAGACGTAGGATTCACAGAAGTAGCTAGTGGGGGAGCAACTCCATTGATAGAGTGCGGTTGAGCGAGCGGTGTGAAATAACCAGACGCTGATGTTGGCAGTATTGTAATTGTGCATGGATTACAAGGCCACCCTGAAAAGACATGGTATAGCCCGAAATCTAAAGAATTTTGGCCTCGTGATCGGCTGCGCAACTAGTTTCCTCGCGCAAGAAGTTTAGTTTACGGCTACGATAGCAAGGTGTCACATTTCTTCGGCGGTGCAGCGAACCAGAACTCATTTCTAGACCATGCACGAAATCTCCTGTTGGATCTAGGAGGAATAAGAAGCGGCAGTGTAAGTCTTTACCATGTGGCCACTTTTCATGGGTTGCGTAATAACGCGATACGTAACGTAACTTTTGCAGCTCACACGGCCTCTTTTGTTTATTTGTCACAGCCTGGGTGGCATCCTAGTTAAAGATGTTCTCCGAAGATGCGAGCCCGGAAGGGAACAACATGGCTTCGACTTGCAAGAGCACATCTTTAGGTCAACCGTTGGTATAATTTTCATGGGCACGCTGCACCGTGGCGGAAACTACGGATCCCTGGGCAAAAGTGCGGAAAGGGTCGTGAGATACTTGGGTTTCGATACCAATGACTCCATCATCAGGGACCTGCGTAGCAAGAACACCTCCTTCGAGATAATCCATGAAGAGTTCCTCAGAATCCTGAAAAAGCTGGCGCCGCTCTTGCCCATCTATTCTTTCCAAGAGGAAGATGGATTAGCGGCAGTGCAGGGGCTTAACGGCAAAGTAGTCGGTGATGACTCCTCGAAACTCGGTTACTGTTATGAGACTGTGGCTACATTGCCCGGAAACCACAAAGAGATGTGCCGATTTGATGTATATTCATGGTGCAATAATCCAGGGTACGATCGCCTTTTCCAGGCTATCAGCACATACATCAATAACATCAAAGTGTCTTCAAAAGTCCGTAGCGGGCCTAGTGAAGTAGCACCAGTAGTACAACTGCCATTTGGACGAGATCCTCACTTCATCGGACGAGAAGATGAGCTTAAACAGATGCAAAGCTTCCTGTCAGACGAGTTCTCAGAATGTGCTGTTGTGGGACTGGGAGGGGTTGGGTAAGTGGAGCTACAAAACTGAAATCTGCCTTAAGTAGAGAACCCGAACTTAATGTAGTCTAGTAAAACTCAAGTTGCAGTCGAGTTTGCGTACCGCCTCCTAGAAGAAGGAACACTGGATAACAGCTCCAGACATTCTATCTTCTGGTTACACGCAAGCAGTGCGTCTCGTCTAGAGCAGGGGCTAAAATATATTGCAAAAACTCTTGGCTTCTCCACAGCAGATCTCCTCCCAGCTATAAGGATTGGTTCTGCGGGGAACAAAGTGGGCGGTGGCTTCTTATTATCGACAACGCTGATGATGAGGATATATTTTTCGATGATCTTTTCCAGTCCGAGATCGAGTCAACAAAATGGAGGCTGTGCGATTTTCTACCCAAAAAGCACGGTTGTGGGATTCTTTATACATCGAGGAATAAGACGTGCGCTTTGCGATTAACGAGCAGAGGCAGTCCTGCAAGGCTAATAATGGTCAATCCGATGGAGAAAGGGGAAGCAGTTAGACTCGTCGAGAATGGACTGAGCGCAACACTCGATGTTAAATATCTAGAGTCCATCAGAGAGTACACGGAACGGCTGGTGGAGATCTTAGATAGACTGCCTCTGGCTCTTGTCCAAGCCACTGCTATGATAAGGGAAAACGATCAGGAGATTAAAGACCCAAAGGCGTACCTGAAGCTCTACAACGAGACGAAATCAGAGCAGTGGCGTTTCCTGGAAGAGCCTTTTGTCGATTGGCGCCGAGACTCTGGCTTGCCAAACTCAGTATTTCTCTCATGGAGACTCTCGTTCGATCAACTGAAGAAGCGGGACGAGAATACTGTGTGGTTGTTGTCTCTGTTGAGTATACTGGACAGACAGAGCATACCAGAATGGTTGCTGGCATTTATTCCAGAAGTGTCTCGATTTGATCGAGTCAAATCCCTCGGCCTCCTACATTCTTTTTCTCTGATCAGTCCTCGCCAAGATAGTTCCAAGTCCACAAAGTGGCAGATGCACCGTCTGGTGCAGATAGCCACCCACACTTATATCGGTCGGGACGGCCTGGAGCAAGTCGTTAGAAAGGGCTTGAAGTTACTCGCAGAGGCGTTCATGGGTCACCTCTACGCCATCCAGCATAGACAGCTCTGGCTTAAAAGAAGCCTTGAGTACTACCCGCATGCAAAGAACGTCCTCTACGTGCTACAAACTACGGGTATTCTCCCGCGACCAAATGGTAATACCCATGGAGGAATTGGCCGCAGCGCTCGAGGGAGCGGATTCGAACCCGCCACATCTCAAGTGGAGCAGATATTGGAAGACCTCACACTCCAATTTAAGAGCAACATGAGAGGGGACATTTGGAGGGAATCCAGGGACAATACTTTGAAGGCATTTGGAATGATTTCGGAGGGCAAGTTCGACTCGCTTAAGGACATCGTCAGCTTTGTTAACCACTTTCATAATAAGAGTGGCATAATGTTTTACTATTATGGCATGCAGCCTTTGGTTAGCATGCCTATTTATGGCGAGCTTGGCTCGTGTGAGGATGGCTCGGAAGCAGAAGACTCAGATACTTTTGAGGAGGTCGATTTGAAAAATCCAGATTGGCATGCAATATCGGATTGGGAAGCGTCAACACGCAATTCGCGTCGCCGTAGAGGCAGCCCCTTGCCGGAGAGGTAAGAGTTAATATCGTTGATTACAACTTACTGCTGATCGTGATCTGAATCAGATCATAGATCATGCTTGGAGAACGTGAGATTTGGCGCCATTGTAGTGAAGCCATGAATTGTGGTAAGCAGAAGAGCCAATTGTGGCGGCCAATAGGTTCATAGGCCCCAGTGGATTTAAAGGCGCACGGGATCCCGTGAGTCTGACTAGGAAGTGCATTGCAGCATACCGATATTTTAGTCCTTCTAAGAATTCGTACATCTTCAAATTTCCCTTATTCCTTACCATCTTACTGATGGTGCTGTGATGGAGGAGTCCTGTTACGCCACAAAATAAGGCTCTTCGCAAACCGGGAGCGACGGTGATGACGCGAACATAATTTCCCAGGTAGCTGGGTTGGGGGCGTTCAGGAGTGATCACAGCATATGACTGATACAAAATTTTGGGGACATTCGATATTTATACGGTTTGAATTGCTTGAAAGCAAGGCATCTATCACTTTTCTCGTCACTTGGCTTTTATGATAGAACGTATACTAGCAATACCGCGGGCTAGTATAGCCCCAAGTAGCTGGACCAAGTAGCTGGATTCGGAAGAGTCCGCAAAATCAACGTGCATTTCACCCCACATTCCTCGTACTCGCCAATCTCGTTAAAATATGCTACTATTAGTAATCGCTATAGACCACATATAAGTGCTAAGACTAACCTGGTGATAAAGTCGGCATAAGTAGTCATGAACACAAGCAAGCTGTTCGTTTTCCCAAGGAGAGAAATTGGAGAAGAAAGCATCCCTTTTCCAAGGTATCGCTTTGATCAATACCAAACCATTAATCAGAAAACCTCTCCGGTTTTGTTCGTCAAATCTAAAATGATACAATGCTCAAAATAGTATCACCAGGCGACACTGAGTTTCACATGTTGTAGCCTAGAACAAATAGGAAAGATGATACAGAGTTCAATCCAAAGCTAGGCACAATAAAATTAATACCTTGGATATAGAGCTGATCATAACCGTATTAAATGCTTAAATATCACATAATATAAATGCTTTAAGCATTAAGACCCGAACAGGTAAGTTTCACTTAAACCAGGCCACAAGAGTCGGATACCCTTTATTCTCCAACCTCTCTATCCTTATTCCATAGGACATACTTCACAATGCGCCACTTCCAAGATGCAGAATTAATTCTATGTCCAAAAATATAGAGCGGTGCGGAGAGGGCAAGGACAAAGAAAGCAATGGCGGCCATGGTCCCGTAAGCTGATATGTAGCCAACTTTGTCAATCCAGGGGTTGGTGTAAAATGAAAGCAGGAATCCAAATAGCGCTATAGTCTCTTATCAGCCATGTATTAAGAAATACGAATAATAGATCAACTTACATTTCCATGCCATGGAGGTGACTGTAATTTCACCAGCAATTGGGCGATATACATCAATTGTATATACAAGCGAGATATTTGTAGCTTGGACAATGGAGAAGTTCACTATGAGGAAAGAAATTAGTCATTTTTGCCCAACCCCGTTTCATGAAATGGAAGGGAGACTTACAAAGAGCTAGGCCAATAGTGGGACACATCCAGTGGAGTTTATATTCTATACCCGCACCATAAAGAATCAGAGCTAATGGTGTGGTGATGAGACTGACAACAACAGCTGGCAAACGCATCTCGGGGTGTCGAATCCCTCCGTTGCGCTTTGTGAGGAAGTCAGCAACCCAGTCGCCAGTATGACCACCCATGAAGATTCCGATAATGGACCCAATGATAGCAGCAAAGAAGCAGAGACCCGTTTGATACGGTTTAAAGCCGTATGTTGCTTCGTATGCGACTGCAACATTAGATGTAACAGCGACAATGAATCCGATTGTGACAGACATGACAAGAGCGCCCCATAGCACTGCGGGAAGTACAATGAGAACAACGGAGCGCAAGAACTGCTCCCATAGTGTTTCCGAAGTGTATACGCCGCTGTAAAGTCGTAGGGACTGCCAGTAGGTCTTCTTCTTGGGAAGCGCCACTTCACTGTTATTTTCGACACATTTCAAGCTAGCTTCTGGCTCCTTACCAGTCGCAGGCTGGTCCTCGTTTATATCTGTGGAGTAGCTGCGGTTGTAGATGGTTTCGGGGAATGTAAAAAGGGCAACGAACAAAACTGTTCCAACCAATGCGATTGAAACGTAGTAGATATAGCGCCACGGATGGTTGATTGTTATAAGACTTAAAAGAAATGTTAGCTGCCGCTGAATCTCATAGAAAGGTAGATATCTTTTGTCTTACCCTGATATGATAGATCCTCCTGCAACACCACATGATAACGCGGCTGTGTACAAACTGTTTATTGGAGATTAGAGCGTTCCTCTAAGAATATAGGGAGCAAAAACATACGCCATGATAGTACCTCGTTCATGTAAGAAGAATACTAAAGCCTATCAGCATTATCTTGGCCGACAAAGGCACTGTCTGGTATACCATCTGCTATTGATACGGGAGCCATCGCTTCTGCAGCACCCGCGGCGAAGCCCATCACTATCCGGCCAGCAAGGAAGCTGGCGTAAGATGTTGTTAAAGATAGCCAAATTGTGGTGCCTAGGTAGATCGTGTAGGTTAAGACGTATATTGGACGTCTGCCATATTTGTTGACAAAAGGCATCCAAAAGGCCGTACCGACACCTTGAAGGAGTGCAGTAGTGGTGAAGAAGTACGCAGTCTTGGCAATTGCGGCCCCGATAGCAGCTGGACCCTCCTTTGGGGCAGCTGGGAAAAAATCAAATGCAGTTGCAACAATAGCAATCGTTGGACCAGCAGCGAGGAAATTGCACATGAACATTGCAACGCAAATAATAGTCGCCATGTAGTACTTCTTGCGTTGAGACCTGTTCATTTGTTTAGATTAACCCTGAGGTTTAGTTTGTGTTCAATGAGGTCTGACCAGTTAAGGGGATCATTGGGATCTTGTGAGGGCTTTGGAATCAAGATTATCTCCTTGGTATGCTCATGGCGATGTCGAACACTTCCGAACGTGTGAGTATGTTGAAGTGACTTTTCGCCATTGGTGACAGTCTTAATCGGCTCAATCGTAGGTTGACGATCCATTGTTGCGATTGTAATTTACTGTTGAGGGTCGCAGTTGTATGTCGTGGCCCTGTACTGGGGATCAAGGTGTAGTATATAGGGAACCAATGGCCGGGCCCACAAATGAGTTACTGAACGCGCGTATGAGAGTCTGAAAGGGTTCCAGGTTGGGGAAAACACTAAATCCCCCAGTTTAGAGCTTGAGATATTGGGGTTGGAGTTGGGGCTGCAGTCAGATTCAGGGGAAATGACTGTGCTGGTCGGAAAGTGGACACTCCAAATAAAAGAGACCATTTGCCGAAACATGGGGTGCCGAGATATGGGGTGTGGGGAAACGCCTCAAGAAAAAGCAAGTGGGGGAATGTCCGAAAGTTTGAGAAAATATATACCATTATGGATAAGCGCATGGAACTTACCGGTATTGTGGGGAGGCTCCAAGATATCATAGTTATTTACATTATAGTCAAGGCTAGAACTACCTTGATGCGGACACCTCAAACTAGATCTATCGAATAACATAGATCAAGATCATGACTGATGAGTAATGAATAACGTGATTTCTCTATAGCGATGCCAGAAAACACTTCACTTGCAGTACTCAAACGAGTTCGGTGGTTCGAATATTCTTAGAGTTATTCTTATATCTTATTCAATTTGTGATAATGCGGAGATAATTAAGATCAGATAAAGTATCTGATGGACAATCGCTCATCACATCAATTTTATTACAGAGACCACCCAGCATCGATAATCGCATTTGCGCCAGTTACTGTCCGACTAGTCGCATAGCATAACACTTGAGCTGCAACATCCTATGATGGTGGTCAGCCTGCCCGATAAATTACCCCAGAAGCTCCCGTTTCTGACATTAAAGAAATAGGAACAACTGTGACGTACCTCTACGGTAGCGAACTTTTTCAATTGTGTCTTATTACGTGCTGCTTCCAAGCGTTCCTTTGGGAATTTGAGGCCCCATTCCTGTGATACTGTCAATTGGCTGTCGTGGGCATAGTTTAATGAATGAAGCTATCTTACGGTCAAAAGTATACCAGGGGAAACTGAGTTGACTCTCACCCGCGGGCTTACAATTATCGCGAGAGATTTGACAAGATGGATCTGAGCCGCTTTGGAAACAGCATAGGCCTGCAATTGTTACATTTGGAGTTCTTGATGAAATTCTTGTCAACCTGAGCACATACCACGGAACTACCACTGGGCTTTACCCCCGCTAGGCTAGCTGTAGTAATGAAAGCTCCCTCACTCTCTTCCAAATACTTACGTGCTGCATGTATCAGCCACAAATGGGACTTGACATTCATGGCCCAACACTTGTCCCAATCCTCCTCGTTGACATTGTCATCCAGATTGGAGAAGTCACGTATATTAGTCCACCCACCATTAGAGAAAATAATGTCTAATTTCCCCATTTCTGAGACGGTGTTCTCTACGAGTTTTTTTATTTCATCGTGTTTCGTAAGATCGGCGCGGATAGCAGTAAAGTTTTTCTGTGGCTGATTTGACGGCAGGGGCGAAATTGCTTGGAGCTCCTCGACGAGCTCTTCAGCACGAGATGAGTTTGTTGCATAGTTAATCGCAATTCTGATCCCGGCAGACGCAAACTTCCGAGCGGTCGCTGCCCCCAGGCCGGCAGATCCAGCTGTGATGAGTGCTACGAGAGCAGGAGGAGTATTCATGCCTGGAGAGTTCCTGCACCTGAATATTGCAGAATGTTTCAAAGTGATTGCAGACGGGGAGGTATTGATATTGAAACTGAGGAAGCCTGTTCCTACATGTGATGGTTGATGCCGAAATCAGGGACTAACCTGCTTTCGGTCCCGTAGCCAAGGATTGAACATGCACGGGTTTCGTAACACGCTGAGTCATGTGACTGCGCCTGCTCCTCCACATCCTCCCGAGGGTGGCCCGTACTCGGTTGCCGATTGTGGGCCATTAACGGTCATGGGAGAGTAAATGTACCAGTAAGTTGTATTATCGTATGGTAAAACATGTTATTAACCTGCCGCACCCGCCGGAACAAGGCTTTCAACTAGTCCTCTGTTCCGTTGAGCTAACGGCGGATCTAAATAATAATTTGTCTTGAGAGCTACCAAATCACTTCACATTTCTTCCTTCCTCATATCAGTGTAGCATAGATATCATGGCGACAAAATTTTACAATCCAGAGAATAACACGATGGTGGGATCCCGCATACCAGATAGCAATGGTAATGGTGTGCACGGCCCTACACCTTTGAATGTCACCATTGTTGGAGCCGGCATTGGAGGTCTCACGACTGCCATATACCTCAGACGAAATGGTCACAATGTTTCCGTAAGTCATCTCTTATAAATTTGCCTGACACACGAGGGGAGTATTGACAAGCTTTAGATATACGAACAATCTAGATTTGTGAACGAAACGGGAGCCGCAATTCATCTGGCACCAAACAGCAATGGAATTCTTCGTCGCCTGGGGATCAATGCAGAAGACTTTGGTGCTGTTGAGATGCAAGGGCTGGTGGAGTATAATAAAGAGGGTGTTGAGAAGAGGAAAGTCAATCTGATAGAAGCAAATAAACAATGGCAGCATCCGTGGCAACTCGTCCATAGAGTGCGCCTCCATGACAAACTCAAAGATATAGCCACGAATACAACTGGAGAAGGCAAACCAGTGACCCTAAACACGTCTAGTAAGGTTCTGGATGTGGACCCAAGCAATGCGACAATAACCTTGGAGAACGGAGAAATAATTGCTTCAGATTTAGTTTTGGGAGCGGACGGCATCTACGTAAGTATAAGCTTTGCGCATAGCTTGATAGGATATTAACTAAATAATATTACAGTCCAAGACGCGAGCTGCAGTCCAGGGAAAGCCGAGCGTTTTGGTTCCATCAGGGAAAGCAGCATTCCGTTTCCTGATCGCTCGGAAAATTGCTCTAGAAGACCCTGAATCTGCAAAGCTCTTCAGACAAGATAATGAGCTCTCAATCTGGTACGATGAAAATCGACGAGTTGTTATGTACCCTTGTGATGGAAATGATCTTTTGAACTTTGTATGCATACATCCTGATAGCGAGTCGCAAGGAGGGGAAACAGGTATGCTTTGCACTATTGGTTGAGAAATGAGTTAAAGATGGAAGACTAACTTTAATAGAATGGAACCGACAAGCCTCTCTCGAGCAGCTGTTGAAGGTGTACGATGGATTTGATTCAAGACTCCTTGCACTTTTCCGCAAGGCCGATCCTAATAGTTTGAAAGTTTGGAAGCTTCTAGATATGGAGCCACTCCCAACATGGATTCACACACGATTGGCTCTATTGGGAGATGCTGCCCATCCATTCCTACCACGTAATTAAACCGTACTTATTATTTTTTGGGGTATGACTAACTCTTACAGACCAAGGTCAAGGGGGCGGTATAGCGATGGAAGATGCCGCGGCACTCGGCGTTGTACTTCCTCTAGGAACGACCATAAATGAAGTCCCAGAACGTTTAAAGTTGTACGAGGAAATCAGACTAAAGCGAGCTCATCGGATCCAGGAATATTCGCGCCAGGCGGGCGGAGATCTAAAAGATGGCGAAGTTCGAGTGGATAGTAAGTTCTCAATAATTGAGTCTTCGACACATCTAATGAGAATAGTGATGGAGTACACTAACTACAATTTTGGCCACGACGAATGGGACAATTCCACTAACCTCTTCAAGAAATGGCAAGCGGCAAAGAACCCTCATCTCTATTGGCGCTCTCCGGTTGCCTTTGGACCTGCGCCAGGCCCCAGACAGGACGTTTTAGGAAATCCACACCCATCTCAGCAGCAAACCTTCAGAACGGCTTCCATAAAGTTCAAAACGAGTCGAACTTTCCTTCAAAATCTCTTCCCAACGGCATCCTTCCAATTCGAATCTCCAGGAACCGTTGCATATGCCAGCTTCTCAACCACTACGCTTGGAAACATGCGGTGGCTCGGTGGTGGAGGATACAACCACTTTGGCTTGTACATTCATGGTGTAAAATACACCAAGGCCGACGGAACAGTTGTCAGAGGCACACATATGCCCGTCCTCATGGAAAGTTTAGCAGACCCAGTCATTACGGGCAGAGATGAGATTGGAATGCCAAAGGTGTACTGTGCGATTGACATTAACCGTCGAAGTCACGGATACTTTATGTCAGCGAGCTGGCAGGGCGCCAAGTTCTGCGACTTCAAGCTCGAGGGGCTCGAGGCGGTTGACACATCAACCACTAAGGGAACAATCGGAGGTGAGGATGATGAGGGAATCCTTGTGTATAGATACGTGCCCAAGGTTGGAGTACGTGATACACCTGAAGGAGAATATCCGGTGATGGTGCCTCACAAGGAGGAGTCGGCCAAGCATCCCAGCACGGTGACGAAGGTGGAGGTATCTCAAAAGGCGAGCATCCAATTTGATAAGCTAGATCAGGAAGCTCTGCCAACTTTGTACTATATTGTGTCGGTGCTTGCTGATATTCCTGTTTACGAGATTGTAGGGGCAAAGGTTGTGGAAGGGAGAGGCGTGCCAGATGTCTCATCTGCGCAAAGAATGGAGTAAATAATCAGTTATTTCATGAGATGCAGTATATATTTGTCTGCAAGCTTCTGTACATTTTATTGGACTCAATCGAAATTTGTTGGAACGCTGGATGAAAATGCTTTGGTGTTTTAAAGCGGGCAAATCCATATAGTATCTCAATAGTAGCATATCTGCTGTCGTCTCACCCGTGTTCCAGATTGTCTGGGCTGGCGTGGAAAAAAAAGGTCACAGGGTGTTGAGCAATCCAAAGATTGAATCTACAGAGTATTAGCTAAGGATACTTTCACTTTAACTGAGAAGTTGCACTAAAACGAATCAAGCTTGATTTGATGCCGTCAACACAGTAACTGTGGATATATTATTGTCTGCGAGGAAGTGGGGTAACATAAACACAAATGCGTATAATTTCGTACAACGGAAGGTAGCTATAGTGTCAATTAGTAACGAGAAGATGTATATAACTCTCGGCATGGTTTTGCATAATGATAGCGGTCTATAATTTATCACGTGATGGAGACAAGATTCTGCCGTCTGAAACGGGAGCCCTTGACACGTGACGTGGCCCTTGGAATTCCTACCCCGCATCTGTGTTTTAGTTTCATCACAGAACCCATGTCGCTACTTTTGTGCTACACGGCAGTGTGAGTGCGTGTGTCCTACTCGGAGCACCACACTACTCTGTTCGCCTCGGATTCCAAGTGCATGCTCACCAACTTGACTACCAGTCTACCTACCTTCCAGCCTGTCTTCCAACCTCCCTACTGACCTCCCTCCCTAGCTACCTACCTAGGTGTCACATACCATGCCGTCCGGCGTACAGTAACTGCTTCTAGTTTATTCAATTAAGATTCCATGGCCTCCTTGATCGTCGATGATCATCGACGATGGCCATGGACATGGACATTAATTCAGCACACGATGTGAGCAATACGTCTAACGACCATGTTATGGTCGACGCCGCAGCTACAAACCACACCAAAAACCGGCAGCAGTCCAATGGCTCTTTTCCATGCAGCATATGCTCGCGCTCCTATTCCCGTATCGACCATCTCTCCCGTCACTTCCGTTCACGTGAGTTTCCTATGACGCGGCTCTGCTATGTGGAGCAAATATTTTGACAGCTTCCTTGCTAACAATACACGCGCTTCAGATACCGCGGAAAAGCCATACACTTGCACAGTCTGTAATAAGAGCTTTTCACGCCCGTTAGTCTAACCTGGCCTTCCTTTGAACGTCTCAGGAGCTGTTCCTGCATTGAACGCGTTAAGCAGCTAATATTTCGGCTTCATATAGTGATCTCTTGAAGCGCCATGCCCAAGGACATTTAGACAGCGGCAGTAGTAATTTAACCCATGACGGCCAAAATCTAGTTCGTCCACAACGCAATGGTCGCGTCAGTCAAGCCTGTGCTGCATGTGCTGTAGCAAAGTTGAAGTGTAAGGAAGAAAAGCCTTGCCAACGCTGCCAGCGAAAGGGAATCGCTTGTGTGTATAACGAATCCGGCAACTCTCAGATACGCTCATCATCAAATTCTACATCTAACCGTACCTTCGAATCCGATCACTCACAAACCGCACAGCGCTTTTCTGACTCCTCGTTATATGATCCTAAGAACATTGTTGCGCCTTTTGGAGCTTCAAATATCGAGCTCGCTGCACTGGCTGAAGAGCAAGATAGAGCTAGATCCAACTCCTCTCATAATTCTAATACTCCAATCGCGGACATGGCGGACGGTGTTGGAACCGTTAACCGTGATGCTGGTAAGTCCGAAGCAGTCATCTTCGTCTACAGCTAGATGGCTTACACAAAATATCATTAGGCTACCACTCCTTCATGCCCCATAGGTCTGACGAAGATTCAATGGTTTTATTTCCACCTATTGATAATTCCCTAGCAGACTTCTTAAAAGATATCATGGGATCAACAGCTACAGAGCCTTATAATACAGAAGCCATCTCTGCTCATGGTAACGGAACTGCAACTCCGTATGGCGGCTACCGCAACCTATTTGACTTTGGCCTAGAGGAGAATATGGAGCTCAATGATAGTGACTATGACGTGATGCAATATTTTCAAGGCAAAGCTGTTATTCAAATGCCGCCTTTGCCGATGGCGGAAGCTGCCCTTGACCTAGAGACCACCTTTGTACCACCGATCAGCTCGTCAATACAGACTGATGACCCGCCACAAAGTCGAGCTTTAACAGGTGTAGGACTTGGAATAGAGGCTTTCCGTAAGTCGCTGTGGTGTTGGGCCCCAACGTGGGATGAAAAAAGTCCCAGTCAACATCTTGATTTTGCATTACCTAGAGAGGATGTGGCAAGCCCCCAATCACATTTCCAGACTCATATCCAAGTTATAACTGAAACACTTGGTACTGAGGCCCGAGATCAAGTTCTAGCCATGCTTCTTCGGAATTGCCCCAGGTCTGAGTTTTCCAAAGTGGTGTCATCATTCCCAACTGCCGAGTTTCTTGAGATCCTTATGCATTCATTTTTGGGATCTCATCTTGCACATTCTGACACCTGGGTTCACCTACCCACTTTCCGTATTTCAGAACAGCGACCGGAGGTCATAGGAGGATGTATCGCTGCTGGTGCTCTTCTCTCGACGTCGCCGTCTATTCGGAAGTTTGGATTTGCTATTCAGGAATCCATACGCATTTCTTTTCAAGCTACAGTAAATACACTGCCCATATTGTATTCATCGCTGACAAGTACAGTTTGAACAAGACAATTCTTTAACAAACAACCTTGGTCTCCTGCAAGCCTTTGCTTTGAATCTTGATGCTGGACTTTGGAGTGGTAATAAACGGAGAATCGAGCTAGCAGAGAGTCTCTCTCAGGTTTTGATAACTGTAAGCTGATCATTATCCGCATTGTGGTGTATTGCTAAGAGCAGAAGATGTTTCGTCGAAGGGGTCGCTTTCTTCGGTCTGGATACCCACTTATTGTTCCTCTTCCGAGCGACGAAGGTGAAATACTCAGTATGAAATGGAGAGAATGGGTGTTACAAGAATCATTCAAAAGGTGGTTATGCTGTTCCACTTGCCTACCTCATACTAACGCTTGGTAGACTCGTATTCCATCTTTTCATACGAGATGCTCAATCTTCGATGTCGCTATTGATTAACATGGGTATCTCGTACGCAGAACTGACCCTTCCATTTCCAGCTTGTCGAACACTCTGGCTTGCAAAGAACGCTATCACATGGAAAGAAATATTTCTCTCAAAAAGACCTCAATCTCTGGATCGTGTTCCAGCTCTACCACAATGTCTTTATAATGTTTCGCCACTCATCGCTTTCAAAGATTTCATTGACTTAGATCTCTCGACGGTTATTGTTTGCTATGGACTTTCTGGCCTCATTCAAGAGTTCAGCCGAATGAGTTCAATTACGAGAGCCTACCCTCCCCCGGAGCTGCACAGTGGTGTTTTGATCCAAAACCATAGACACCAGGAGCTACTACAGCTTTTACTTCGGTTTGGTGTCAACGCTAAAACATACAATGGGACAGCTGGTACATCCCCGAGCCCACGAATGCTTATGGATCTCCTCCTTATGCATCTTCACGTCTCCTTTGACGACCTGCAGCTGTTTGCTGGCAGAGAAGGCGAGGAGGATGCACGACGAGTGTATCCTTCCTTAACACAATGGATCACGCGTCGCGAGGCTCGTCAAGCTGTGTGGTATGCGGGGCAAATCATCAGATCTGCTAAATTATTATACTCCCACCAATTGCGCGACTTTACTGCCATAGCGGTCTACCACGCAAGTCTGGTATTTTGGGTTTATGGTATGTTGTCGGTGACTTCAGGAATGGAAGCTACAGATGGCCACATGGCGAACGCCCAGGAGCTTGTCTGCCTCGATGGCGAGGATAGTCATGAAGTCCAGCAGTTCGTTGAGTTTCAACGTGGGATCCCGTGCTTTTCCAAATCAACCATAGATGAAGGAGTGGAAGAACAGCCATCCAATCTAACAAAGCTTTCGAATTCCGACGAAGTCATGGCGAACATCTCGCAGATCCTTAGGGGTAAGCCGGCCAGAGCCGCTCAAGGAGAAAGCCAAGTGCCTCCTCTGTCTCCACTGTCCGAAAATCTAAGCCAATTGATGAAGGAATTAGGCGCAGCGAGCAGGTATATCCTTTGTAATCTAAGCAATTAATCATTAGTTCTCTGGTAGTTGTAAAAACGGGAAGGAAAATTTCATAGTCAGTATTCAGTATAGAATTAAAGTTTATATGGATGAAACAACATTTATCCACTACATTACAGAATTCTACAGTTTCATTTTTTCATGCTGAACCCTATTATACCCGGATGCAAATGCGGGCTACACTGTATAACCTAAAAGTCTTGCTATGAGCTCCCTGTGGTCTGTGCCTTCTTCTTTGCTACCTCTATCCACTCAAACTTATCTCCCAGATTATGGTAAGCTCGCAAATCGCCGGACCTGGCGTGTCCTTCAAACTTTTCCACCCTCGCTGCCCGTCCACATAACCGACCTAGCTCACCACTAGCTTCCGGGGATTTCACTTCCTGGTATGTCACCGTTCTCAAGTACTTTCCTACCCAAAGCCCTCCAGTGTAGCGCGCAGCTCCCCTGGTGGGGAGTACATGATTTGTTCCGATAACCTAATTGACTAAGTTACGACCTGGACATTTCAATTCTTAGTGGCAAGACTTACCTTATCACCATAGGAAACACAAGTATTCTCACCAAGGAAAAGTGCCCCGTAGTGTTTCATCTTTTCTAATGCCTCTCTTGGCTTTTGCGTCAATATCTGAACGTGCTCGCTAGCATAAGAGTCGGCAACCGAATAAGCTTCATCAAGGTCTTTGGCAAGCACCACCTCGCCAAAGTTCTTCCAACTCACAGATGCGATATCTCTTGTTGGCATGTTCTGTAAAATAATATCTACAAGTTCAATCGATTTCTTTCCCACTTCTTCCGACGTTGTGATTAAGACTGCAGGCGTGTCTGGACCATGCTCTGCTTGGCTCAAAAGATCTGTTGCAATGGTAAAGGGATCTGCCTCCCCATCCGCAACGATGAGGACTTCAGTTGGGCCCGCAAACAAATCAATGCCAACAGTTCCAAAGAACTGGCGTTTTGCCTCTGCCACGTAAGCGTTGCCGGGGCCTGCAATGAAGTCAACCTTGGTAATCGTTTCTGTACCGATCGCCATCGCTGCGACGGCTTGCACACCACCGAGAATATAGATGTCATCGGCACCAGCGAGAGCCATTGCCGCGACCGTCGCAGCTGGGATCTCGCCCTTTATTGGTGGCGTGAAGGCTGATACATGAGGAACGCCAGCTACTTTTGCGGTGAGAATAGTCATATGAGCTGACGCCAGAAGCGGATATCGGCCACCAGGGATGTACCTGAAATGATAGAGTCAGTAACTTAGCAGCATCAGAGGGGTCTCACGCCTAGACTCACGCTCCTACAGAGTTGATTGGCACATTCTTTTGTCCCAGAAAGACCCCGGGCTGAATCTCAAGCTCAAAATCCTTCAAGCTACTCTTCTGGGCTTCAGCAAAAGTCCGAACATTGTTCTGGACTTCTTTGATATCGTTGATCACCTGCTCGGGTAAAGACTTAATGATGGCTGCGATTTCATCTTTGGAGAGCTTAAAGTTTGGCGGTGACCATTTATCAAATTTTTCAGAATAAGAACGTACGGCCGCATCACCCTTTGCCCGGATTTCGTCAATGACTCCTGTAACGACGGCGGAAACATTACTGTTCGATTGCGGAGCAGATGTTCCGTTCTGTGCAGGAACAGGGGATAGAAGGTGTCGAGGCATAGCTTTTATTGTCTGTTGCTACCCAATTAACACAAAAGACTGGTAAGTAATGGAAATAATAGTGTAATAGAGTGAGACGGTATAATATAGTGAGATTACAAGATGAGAATTTATCAGTCATGAAAATGGGCTACCCCTGCATTTATTATATCTGCTTCATTGCATCATTTCCCAACACAATACTAGGTACCCGAGCCTCATTCTGTTTATCTTCAACGCAAAATTGAGTAATAAGGATGCTCTGGACTCTTCCGGTCATAGTCGTCGGCATTTGTTGATTCATACAGTTTGCGGGTTTGGTGGGATGTGAAAGGTCCTCCACCCCCACCCGAAGCCGACTAGGAATGGTGGATAGCTCCATCCCACCATAGTCCCATGACAGCGAACCAGAGAACGGATTTGACTTAATCCAAGCCTCTGCTAACAAATCTGATTGCTTCGACCGCTTACTTCACCTGTAAGGACTATATGTTACCAAGTTAAACCTCAGCATTGTTGTCAAATTCAATCCCATCAACGGTAACTATGGCAGCTTCGAACACCATTCGAGACTTACGCGAGGTTCATCACGATGAAGAACATCAATTGATCTTCGAGAAAAATGTTTCTATTCCCTTGAAGAACTCTGAATTGCCTGTTAGATGCAATGTTTACCGACCCCTGACTTCAGACGGGAAACGTTTCCCAGTACTAGTTACCTATGGGCCATATGGCAAAGATATTCCCTATGCAACGTTTGTAAAATATTAGATTTAAAACCAGAACTATGCTTATAGAATTAGGTTCTTCGCCGGCTCCTTTTCTGAAGTCAACCCAGAGCATAGGAGCAAATACAGCGCATGGGAGACTCCCGATCCAGTATTTTGGACAAAGAATGGGTATGCTATAGTGCGATGTGATGAAAGAGGGTTGGGGCAATCCCCAGGACTTTTGGATACCATGTCACGAGGAACCAGTGAATGCTTTTTTGATGTAGTAGAATGGGCCGCTGAACAGCCGTGGTCTTCTGGAAAGGTAGGACTATTGGGAATCAGCTATTATGCAGGTAGGAAGCCCCCGCAACGGAACATCCAAAGCCATAAAGGCGCTGCTGAAACTTTTTAGGGAGCCAATGGCGAGTCGCTGCAAGAAGACCGAAAGGCTTAGCTGCGATTATTCCGTGGGAGGGTATGGGAGATTATTATCGGGACCGCTGCCGTCATGGGGGAATTCTTTCTAATAATTTCATCTCGTTCTGGTGGAACCGCCAGGTAATAGTGAATCAGTACGGCAAAAGTGGCCGGTCAAAACTGAAGTTTCCTCCTGACGGTCCGGGAGCTAGAGGCCAGGAGGATACGATTGAAGGAGATTTGACAGAGGAACAATTGATCCTTAATCGGAGGGACCAAACAGAAGATAATGAGGCTAACAAGTTTATGGATGACGACTACTATGCGTCCAAGGATTACCACTTGGAAGATATCGAAGTCCCTTTACTTTCCGTTGCGAATTGGGGCGGTATTTTACTTCATTTGCGTGGCAATGTGGAAGGATATAAGTGGGCTGGTTCTAAATTCAAGTATCTGCGCTTTATTACTGGCCGCCACGATCTTCCGTTCTACTACAAGGAGGAAGTGGAGGTACAGAAGAGCTTTTTGGATGCATTTCTAAAAGGAGAAGATCGCGAGGGCTGGACAGAAGCTGGGAAATTGCCTCCGGTTACCCTCACGCTTCGAAAAGGCAATAAAGGATTCAACAATGCAGCGGCGGAGAAAGAGTTCGAGAAGCGAACGGAGTCTGCATGGCCAATTCCAAGAACTGCATATACTAAATACTATTTGACCCCATCTGGCACCTTAGAACCAGGCATTCAAGAACCCTCAGAGACCAAATTGAGCTACCAGGCTAAAGGCACTTTGTCTAACCCACAACTGATTCAATTCAAAACCCTTCCTTTTGAAGAGGAGACAGAAATCACTGGCCATGTATTAGCGCACTTGAGCGTTTCTATTACGCCGCTACAGGGCACCACCGAAGTTCCGAAAGATATTGATATTTTTGTGACACTTCGCCATATCGCCCCGTCGGGAGAAGAGATTCTCTATACTGGCACAGCCGGCGACGGTGTTCCGCTCACAAAAGGATGGCTGCGTGTCAGCATGCGAAAGACGAACCCGAACAGCCCTCGACACAGCGAGATCATGCCATTCAGAGACTATTTGAGCACAGATGTACAAGAAGTTCTTCCGGGAGTGGTTTATGGAGTCGACGTTGAAATCTGGCCTACAAATGTAGTCGTGGAAAAGGGTGGAAAGCTTATCTTCGAGGTTAGCTCTGGCGACACCCCTGGTTGCGGGGTATTCCAGCACAACTCAGAGAAGGATAGGTTAGTTAACGCTATTTTTATTTGTGAATGCTACAAAATACTAATCGTTTCATAGGCCTCAAGACGTATTTGCTGGGCAGAACCACATCCACTTTGCAGAAGGACTTGAAAATTATGTTGTCCTGCCTATTATTCCAGCAGAAAACGCTTAGGAAGAGTACTAGATTAAAGTCAATGCGATTTTGCCGTCATATAGACCTGTGCCACTCCACCTACCGCAACATCTCGTGATTTGAAGTGCTGAATGGTTCCCAGTACCTATTTCGAAAGGGGGCCGAGTTTATGCTTTCTAACACACTTGACCTGACTCTCCTCATGTCTTAGAGCGATCGTAATCCATCCTTTAACATGTAACCTCCCCTCCCCTTATTGTGCAAGGTGCACGTAATCAGATAATTCCTACCACGCCGAGATCTCAACACAGTAAAATCGTAGTCCACCAGATCTTACGGAGTAGTAATCAAGTTTCCGCCAACGCTCATCTTCTGCATGGAAGTATACACCCGATGACTCCGTTCCGGTTCCTGAAACTTCTCCTCTACTCGTTCGGGTCGGGTGGACTTGGTGCAGGGGCCATTTTGGTGGGGAGCTATTGTGGGGGCTCGGCTCGGAAGGTGGAGTGAAGCCTGGGTGATTTCCGGGCCGAATGTGGAGGCGGGGTAAAAGTGGTCAGCCGCGCAATCCCCATTCCCAACCCGCTCTTTCAGAACCCGGGCCTCAAGCCGCGATTGCTTGGCCATGCGCTACTAAGGTGCATTTGATCGAGTCGGCATGCATGGGGCATATACGACTTTGGTTACTAGAAGATATGCCAATACTTTCTAAATGATGCTTTGAGTTCTTCATCTTATTTTTGTGAGCCCGCAACTATGAGCAGCCTACTTGAAAACAAGGTCGCTGTTATCAGCGCATCAGATTCTGGCATAGGAGCTCAGATTGCTCGTGAGCTATCTGCTCAGGGTGCTAATGTTGTCATCAACTATCCTTTTGCTGAGTTCAAAGAGCGCGCCGATGCCGTTCTGGCGACTTTCAAGACGGAGGGAATTGCTGTCCAAGCAGACATTTCTACACCAGATGGGCCTAAATCCTTGATTGATCAAGCTGTTGCAAAATATGGCAAGATCGATATACTCGTCAATAACGCCGGCATAGCTGTGAACTTGCCGTTTGAAGACCAAACACTCGCGCACTGGGACAGTTTGGTGAATCTCAACTGTCGCGGCACCTTTCTCCTCACTCAAGAGGCGCTCAAACATCTCTCACCAAAGGATTCACGAATCGTCAATATCAGCAGCATTTCTGCAAAGGAATGCCCGCCTATGCAGACCATCTATGCAGGTACCAAAGGAATGGTGGATTCAATGACGAGGGTTTGGGCCAGGGAATTACCTAGAAAGTATGGATGTACCGTGAATTCTGTCAGCCCTGGGCCTACTAGCACCGAAGGGTTTGCGGAAGCTGGAGAAGCGATGATGAAGTTGATACAACCGGTGATTGATAAAACTCCTGCGGGGTCACGTCTCGGGACACCGAAGGAGATTGCATATTCGGTGACAATGCTGTGTCTTCCGGACGCTAGCTGGATCAATGGTGTCAATATAAATACCTGTGGTGGTTTGTGGATCAATGGATGAGTTGGGCTAGATTTTTGCTGCCTTTTACTGTAGATTCAAAATATGAGCATGTTTCATTAGATTATTTACATGCACAAGGTGACATTTGAGATGAGAATCAGAAGAGATATGTGTATCTTTGACTACCGAATATTGCGAGAAATAGATTCGACATTATTTCACCATATATCTCCGGGAAAGCTAAGACATCCAGTGATTGGTTTTATGGCGACAAATTTTGGAAGTTCAAGAAGGACCAACTTTTCATTTGTTTCCTGGTTGATGACAACTTGAATTCATGTGGTGAAAAGATGCATTGGAATATCGATCTATACACCACCACTCTTATCCTAAATCTGGAAGTACGATACTAAAGCTTTGACTGCCATTCATGAACATTCTCAAGACCCGCAGGACCGGATTTATCTTCAACATCCAAGTATCCACAAACAACACCCTTTGGATCCCATTTGCGTCTTATATCCATCAGTTTCTTCCCCTGAGCGTCGCCCCAGAATTTGGTTCTCCGTGCTTGGAAGTCGGAATCACCCAAATATGCCCCGGCCGACTCCCGCTCCATGCTGCTCATAATATTTGATAGCCATGATCTACACCTTGCATCATCTTCATCCGATTCAGTGATAGTATATGACGCGAAGTAGTGGTCCGTCTCCATAGACAGCGCCATATCCGGCAATTGGCGCTCTGATGTACGTCCCATATGATAGTAGAGAGAAAAGCTTTTCGTGTTTCTAGGTAGAGTTTCAAACGAGTCTCGCAAGACCTCGACTACATTGGAGTCGTTGTTGATGTAAGCATTGTCGCAGAAATAACGATGCTTTTCTGGGTTGGCAATCAGCTGCGCAGCATATTCTTCAAACAGGCCTGTTGGCTCAAATGGCTTTTCCATAATGGCGCCATCGGGTCTAGTGCTAGAAATATGGTGAAGCGCTGCTCTAGCTGCCTCTTCGGTTTGTTGAAATGTTAAAAAGTGCGACATAATGACTGGCTCAGTACGTCCCTCGACAAAAAGAGCAACTGCAACAGCTTCAATAGTGTCGTCACATTCTCGGCATGCCTGTGCTGATTAGCGATTGGCTCTCGAATCTGAATAACAATGTGTAAAGTGGGTTGAACTAACCTTCAGGGTCCATTCCATGATCCTCTCATATTCTGACATTGGCCATTGAAAGGTTGCAGCTCTCATGACCTTGTAAACGTCACGCAGCTCTAAATGAAAGGCGGTAACGATAGCAGGGAAACCTTAAAAACAAGAATTAGAATGAATCAAACATGCTACAATGGTTAACTCACCTGGTCCAGCTCCACGAGCTGCCCATAGCAGGTCGCTATTTTCTGTTTCAGTACAGTGGAGTTCTCTCCCATCGCTTGTTACCACATCGATTGCCTTCACTTTCTCGCATGCCCAACCCCAATTCTAACATACTGTTAGAAAAAATTCTCATCAAAATTTAAGTGCAAATGACTTACCGCACAATTCCATCCCATCCCACCTTGTAGAAGGAATCCGCCTAGGCCTACAGTTGGTACGTGGCCGCCACCGAACCACTTCCCAACTGTCGCGAGGTAGGTATTGAGCGTCTGGCCAGTGGTGCTTGGGGAAACCTTAACCATGTTGTTTGAGCCATACAGCTCTATAAGCTTGTACTTTCCAAGATCAATGAGGATGGCATTATCCCGCACCGACCATGCCGCCCAACTATGGCCACCTGATCGAACAGATACTCTACATCCCAGCTCATTTGCTAACTTGACTGCCTCTACAATCTGCTCGACAGACGTAGCTTCCACTACACCTTTAGGGTATCTTTCGGGCCGACGATGGTTGAATACTCGACCAATTCGAGCCTGCTCGTACTCCGGAGAATCTGGATAAATGATGGTCGACATGCTTGAAGAACTCAATGCTAAGAAGCTAGGATAAATGTAACAATGATTTTAAGAAGTAGCAGGCAGGCCACGAAAACTCTTAAGGTATTTTATCAATCTTCTATATGCGACATAAGTGTTCCAGAGCTCGGGAACGGCGAGAGCTAGTGCTAGACCCCACACTCAGCCGACGCATTAATCCAGGGGCAATCGTGGAGTGAAAGTAGGCTTAACCAAGACCGTCCGCGCGGCTATGCGGGGTATCATAGTTACTATGACTTCTATAGCATCGGATGCGGAGAGACCCGTTTTACACCTGGATCGGAAATGTTGAGCGTTTTAAGGTTTGAGGCGTCTAGGCAAACTACCAGCATCAAGGGAGAAATTTAATTGGCTTGGAAACTTTAACACGGCTCGGGGGACTAAATCGTATCAACGTGGGTTAGGCTGGTGAAGCATATTCATGATAAAGAATAGATATTGATTGAGTGATTCAATATTGCCTGATGAAGGCAGTATTAATTGGCAGGATTAGGTCAAATGAGCATTTAGTGATCTGCTCTAGAGGATGCGGGAACTTGTAAACCTCCATAATCCTCCCCCAAGACCTTCCCTGCCAGTTCCAATGGCTCTGCTTCAAGCAAAATATATAACATTCTTGCCCACTCCGTCTTACTCATGTTCCTCCAAGCATGCATAGTACCACGTTGGACGCTCATGTCTCCAACCCGCATCGCTCTCACTTCGCCGGAATCGAGAATCAGTTCCACATTCCCAGCAAGCACAACTCCGTAATCAAGGGAAGTGGTCCGATGCATTGGAGATGTCGCCCCAGGGGGCATATCCACCATTCTTAACACCGATCCGCCAGGGATCATAACGCCAGGCTTTTTGTTGAGATATTGATTATAAGTCTTTATGTCGTTGTTTGAGCCCAGGTTGACTGGTGTCGTGTTTGTAGCGTAGCAGAGGGAGAAGATAGCATCATCAGGAATCTGCTCGAATTCTACCGGTTCCGGTATCGACGATGAGAAAACCGCTTTCCCTGTTTCATCATGAGCGGTGATGAAGCGTTTGGGGTGTGTAAGGCCACGATCTGTCTCCGCAGACATTTTGATAGAGTGGCTCAGTGTTTAGCAGTGTTGGTAACAAGAGACTTCGATCAAGGAGGTATGAAATGAAGAAGCGAATCAGAGCAAAATTCAAAGCAATAACATGAAAATGAAACAAAAATTACTTTAAAGAAATAATGACCTGATTACTTGCACAGCGGAACTTGACGGCAAAAGCCTTGTTCTCTATCGGCATTTGCTTGGTTCTCGATCGGCCCCATAAATATCTTCACCCCACAAACCGATGACCCACCTTTCGGACCAGGACCATATCCTTGATAGCCAAATGCAATATGACCTGTTGTTCTAGATGAACGAAGCTACCATTCTCCTGCAGTTTGCGATTGAGAGCTTCCAACATGGCCTTCAAATCCAATAGCGAGGCTCAAATCAATAATCTGAGTGCTGCAATTGTCGACGGACGTTGTAGAAACATTCGATACCGCCAGAAACAGCTGCACGCCCTACATGCTACTCTGTCTCAGCACTCAGATTCCGTATGCAGTGCAATTGAGAGAGATACTTCCCTTGCGAGCCTCGAGGTTGAAACAGTATATTTTTGGACATTGGATGCTGTGCGGCAGAACTACGAGCGCCTTAATCTGAAGGATGAGCGTAAAGCGGAATTTCTTGTGGCAGAAGGGAAGGATGATATCGATCGTCAGATTGGAATTGGACTAGCTGTTATTCGGCCTGCCGTACACACACGTCTCTACTCGATAGTAGCCCCTATTGCGGCAGCAATTGCAGCGGGTAATTGTATCTTGTTAGAAGTGAGTTGCCGCATAAGATCTCTGCATTAGCTATCTAACCTCCGAATAGGCCGACCCCTCTAACTTTGTCCTCGATTCTGTTTTACAGCCCATTTTCGCTGATGCCTTGGACCAAGACACATTCCAGGTTAGCATTGATAAGATCGACACCTCAAAGCTTCCTTACCATGTCTTGGTTGACCAGACGGGGTCAAGCAAATTCGACGCTACGAAGTCATACGACTTGTCCTCATCACCCAAAACCCGCACGATAGCGATAGTGGACAGAACTGCCGATGTTGAGACTGCCGCAAAAGAGATTGTGACTGCTCGTTTCAGCTACCAGGGAAATTCGCCTTATGCGCCTGACCTCGTAATCGTCAACGAATTCGTTCATCAGCAGTTCTTCGAGGCTTGCACAACGATTGCTAGTAAATTGTTTGCCAAGAGCTCTCAGAAGAGCAAGGAGGGTTCAAGTCCATTGAAGGAAGTGAAAAGCACTATCCAAGAAGCGGAGAAGAAAGGGGAACTTATCGCATTTGGATCCGCGGACTTCAAAATCATGGATATACAAGACAGGTTCGGAAGCGAGAATTGCTGGCTCACACTTATAATGCTAATACTCTCACAGAACCTCTAAAGTGGCACACATGAAAATCTCCGGTACCTATTTGGCTGTACTCTCATGCAGTAGCCTAACAGACGCAATATCTCTTTCAGATGCGGAGTTAATTCCCCATGCATTTCACAAAGAAAGAAGCTAATGAATCTAGCGCTGTGCTCTCTGCCAGCTATCTCTTCTGCGACCCCGAGACCGCGAAGTTTGTTGGTCAAAATATCAACTGCCACTTGACATATGTTAACCATATTCCTTTGCACTTACTTCGTATGTCTTTTACCCCTCTCATAAGTTGGGAGTTTAACAATATTCGGTAGTTGGACCCGCTTCTCCTTTGACGCATCCCATTGCATCTCCACATCGCTACCACAGGAATCTTTTCTCCCTTACGCGCCCACAATTTTCGACGCAGAGCTATAAGAACTCGTCTATTTTATCGAAAGCACTCAGAGTCAGTCGGGCTGATGGAAATCCTCAGGCTCAGGAGAAAGAATTGCGTAAATTGGCTTTAGTGCCATTAAAGCCGTTAGACCAACCTCCTGGACACGCTATTGGATTTTTCGAACAAGGGATCATAACTGGAGCAACAGTTATTCTATGCACCACTGTTGTTCCTACGGTCATATATGGCGGGTGGAAAATAATTTCACTCGCACAAACGATTCGGAGTAGAAGATAATAGCCACAGTAAATGCTGATTTTGTAAAAGTTTTATGCTTTATATGTAATGGAGTGAAATGAAATTGTGTTGAGAGTTGGTTCAGTGGCACGAATTATGTATATATAAGTACCTTGGTCATAACTTCTAGAGACAACCAATTAATCAACCGCCTGATTCTATGCTTTATATTGCCCATTAAATAATCTTTCTTTGATGCCTGAGCGCTAAAAGATTCTGACTGATGAGGCGAGAATCTCTTTCACATGCATGTTTAGATGAGTTTATAGTGGGATATTGAGACTAATTGAGGGGACAGGTAAGATTTGCGTTTTCGGTATGAGAATGGTATTATATCAGACCTCCACCCATTTTCCTAACGTGAATTGCGAGTTACACATATTTGTAAGCTCCCATGTCTCTGCCCCAAGCTCGCCATACATGCCCACATCATCCCAATCCCCACAAAGACCTGCCACAAACATTGCACTCATAAAATGATCGTCTGTGGCATGGGCATCACGGTACCCGGGTAACTTCATTAATGCAGTAACTCTTTTCCGAAGAGCCGGCCCTCCAGTTTTTCCTGGGTTCCCACCCAAGTCGTCCCCAATCAAAGCGTTCTTAAACTCTTGTCTAAAATCCAAGGCCCATTTCTCAGGGGGTGTAGAGAAGCCGAAGTTATCGCGGTAACGGATCATGGGAGCCCACTGGTTTCGATATAGGTTGTGCACAGCACCGCCGGAGCCGATAAACAGTATCCTTTCTTTGCGCAGAGATCGGAGGGAGCTGCCCACTTTCATGTGGTAATGCGGATCGTAGCGCGCATTCATGCTTATTATGGTAGTAGGCGGGCATCCGCCAGGGAACATCCGTATTAGAATAAGGTATGTGTCGTGAATCCAGTCAAACTTATCGTTAACGCTAGCTTTGAAGCCTGCTTTCTGAAGAATGTCGCATACGCGCTTGCTCATCGGCAAGTCGGGGTTGAGGTCATATGGCTCGTACACCTCAGGTCTAACGTATGCAACTGGTGATTTTCCCGGCTTTGGGTGACCTGACACTTCGATCGCATCACCCAATGCGGCCCAATGCGCTCCCTATTTGAATATATCAGTATCTGTGCATTGCCAAACATGGTTCGAAGGTGTAGGGATATCAAGCATACCATCATGATCACATGTTCAATACCATTTGCCAGGGCAGCATCGCCACATGCCTTCCAATAATTTGCAGATTCGGACTCCTCCCCCAGCATCATTGTGGACCCATGGGAGAAGAAGTGAACCGGCGTCAAACCTTTCTGATTCGCCATTATCACTTCAGATAGAGGTGAGTAATGATAGAAGCACGATCGCAACGAATAAACTTGTAAAGAGTGTCGAAAGAGGAGGGAAGAACTAGTTGTGTATGGAATATGGATGGCAAAGATTCATCCAATTTCCCCATACCAGCAGCAGTCTTATTTTCATGCACTCCGCCCTTGTCCGTCTTGGTTGCCACCCGCTTGGTGTTGGCAGGGTTCGGTACATCGGTATGTGGGGGAGCACTCCGCTCCGAAGGGTAGCTTCAGGGATCATTAGAGTTTGATAGAGGTGTGTCGGGTATGCTATTAAGCATTCCGTAAATCTTCTAGGCATTGGCTGCTCCGCCGCAACTCAGTTTGTCGTCCTGAACTCGTTCTCTTCTCGTCGAAGGGACGCAAAAATGCCTCCCGCGTCAACATCGACCATGGTTCAATCATCAGCCACACAGCTTCAGACTGTCCTTCAAGACTACACGATACATCTCACCGGAGCCAGCGAGGAGCAAAAGCAGTCGGTTGCTGCAGAGCAGCAAGTTAAACCGGAACAAGAAGAACGATTACCAGAAAGCCGGGAGGTGGAATGCCCTTGGCCAAATTGGCCCAACAACTATCGTGACGTTCCAACCTATCGGCCGATTAACAGAAGTCTCGACTTCGATGAGCGACCCGGGGGGCGACATTTCGCTGAGAGGGCTTTCATCTACACCATGCTTCACGGAGTGTGGTTGAACGCGGTAGGTTGACTTCCTACTATCGTAAATTAGCAGGTACTGATATAGCTATAGAAAGCATCACGAACTTGGAATTACACTGCCGGTCGTCTCAATAAACATCTTTTTCGCTACCCAATTGGTGGAGAGTGGTGAAATATATGGAAACCGGTGTATTTTAGGGTCGTTTGAGCGGTGTTTATGGTTTGGTACTCTTGTATATATGAAGGATTGTCGTCCTTTTCATAGTTGGGCTGGTGTGTTTATGCAGATTTATGGTAATCCAAAACCGATAAGCTTAGCCCTAATTCACGTGAGCCCTTCTCCGGGTCATCAGTATCATATAATGACCTATTGTTAGTAGATGTTCTGGCGCGAGCAATTACCCATCATTGCAACGCATCACCTACATTGATACAAAAGTGTGCTTACCAACATGTCCACTCCCCGCGAAGGTTGCCAAGCATCCTTGACGCTTTACAGGATTTCATCACCCGTGATACTAAGAAAGCATGTTGAGGCCATTTCCTGATACGCTTGTAGTATCTTGTTCAGCACCATCGACTGGGCACAAGTTGGTCATGTCATTGACAAGAGCGATAATGTTGATCCGCAGTCTTTTGTTAAGCACTGCATGCTGCTTTAGATATCTTGGCAACCTCTTCTGTGAATGATATTGGTGGGCTCATTTTTTCTTGAGTGCTTGTGGTTTCTAGTCTATGTGTGAGCGAGCAACATGGCTTGGTTGCCTATGCATCAGTATTCCACTCGGAGATGCTCAACAACAATGCGAACCACAGGTATAGGTCTCGCAAGAATGGAGACTGGCCCAGTACAATCGTCATTCCACTAGAAATAGCTGTCCTGGGAATTCCCCAACTGGGAAGTTTTCAAGTTCGAGATGGCTAGTTTCAAAGTCGTTTAAAGTTATAGTTGTCGCTTGAAGACGCAAGTTCTACTGTACCGCTGTGGTGAACACCTCCTTTGCCGGAAGTGCACACGCTATGATTCAGTCAGATTACATTGCTCACCATTTCTGCACTTCCACGGACCGTATGCCAGCATCAGTGTGACTACGTTGCAGGCCTATAGGTACCAGACCATTTTAACAGTTTATCTTGCCCATTATTGGTAGCTAGATAGCGCTACTGACTGGCTATGTTGCGCCGCCATAGTCGTGGGTAGACACCTGGCATCTAGTCTTCGTACTTTTTGGTTAGAAAGAGAATTTCAGAGACTTGGGTCAAGCTGGCAAGATGTCCGTAGCAGCAACGATTAAAATATAAGCCTCTTTCCAATACCATAGGCTCTGAAGTAGTGAAACTAATATAGCTTGAGCGCCGAGCACATTGATACTAAATAAACACATTATTTAAGTGTTTTTAAGTGCTTCTGCGAGACTAGAAGCACTATCAACCTGCATAAGGATTGATATTATATATTCTTCAGCACTTTGTAATGGGTTTCCTTGCTTACTCTTGGATTAACGAGTATTCAACCGCAAGACCTGCCCGTAGCCTAGTTCCGCCTCAGCTTCAATCTCAACTAAGAATTGTTGACCTATTAACCCAGAAACAACCAAGGTGTTCGTGGGCCGAATCCCAACACAGCTAAATGCCCATCCATGTGCCCTAGACACTTCTTCACAATCCTCCTCCCTTTGTATCATGATTCGAGTGCGGACTACGTCTGATAAATTTCCACCCAAAACTTTCAAAGCATTCGTAATTATGTCCAAAGCAGCTACAGTTTGACTCCGGGCAGAAGTACCTCCCATAACAGATAATGACGGTATCGGCGAACTGGCTGTTGTTCCTGAGACTCGAATAATCATACCAGTTCGTACCGCGCGGCAGTATCCCTGAATTGCATGTTAACACTCGCAATGTCGAGATATATAGGGTCGTTGTATATTTTTTGACTTACAGCTGTAGGTTCCCATGGACTTCCCGATAAAAATTCAATTCGTGCCCCTGCGTTTACCGCTTCTGTAATCTCATTTAGCCTTCCAAACTGTTGAGATATATGATGACTCAAATCGCCAGACGCTGTCAGATAAGGCTCTCTGCGATACTCATCCCCACAGTCCCCTGGTATGTCTGTGAGACTTTCTTGCGCCTTGCTGATAAGAGAATAGTCATCCTCTGTGAGCTTAAAAGAAAAGACAGACATATTAGTCGCTGTATACGGAATAGACCCCGGCGAGAGCCTATTTCCCACAATAACTGCTTGGACTGGAGCAAGATCTAACACAAATCTCGTCGCCACCGCGGAAATAGAAACGCGATGCCTTTTTGCAACAGTATCAAGTGCGTATAGAACTCTCTGATACGCATTCCATCCGCCAGCAGCTTTGATGAAGCGCAAATATTTCTTCAAACTCCAATTCAACGAATCGAGGTCTTCTGGTTCGGGTTTTCCAAGCCATTTCTCGCTGAGATAGCCGCCGAGAAGAGTCCCATATGCAAGAACCCCTACATTGTGCGTTGTGCAAACTTTACCCAGTCGCCCTCGGATTAGGCGCCGATCGATGACAGAGCAGGAGACCTGGTTTGTTGCAATTGTGAATCCAGAGTCGATCAGAAGTTCTGTTAACATGAGTGACGGTTAGCATTAGGTTATCCTTCCGGAGGACTGTTTTCTATGTTAAACTTCACGAGAGCTATATAGCTGAGGATCTTGAATGGAGATAGCATATGATTAAGTTACCTAGATGAGCAGCATCCGTATTTGTCAGCCCAATATGTAAAATCTTTCCTTTTGTTTGGAGCTTGTGCAAATGGCTAAGATTATGAATGTAAGTGTTGTCGGAGTAATCCCATGCATGATCTTTGTGTATTTAGCATTTACATTAGCGCTGTCACATATGTTCACTAACATTGCATTAGCGCAACCTGATCCTGTCCAAGTCTGGACAGGGCAAGATCAACAGCGTTTCTAGCATTTTCAAAACCTGTTTCTCCATTCTCTGGTGGACACCACTTTGTAAATGCTGTCAGAGGTTTCGCGGATTTCTTGTGATGATATCCAACAACAAGTTCTGTGGACAATTTAGTTGAGGTTCTATGGTAATGACTTGAATTCGCATGCCAAACTAACCAGCATCTCCATAATGATCTGCCATATCAAAACAATCAAATCCTACTGATATTCTTGCCACCGATTAGCATTCTACGAGCTGTCGTTTAGAGAATTACACATGTGAAGCACTTGCAATGAATCCATTGCTTTGGCAGCAGAAGAGATATCAACCTCCTTGTCGTGCTCGCCAGCAAGTTGCCATAAACCTGAAATCAGCCGAGGAACTTCAAGCGATCCACCAATCAGCGCCTTTTCTACCCTAGGGGAGAATTCACCAGGGGCGGCCATCCTGGCGGTCATATGGAATCGAGAAAGAGAATAGAGCTATAACTTCGATAAATCATGCAACGCAATATGATATAGAAGTCCAAAAGTAGATCATGCAACATGCACGGATATTTCTGTAAAGCTAAAGCAACTACATCAAGAGAAATATTTGGCCCAGTCGTAGCGCTTACGATGCACGATAGCTCTCGTTGCGGCATATCAGTAATCGATCTTGATTATCCACGCTGTCAAGAGTGGGGTTGTCAGATGCGGTGCATGCTAGATTCATGTTGTAGATTGATATTACGGCAACCATCGAATGTTCCGTCGTATTTGAGAGGCCTGCGTTCTGAACAACCCGGATGCTAAATCAAATTGCTATGCCTCTTGGAATGGTATACCTCTGATGGAAGAAGCTAAGTTCTTAGCAGAATATGGATACGCTAGATCAACAACACCAATGTACAAGAGGCATAAGTAATGCAACAGGTTGTAGGCATTTCTGGATTGACACTACATTGGACGGCTTCAGTCATGACTATTATCCTGCAGAGATATTCCTTGATAAGTCTCTGATTATCACAGTCTATATCAACGGAGATGGTACTTCCGGGGTTTTACATTGGAGAATGAAGAGAAGAACGCTTGCGGCGGAATGAGCATTCAGATGGTCTACGAAGTTCAATTGTTCATAAATACTCTACCCGGCGTTTTGAAGATGAGATCACAGATGGAGCTGACCTGCAAAAGAACAAATATTTAGATATCATCCGCAGTGATCAAGAAAGTGATTCTTAGTTCTAAAGTAAATAAAAAACTAGAACTGGCCGTTGCGCCTTAGGGATAAGAATCAATACGTATGATGAGTAAGTCTATTCAATTCATTGGATTTCCCCGTGCTCTAGGCCCTATGTTGAATCACGTGATCACATAATGGCTGTGCTTCACTGGTTATCATCGCAATGCAAACGAATGTATGCCAGCAGGTAATCAATCGTAGCTGCTAGGGTCTAACTATGGAACTTGTTATTTGCTTTATCGAAAGAAAAAATCAAAGGTGCTTATATAAGAGTTCTAGAACTGAGCGGTGAAGACATCATGTGGTTAGAGGCAGGGTTCTTTTTGTTGATGTCTGACATGTAAGGCATATTATCAGGCTTGCAGTCAGCTCTTACATACCCTCAGGCAGCGTGAGGCACAGGATACAAACAAAATCAGCACGGAAAAGATCATTATAGGCTATATATCCAGGTAAATCGGGGATTTCAGGAGGAAAGACTTGCATGTAAATTGTGCAAGCAAATGAATGATCTGCCGCTCTTGCCGATGCTGGTGGCTTCAAATCTGTCTTGATCTTGTTGACTTTCTATGGTTTTGTTGAGCATCATCCTTGGAACTCATTTTCCTTTATTTATAGAAGCGGGGTTCAACATACACCATTTCCAATCGCCCATATCCCACTAGCTGAATAATTGACTTCACTGTACTGCATTGCACTGTTGGCTCCGCAGATACACGTGATTGAAGTATCTTGGCATACGAATTAAAAGCACCCCCAACCCAGCTCTTCACCTCAGCAAAGGATCAACTCGCTCTGTTCTCAGCTCAAAAATCAATGCTTGAGAAGGCTAATGCGAATGTGGGAAGACCAGAATTCCTTGTTTCTGATGGTCTTCATAAGTTCCCGGGTGGCACACAGCTCCACGGCGTCTGACGGAGTGGAGATGCCCCCTGGCTTAGCCTCAGCCGGTGTCATCATAAGGGATCACGAACGTGAGGCGTACCAAACATCTACTACCTTACTGTATGCGATACACAGTGCTGATCAACACGGTTGACCGCAGGAATCGCTTATGCACTTCTGCACACGGGTTTACGGAGACCGCTCTTTCACCCGCTTGGAACCAACAGTTGTGGATTTGGCGTGTTTCTCCTCTCCTCTAGGCCGCTTTCATTTTGCGATTACAGCGTCAGCTTGATCGAGGCCCTCCAATACTCAATCATGTCCGCCCGATGGGACGGTGGCCACTCCTGGGCAGAGAATACGAGCTTTGGTTCTTCGTCCAGACGTCTTGCCAAGTACCGGGTATCGGGCAGAAGTTTGGAAAACCGATGCTATTCCCCCGTCGGGCTTTGTCCTTATTAAAATATGCAATTGACAAGTCCCAGTATTACCCCAGGACCCACTCGTGGGGTTGGTGAAGCAAGAAGGCGTGTGGGGGTTTTGTTGATGAAATTTTCGTGATCCCAGTAACCAAAAAAAACCAGACCGCCAGATTCATTACATAAACCCGCTGGGTCCGCACCGGCTCGGCAAATTCGTGATGATTCTTCATAACGTCCACAGCTCAGAAGCAGAGAGGACTCAGAACTGCACTCACTGGCTGGGGATTAAAGGGTGTTTCATAACAGCGGAAATATCAGATAATGTTACTGTATCCAACTAATGACGGTGCTCGTTATGAGCTGGCGAGCCCAACGGCCATGCCGAAGGCTGCTGGCTTCTTGTGGAATCAGAAGATGATGATTCAGGTTACTTGTCGAGGCTATGCCACTGCTCAATTCATGCAGCCTGAACCTGCTAAGTATGTTCATGCACCCAACCTGGAAATGAAGACATTTATGCAGCCGGAGCAGAACTATTACGCCCATCATCCGGGTCGCTTCGTCTACATCAAGGACGAGGAAACGGGCCAGCTGTTCTCTGCCCCATATGAGCCGGTACGGGCTCCGGTGGACCGCTTCGCTTTCTCCGTTGGCAAAAGTGACATCAAATGGACCATCGAGTACCTAAGCATCAGAGTGGAGATGACCTTGGCCCTTCCGACGCAGGATGTGGCGGAACTATGGTCTATCCGAGTGACAAATCTGTCGAGAAGGTCCCGCAAAATCAGTATCTACCCGTATTTCCCATTTGGCTATATGTCCTGGATGAATCAAGAGGCTGAGTACCGCAAGGATCTTGGTGGTATCGTAGCAAACAGTATCACTCCTTACCAGAAGTCATCGGATTACTTCAAAAACAAGCTTCTGAAAGATAAATCGTATTTCTTGTGTGAGACACTGCCGAACTCATGGGAAGCTAATCAACAGGCTTTTGAGGGGGAAGGTGGTTTACACAATCCCTCTGCGCTATTGGAACCAGAGCTAGCAGGTGGAGATGCACGCTATGAAACACCCACTGCTATTGTACAATACCGCGTAGAACTGGAAGCGGGTGAGCAACAGGAGTACCGATTCTTACTTGGACCTGCTCTGGATGATGCAGAGATTCGCAAAATGCGGATTAAATACTTGAGCAAGGAGCGATTCGCACAGGCTGCCCGTGAGAATGCGTCGTATATTCGGAAAGGACGAGGATGTCTTCATATGCAAACTCCAGACAAAGATCTCGATAATTTTGTCAACAATTGGCTTCCCCGACAGGTCTACTACCACGGCGATGTGAATCGTTTGACCACAGATCCACAAACGCGGAATTATCTACAGGACAATATGGGCATGAGCTTTCTAAAACCTTATGTGACTCGTAGTGCATTGATGAAGTCGCTGGCCCAACAAGAGCCCACGGGTGCCATGCCAGATGGTATCATCTTAGTCGAAGGTGCGGAGCTGAAATTCATCAATCAGGTACCACACACCGATCATTGTGTATGGCTGCCAGTAGCCTTAGAAGTTTACCTAGCGGAAACGGCTGATTATGGGTTGTTGGAAGAAAAGGTTTGCAGCTCTAATGGTGATGAATATACCGTGTTTGAACGCCTCTCCCGCGCGATGAACTGGTTGCTTTCTGAGCGCGACCAACGGGGCCTGAGCTATATTGCCCAGGGTGACTGGTGTGATCCAATGAACATGGTCGGTTACAAAGGCAGAGGTGTCTCGGGCTGGCTTACGGTGGCTACTGCATACGCACTGAATCTCTGGGCTGATGTATGCGAGCATCAAGGCGAGCTTCGGATAGCAAAGTTCTACCGTACTGGCGCCAAAGAGGTCAACATGGCCGCCAATGAATATTTTTGGGATGGTGACTGGTTTGCCCGCGGCATTACAGATGACAACGTGACCTTTGGCGTTAAGAACGATCGCGAAGGTCGCATCTGGCTGAACCCTCAAGCGTGGTCTATCCTCAGCGGCGCAGCTAATGCTAAACAGCGTGCAAAGATGCTAGTGCAAGTTGATGAGCAGTTAAGCTCGCCGTATGGCGTTGCTATGTTTGGACCACCGTACAGCGGCATGCGAGAAGACATTGGCCGCGTGACACAGAAGTATCCTGGCTCCGCAGAGAATGCATCTATCTATAACCACGCCGCGATCTTCTATATCTACAGCTTGTATAAGATCGGTGAGAAGGATCGAGCATACAAGCTACTGCGACAAATGTTGCCGGGACCGGATGAGAAGGACTACATCCAGCGCGGTCAGCTGCCAGTATATATTCCCAATTATTACCGTGGAGCTTGGCGTGAGTATCCACGTACCGCAGGGCGATCAAGTCAATTGTTCAACACTGGGACGGTCTCCTGGGTATATCGCTGTTTCATCGAAGGACTCTGCGGTCTGCGCGGTGATGCAGAAGGATTGACAATCCATCCTCAGCTACCATCTGAGTGGAAGGGTATTAAAGTTATCCGCGAGTTTCGCGGCTCAACTTTCATAGTAGACATTAAGAAGGCAGATGTGAGGGAGGTCAAAGTCTCTCAAAATGGTAAAGAGCTTCCAGGGGCCCGTATAACGAGATTTCAGCCAGGAAAGGAGTACGAAGTTTTTGTCCTGGTCCCGGAATAAAGGTTTAGGAAGTATACAAGAATAGCAATATAAACTTGTAGATTACTATTATATCAACAAATATATGATAAAGAAAGAAAGCGCCGATCTGGAAAGGCTGTCGTTTGTATAGGTCCTATCAACATTTACTCTAAACATAATAGCCGTAAAGCCTTCGAGCTCTTTACCTATCGTCACTCTTTGCTTTCTTCTGAGGTTGAAATGGATTGGTTAAGTATATGACTTTATTGCACCAACGACACTTTTATGGACTGCGAGTGAGCTCGGCCTTTCATTCTCGGTAACGAACATCCTTAAATGGCCTCATCTAGGTGATCTTGCACTCTTGCAATCTACACTTGGACCTTCCCGTAATACTCAGTGTGCGCCGATTGCCCGTCTGATCGTGACAGCGGTTATGTGGGGATCACGTCCAACTTAGCCTCAAAGATAGTTAGAGCAAAATAATTAATTTTATAACATCTTTCTACGTACAGAAGACATTCATCAAAAGCGTGTAGCTGATGCCTGCGTAAGACCCTCATGATTTTTGTGTCGAACTGCCAAACTCGACTGGAATTACAAGATCCAACAAAATATGTGTTTTGATAGTTGAGCATACTGATATTTTTTATTCCGTATTCACCTCGATCAATAACCGGATCTACCAAGCTGTACACCCACTACATATATCACCATAGGCGGACACAACACGGATGCGAGGCTTGGGGATCTCTACAAGTGAATTCATATAACCTTAGGATTAACTTTTTCTTTCAATGGTTCCGTTTCAGTCTCCGAGCGTGAGCAGCTGCTACTTTACCCGGAACCGAGGGGTGGCCATACCTGGGCAGTGCCTGAGCAGAGCCTGAGCACGCCCTAAGTCAGCCTGACCACCATAATGTCGGACCCATTTTGGCCTCCCATGTATGCCCTGGGTACAGTTTCCTTACTGGAACCCCGTTTTTACCTCCTTACATGGTTCCTGCTGGGCTGATATTGGATCTAACTTATTGATAGCACGTGTCTAGTTATTCAGACTCACGGTTTCCCAGACACCGCTAATTCAACCTTATTATATTCAAAGTAACAGTTTAACGTATTTTTTATAAGAGCTCACACTTACACACGACCGCTCTGCTATTAACCAAGGTTTTGGTATCTAATCAATGAGATATAGTTTCAGACTGCTAGCTCTGTCGCCCGATTCAGCGTCTATATTGAGGAACAAGCTCGTGTAGATACTCTTTTTGGTATCTTCAAACATGGCAACTTCACTAAGCCAACTTACCTGATTAACGTGATTAAAGTTTTGAAGTTCTTTTTGAGGACAGGTGATCCTCTAGAGCATGGTGTTTCCAAGAAGCAGCATCGGTAGGAGGATCAATTCCCGTACTTGTTCGCCCGATCCCTACCATGTTGACTCAAGATGTGTCTGTAAAGGATCTCTGATTGCACGTCTCTGGTGAGATTCGATTGAGCATCTTATATTATATATGAATTCTTATCGGATATCGATTATATAAGATCAAAGAGATCTCCCTCTTCTTTCCAGTCGACAAGCTCTCCGTACATCCACCTTTCATAAAAGCATTGTCCTATGACTTCCCAACCATAATATTGTTTTCTCAAAATACAGGGCACCCTTGAGCCGTGCAGTATGCAAATGAAATCATTCTCACTGATATGTTGTGGCCCAAGTCCTATGAGGCCGTCTCTGCTACAGAAAACCCTCTTTTTCACACATAAAAATATTCTTCTAGCCAGCGTTTGAACGAGCTCTCCTAGTTCATAAGCGTCTTCAAGAGTGGTGTCTTTTTTGACCACTCGCTCATAGTTGTGGTAAGCCCGAAGCATTTTGTCAAGTGCATTTTCTCGGTGGGTATCTGATTTAAAGCCTCTCATATCCTGGGCCATTAAGACCGCTAGCACCCTTTTCACCAATTCAGAGTCGCTGGGGGGGAGGGGGAAAAGCGTTCCTTGAGATTGCGAATCCAAGATTAAGGACTCGACAACTTGCTCGAGCCTCCACGCCTGTGGTACTTGTTGCTGGGGTTCGTGGGCCACTGAAGACACCACAGCGACCTGGCCAATGATTTTCCCCCTGACTGGCAACACTCTGGATAGCTGCAAAGAAGTATTCATAGGTTGATATAGATAGCCCTTGCAGGCATCAAAGTTATCTTTGCCGTCTATATCAAATGGTGTCCCTTGTGTACTCTTATTCAATCGCCAGTCAATTGCCCAGGACGGAAGAAGGCCAGGATACTTAGAGCCTCGGATAAGACCAAATATCGATAATGATTTTGTAGATCTAGCTATAGATGCAGAGATCATGGTGTATGCGGTGCTTGTGTCGAGAGAGTAATCAGGCACGATTTGTTCCCCGCATGGATCTTGGAACGCCAGAAAGGCGTACACTTGATCTCGTGCATCTGTTGCATCCATTGAGAATGCTAATCGTCGCAGAATTTCCAGAAAAGAATGAGAATTTTGGCTACGACTTGTGAATTTTTGTCGACATCTCTCTACATGGTGAACGGTCTGAGCACCACGGCTACGGAGAAGTTGGGAGCTCCGCAACCCAAAGGAACCACTTGCCCCAGGTTCAATTTTAGCGACGACAACTAGAAGGTAGTGTAGCAATCTGAAGTCGATCCCCTCTGAGCTAAGAAGGATAATAGGGAAGACGGAGAGGGCAGCCTCTTGGACAACCCAAGCCCTAGAGAACCAGGGCTTGTTGAAGGTATTGATTAAGCTCTTTATATAGCCATTACATGAGTTTCCGTCTAGTCCCAAATTCTCTTTAGTTGCATAGCCATGATACAAAATTATGATTATGACATACCGGACTCAGAATGCAGCACTGTTTTAACCCTTTGCTGGAGATCCCGGAGCAGAGTCCCGCTTAATTCCTGGCCGTGGTTAAATTCAGGTGTGGCCACAGCGCGGAGGAGTTTCAAGACAGTCAGTACATCGGCGTCTTGATTACCAAGCCAGATGAGTGTTCTCCAAGCTGATTGATAAATCTCTTTCATCATCGCAACTTGGCTATTTCGCTCCTTGATATCCTTTTGGTTAATGCATATCTGATCCGCCCATATCCTTCTGGTAGAAGTGCCATTGGGTGCGCTCTGGACTAAGTGTTGCAAGAATTCGTTAAGATTTGTGGTGATTTGGAGAAGTCCAGAACCATGGATCTCAATGGGATATGTGCGAGGAGGGCCAGAATCCCAGTGATAGGTGAAGCCGTCATAGTAGGTAGTCTCTCCCCAGGTGTAGGATAGCGCTTCATAATTTGGATCTTCTTGTAAGTTTGCCTCATCGAGACTGAAGAGTGAAGACGGTTTGCTGGGATGTTCGGCCTCTTTCGAGATTCGCAGAACTAGCACTCTGATGGCTGTTGCATAAGAGAGCGGAGAATATTGGTACTCGCCCATGACATATATTTACGTAGAAGTTGCAGATAACCTGAAATTGTTAAGTAATAGTCAAAAGAAAAGAGAGTGTAGAGTAGTGTGTTGCTGCGAGCAAATGAGAGATACGCAAGGCAGTCATGAGAACGAATAATTGATTAAATCTTAACCTCTGGCGACCGAGCCTATGATTGGATGTCGGGCGACCCTCACCACATTGCCTTGCTATACTCCTTCGCATTCTTGATAGCGTGGCACCTGCAAGTGTCCGTAAAGTCTCCAGAGATGACCAATCAGGCAGCGGCATTTGAATCTCAAGGTACAGCTATGCGCCACTCTAGTAATTGTAGAATTTCCTCCTAAGAACTAACTGGGAATAGATCTTTGGTAATTCCTCGGGTTGTCAGGCGAGTTGACTGGGTCAAGGGTGAGCCGAGGGGTGGTTAACGCCTGAGCATGGCCGGCAAGCTTACCAACTAACCAACGCGACGCAAAGGAGAGAGAAAACTGATTCATAATACCTGAGTATACGAAACGTCTTAGAGGGCTACGTTAAAGATTTGCGCACCATGGCATTTTGTAGTCAAAAGGAGCATATACCCCATGTTTCTAATGGTACCATTACTTACGGTTTCCTTCATAACATTAACAGAAAAGGAGCGACCGGAAGAACTGTGGATTTATGTAAGGAATGTTGCCCCAGGTATATTGAGTTAAATTTTTTAGGCTACGCCAGTCACTGCCTTCACTTCTGCTTGTATATCATACTTGCCAAGATCATAGGCCGACCATTATTGTGTATATGCGCTTGGAATTCGCGAGACAGCATTACCAGCTGATTCCCAACTCTTGCTGAGGCTCTTGACAACTTGATACCCATAAGCTTTTGCTGCCAATTCAGGCTACCTTGAGGCTGTTGCCTTTGGTCATAAGCCGTCGCTTGATGAAATTTCTTCCGAATTGGGGGGGGTTTCTGATGGAGCTGTAGGAAACTGCACTGACTGATTTCAAACTACGCTCGAATGTGGACATGTTACCCATCACCGAATTACCAATGCGATTGAAACAAACTCTTAGGAAATATATATTCTATGATAGGGAAAACTTTCATATCCCAACTCTGTAAGTATTATTGGAGTTTCGCAAGGTGAAAAACTGGTACTGCAAGTTTTAGCAGGCTTGAATTATAGTTGAAACCTAGCAGTTATATTTCCCGGGATGCTCCGTAGTATGCTAGGCGCTGCTTAGTATCTTAGAATGAATTTATTATGCCCGGATTGGAGGACAGATGAGATCTCGATAAGATCACCCTTAGTCCAGCATGATTCTTTGCCGTAGAACTCCGCGCACACATTCACACAGCACAGAAAGATTTCGGTCGGTTCCTGGAAATTCATTTGAGCCTCTCCAATATTACGACATGCCAAATATACTACTAAAGTATGACCACTCATTTGCCATCTCAAATGGAGCAACTGCCCCTCTTGACCTCATCTGACATCCATCGTCCTCGAAATATATCACCCGTTCTCCTAAGTAGATCCATTCCAAATTTTGAAAGATATTAATATACTCCTTCACCTCTAGCATCATTTTCTCCTCGTGTCTCTTCTCCCAGTATGGCTTCCCTAGTTGTGAATCCAGCATTAGCCTACGCACATTGCTAGGCACCTGATCCAGTGGCACACCAGAGTAGCCAAGGTCGTCTGCGGTTGCAAATGTATCTATGTAATAGCGTTCGAAGTTGGAGGAATTAACACTTGCGCGATATGTGTCACCACAAAGCGCAAGCCTTTGAAGATATCGAAGTGGAGACAAATGTTGACGTATTGCTTTATGATCTACTTCCCAGTTACGTCGCCAGTCTTTTGAACGGCCGCACGAGATGCAAAGATACTTGAGGGAATGTAAAGCACCAATGAGGCAGAGTGATGTTTCGGGCAACAGCGAGCGTGATTTTGGCCAAGAGACTCTCAAGGACGTAAGGTTCAAGAAGGTTGAGAGAATCGGCAAGATCTGAGCCTCTATGATTTCTTAGGAGAATCCGCCATTGGCGAAGTCAACCATTAATAATTGTGTATTCGCTTTCAAGAAATCAAGGGGGGGATTTGCCATTGAGAGTGCCTCCAAGGATGGAATCTGACCACAGCCACCTAAAGATTGATATAGGATATCTGTTTCGTGTACAATCTTTAGGTTAACCAATCTGGAGTTTAGGAAGGCGCCCATGATTGAACTATCCTCCAATTGCAACATTTTCACATGTAAGTTGCGCAAGCAAGGGAATTCTGGTATAGGTCCATCTCCAAAAGTCTGGTAGTCTTTACGGCCACGGTGTATCCACACCAAGGTCTCAAGGGAAGGCGCACATAGACGGAGAATGCTAGCGCACAACGCAGCTGTTGTTTCCTTCATCCAGAGCTCGCATGTCAATTCTAAGTGAAGAGTACGTAGTGGCCAGGCTTTGGGTTGTAGTGAGGTGATCTCAAACGATTTATCTATAATAGGATGGAATAGCTTGAGATGCTGTATTGAAGAGCAAGCAATCGCATTATAGAAGTCTTGAGACAGTTTGTAGTCCTCCTCCCAATTAAGAATCTCCAAATGTGGAAGTGCCTGAATGGAACAAATCGTAGCTTGCACTTGGGGAAGATAGTTCTCCTTGATTGCTTTCAAGATCCTTTGCCATTCAGGCTGCTCTGCTTCAGTCAGGGTTAGTCCCGGGCCCTCACTACCATTGAAGCTGGAGTTTGGTAGGTCGAATCGCTGACGCAAAGTATATTCGTCTATTGATACTGACAATCGCCGAATGCAAGCACCCAGGGACGGCATAAGTGTTGAACCATTATTCAGTCTTCTTTCGCTAGTTTCAGAAGCTAACAGACAAAGTAAAGCCTCAGACGATTTACTGTAACCAAGGCAAACATTTGCAAATTGACGTGAACGGGCCAACTGTCGGCAGTCACTATTTACTAGAGCTAGAGTCGCAAGTGAGGAGGACTCCACAAATTCAAGTACGACCCCAAGGATCTCGACAGGGAGATTGAAAAGGGCTGAAGTGGAAGTTGGGGGTCGATGCTCCATGACACGATCGAAGGTTAGTGGGAGAGGAAGAACTGGGTCTTTCTCATATTTCCGATAGTTAGGGGTGTAAAATGGTGTATTGGTAATCATCCTTGAAGGATATGTGAGGATATGTGAGGATCTTGTCGAATTGCTGGTGGTGCTCCGAGAACGAGACAAACAATTTCTAACGCGTTGGTGGGGTGCACAAGCGAAATTTACACAGCACTGATGGTTCAATTCTAGCTTATGTCAGAAATTACTACAAAGCTTGTGGGGAAGCCAGCGCAAAGTTTTGCCTGACCATCATGGTCTGTGCGCAAGGCATAAAATATTGGCCGAAGTACCTTGGTTGCAGAATCTTGGTATTTTCAGCCCAGTATTTTTGGCTGATAATCTACTCCAAAAATCAATATTTGGGTGCTGTAGTGAGTATTAGGATTGAGTCATCTGCTGGGAGCAACATTGGCCTGACCATTCTCCAATATGACTTCGATGTCTACACAGAAAGAAAGCATTGTTTACACTGTAATTTGTGGACTGCAATAGCCCATGCAAGCAGGAGGGTAAATCAAGTCTATCTGATAAAGTGTTACTATTAGGTATTACTGTATCCATGTCACCCAAGTAACTACAAGTCTCATCAGTGCGCCATCAGATACAACTTTAGTGTTGAAGGTCATATGTGTCACGTGATCTGTCACATGATCACTGTACGGAATAGGTTTGGTCTCAGCCTACAATATGTATATATCACTCGTTTTCTCTCATTCTGTAGAAGAATCAAGCGGTTTTCACTTTGATATTTAGCCATCTAAGCCTATACAGGCCTATATCCTTCTCCCTCGCTTTGGGACAATTTAGGTAAATTGTACGCGTCTTTTCTAATTTTTATAAAAGATAGTTTTACTGACTAAATACCATCTATTCTACTTCTTGTTCAAGGTTTTCTAGATAGCCCTACATTTCGCCTGTACATAAACCATATCTTAATCTGGGACAACGCCTCCGTAAATTGTGCATTGATTTATTTCGCTACTTCTTGGAGTTGTATTATGTTCGGAACAAGGAATTTGCGGTTTGTTTTATCAAATGCACGTGCAGAATGGATTCCATTCACTGACAGTAATTAGGACGAGTTCTAACGTTAACGTATAGTTGGCCGTATAATGTTGATATAGCTTGCTTCGTTTACTTCTGTAGCTGTATAAGGACCATACTATTTTTCTAGAATCGATGAATCTCGGAATAACCAATGGACCTGCAACGGTATTACCACTAGCTATCGCTTCATCTTCAGCAGCATCATCTTTGAAACTTCTATTACTTACTTTCCATTTAGTCAAATATAGATGCCTTGACTGTTAATATTATTATCATGGATGTAGTACGGTGGTTCTGATTCAGTGAACTTGTATGTAGAAGATATAGTACCTATCAAATTTCGCTATCAGATCTCTAAGTATGAAAAACAGCGAGTAAGTGGTGTATTTGATGCAAGAACAGTTATGGACGTTATAGCCCCATTACAGTTTCCGTAATATAGTTTTAAGTTGTTAACACGTCATCCAAGTAATTTAAATCACACTTTACGCATGCTGTGAATGGCTAAATCATTTTTTGGTTCAAATATGAGTATATTGAGTCTAGCCTGGCTACATGTCTAACTGGTAATACGTATTTCCTATTCAGTAATTGGCAAATTGTGTATTATGTTCACAGATCCTAAACTCATTGTAACTCTGGCCAAAAATAGATAGTTCCGACAACCGATACTACACGTTGCTCGTAGCTATATTTAAGAATTAGAGAACTTCCGGGAGGCTCTCTATTGAAGACGAACGCCCTGATACTGCATCGTGTTCTACTTGCCTTTTTTTTTTTTTTTCCCGTAAATAAACGATTCGAGTGTTGCTCTCTTGGGGATTAGCATTTTCTATTCATTTACATGTAGATAAACGTATACTGACCTATAGGATAATATAGTCCGGGGCGATGCGCGAAATTTGGCTGCATTTCGGCTAAGGAACTAAGTGTACGCGTGCGGCGATACTACTATGTCGTCTGTGATCGGCATGACCTGATTTGTTAAACACGTGATATGATTGGACTTCTCAACAAGTTAGCATATTTTGACGTACATAATTCACGCTTAACCTACGAGAAACTTACAAGGTTTATAGGGAATGAAATTAGGTTGGGTTGTTACTTTCACGGTGCTAATTTTTAGGATAAAATATACTATAACACACATCACATTATATCGCCTTGGTTCTTTAAGCTAAACAATTAAAATCCATCATCTACTATAAAAGACGCGCATATTCGTAATTCCATTTATACACCAATGTCAACATTAGTAACAACTGTTCTCAATTCAGTTTCGAGCTTCGTAACAGTGTACAAAACTTCCGCCTTCAAAGTACGATTCACAGGCTTGACAGTTGGTACGGTAAAGCTCTTCTTCAGATCTGTAATGTACTCTCCAGTGAAAACTCCTATCTCGAAAGAATCAACTTTTCTGCTAGTGCCCCTTGCTTCAAGACAAGATTGAATTAAGCTTTCGAGAGGCAAATACACCAGACGATCACACCCAAGGTCCTGACAAACCTCCTGAGTCGTCTTGGAGAAGGCGATCAGGTTCTCTTTCTTGCTGAGATTGATCCCGTATATGTGGTTATACCTGGGAGCTGTCAATTTGTGGCATAAGGAACTCGAGTCTGTTTATTTGATGGAATCAAATGCATACCTGATAGGAGGTGAGCAAGATGCAAAAAAGACCTTCTTCGCGCCGGCATTCCGTGCTATCTTTACGATCTCTTTTGATGTAGTCCCTCTTACTATGCTATCATCAATAAGCAGGACATTCCGGTTCTCGAATTCTTCCTTAACGGCCGTAATCTTACGCCATACATTGGTTCTCCGCTGGCTTTGTCCAGGTGTAATAAAAGTCCTGAAGATATAGCGATTCTTGACCAGCCCGTGTGAATATGTTTTGTTCAAGTACTGAGCCGCCGCGAGAGCACAAGTATTACTCGTTTCTGGAACGGCCATGACAACATCTATTTCGTCTAAGCTATCACCAAACTCGCTTTTTACGGCCTTAGCAATTCCAACTCCCATTTTTTGCCGGCTCCGATGGACACTGATCCCATCCATCACACTTTCAGGGCGGGCGAAGTACACATACTCAAAGATGTCTGGAGTGTAGGATATGGCTGGACTGATTCTTTTGATTAACGGCTTGTGCACAGCTGTAATCGGAAAAATAACGGCTTCTCCTGATATATATTAGTAGCTATACCTACTACGCATAGGCGTGTGTTGAGCTGGGCTAATACAACTTACCAGGTTCTACGTCACGAATATTCTTGAAATCCAACTTATTTAGTGCGATGCTTTCGCTGCTCAACATATAATCGATGGATCCGTCTGCATTTTGTCTCTCTCCATATACGAGTGGTTTGATACCATGAGAATCACGAAAACCCAGCAGACCCAGTCCGGAGATCATCATGGCACAAGCAAAGGAGCCTTCACTCAGCTCATATATTTTGGCTAGTGCGTTGGAAATGACGTGCATGTCGATTGGAGAGCCATGTACTACATTCTCCCGCTTCAGTTGTTCAATAAAAAGACACAGCAATAGTTCGGAGTCCGAGCCACCAACACGGGGAGCATTTGCACCCAGATGTTTTTGTAGCTCCGCCGTATTGACGATATTCCCATTCTATAGTGTCAGTCAGATTTGGAGTTTATTTTCTTGGGCTAACCGGGGGGCACCAACGTGGACTAGGTATGTTTCTAGGGGATATTGCCTTGCGAACGGTTGGGCTTCAGAGCAGTGTCGTAAGCCCGCGGTGGGGTATCGCACTGGGAACTTTAGGAATCCAAATTGAAGAGGTAGTGGAGCATGATATTGTATCTAATAGAGTGAATATACTTACAGTGTCCTAAGCCCATAGGCCCTTTCAACTCGCTAATTTTGTCCCCCGTAGTCCCGAATACTTCAGCTATTAGTCCATCGCCTTTGTGCGAGTACGAGCGCCCGAATTTGTCTGAAGTGGCAATGCCAGCAGCGTCCTGACCCCGGTGTTGAAGCAGAATTCCGGCCTCTAATAACTCTGGGGCGGCCGCACTTTTCGTGTTGCCTAGAAGGAGGCCTAATATTCCACACATGGTGGCTACAAAAGAAGTATCTCAGTCTCTTAGTTTGCCTTAAGTCGTAACTTCTCAATTCTCTTCCCTCTAAATAGATGAGATTACATTCAGCTTCATGAGAATCAGAGAAGGGCTGAGAAAGCTATAATCTAGAAATTGACAACCTGAACTATATCGCAAACCAAGCGCCGGTCTGATTGTCCAATCGCGTTCACCCGCTCACACCCAAACAAATTGTGAGCTGGGACCACTCACCTGCATTCTTACGGACATCAGCATCATGTAATGTACGGCTGCAGGCGTGGCACCATTGATGCGTGATACAACACTAACTATAATGGGGGCGTTCGAACAAAGAGCTGGAATCAAAGGCTGTGCCGTAGGGTAAATATTTCTCGGATGTCGTGATTTAACATACTTGTAAGCTTGTCGAACTCGGAATATATTCCCATTCCTTCGGCCCCAAGATGGCGCTCTGGTGGTGCCACTCGCTTGGGTTGTCTCACGCCCCGAAAATTTATAATACTGTTGTAGTTATTGTCTTGTAATTGTATCCCATAGAGTAAGTGGCCCTGCCTCAGTGCCTGTCCCTGTGCTTGTCCCTGTCCCTGTCGCTGGTCCCTGTCCCTGTCGCTGGTCCCTGTCGCCATGTCGCCGCCCCTGTCGCCGCCCTTGTTGCTGTTGTGTTCCGGATCCAAGTCCCAAACAAATGTGATCATGGGAATGAGGGACTGCGCAGGAAGATTAAAAGAGTAAACATAATACAATTAGCATAAGAACTAGTATAATATTAAAATTTGGATGCTATGCTGATATTAGTAATATGCAGAATAAGAGAATAGAACTGGATATTACATATTTAATTATAGTACATATACGAACTTAGAATATTATTATCGGCGGTTATACCATAAAAATACTAATTTGTAGACTAAAAACCAAGGCTATTGTAATACCACCATAGCCCTGTATTTGCAAGAACAAGTGGGTAAGGGTAGCCTAGTGGGAGGCTGGAATCATGTAAGAATGTGTCACAGTATCTCATCCGAACACATGGCTTCCCAACACACCGGCACAATCTATAGACGCTTATAGAGACTGCACCATGGCGGGTCTAAGCCGCTTTTGCTAGAAACTCTCTTGATACCTCTCCAGAGTCAAAAAAACTTCTTAGAAGACAAAAGTTTTGGACCCCTTTTTGTACTGCGCATTACATTTCCAAAGCCTCAACAGAAGTTGTAGTTACCTCAGACCATCACCATGACCTACGAAGAGCAGATTAGCGATGTCCAGGTTTACTCCTCCCCTATGAAATCACTGACAGACAAAGATCCGATCATCCGCATAGCCATTAACTCTACAGAGACATTTGATTCCTCTACTCCAAGTGATAGCTCCTCACCACGATTGACAGAGGCAATCGCTAAACTCAAACTTCCATCTTTTTCATCCAACTCTATTCATGTATTTTGTGGCAGCCACAATGTTGCAGTTCCCGATGTGTGTTTAGCTGCATGGCTGATGGTACTCGCTCAAGACGGCCATACCTCTTCCCCCCGCGCTGAATACCTCATATCCGTCGACGAAATCTCTACCAATATTGTCGACAAAAGCAACACCAACGGGGTTCCTATACCTCAAGTTTGCCGGGCGCAGCTTTCGAGGGGCGATTCTGCCCTATCACTAGTTCAAAAAGTAAATGCTGATAGAAATGATTTAGGTGGCCAGTCACTATCCCACAATAACTCTTGGGCTTCTAGCCAGGTTATCTTCAGTTTATTGACCTTCAAGCGGATATCAACCCCAGCAGTGGCTAACGCCCGCTCTCTCGAGAATCGAGAACTTGATTTGAAGGCAAGCTCAGAATCATATCAGAATTGTACTTAACTAAGAATTTGGAGTATGATGTTTGCATCGACTTCACAGAAATAGACAATGAGATCGAAGGAACCATGCATTATCGAGCCTCGGCAGTTCTCGATTCCCTCGCTGAGAACCTCGCCCAGAACTTTGTAAAAACTCTGGGAAATATCGTAAATCACCATGAGGCTGTTATCGAGGACTACCCCAAAATTACGCTTGGACTTCCGGCATCATCACCTTCTGAGATGAGCGATGAAACCGCTTTCGAAGAAATTCTCACCGAAGTGGCTCTGCAATGTGGCGTGGAAGAGAGCTTAATTGAAGATATTTACCCGTCTACTTCACTTCAAGAGGGTCTCATAGCTCTTACAATCAAGCAACCGGGCTCATATGTCGCCCAACTCGCTTTTCATCTCCCTTCAACACTGGATTTAGGTAGATTCCGCGCCGCCTGGGAATCGGTGGTTCAAACCCGTGACGTGTTGCGTACTAGACTTGTGAATCTAAATTCTCAGGGAACACTGCAAGTAGTTCTGGACGAGCAGTTGACCTGGGATTCTGCAGAAAGGTTCGAGTCTTACCTCAAGATGTCCAAGGTAGAGCCAATGGGCTTTGGCACACCGCTTTGCCGATACGCAATTGTTGAATCCCGCTTTATTCTTACAATTCATCATGCAATCTATGATGGATGGTCATTTCAGTTACTGTTCGAGGATGTCGTAAGAGCGTACGCAAGGGAACCCACTCTCAGCCGCGTGACATTCCAATCTTTTTTGCAACACCTGCAAGATATGGATCAGGAGCAGACAATGACATATTGGAAGACACAACTCGCTGGGGCCAGTGGTATCCATTTCCCGAATGGGTCTACATCATCACAGATTCCACTTCCACAGAGTATCTTGATTCGAGAGGTACCATTGATCACTACGTCGCGAACCTCCATGACAAAAGCGTCAATTATCAGGGCGGCCTGGGCCTTACTCATTTCGAACTATACGAACAACGACGATGTTGTCTTCGGTGAGACGTTCTCTGGACGAAGCGTTCCAATTCCTGGGATTGAGGGCATGATTGGAAACACCATTGCCACTCTGCCTGTACGGGTCCATGTGAACAAAAACAACTCCGTTGCGGAATTTTTACAGCAGGTTCATGATCAAATATCTATGATGATTCAGTACGAACAGATTGGGTTGCAGGAGCTCAAGAAAATTAACTCCGACACTCGTACAGCTTGTGAATTTCAACATATCATTATAATCCAACCGGAGGATAGCTGGGGTCGCGAATTCACCAAGCTAGGGATTCAACCTGTCAGTATGGAAATTGAAAATTTCTATTCTTACGCCTTGACAATGGAATTCACAATTCTCGAAGACGGAATTCGACTTAAAGCTGCTTTCGATAACAAAATTGTTGATGATCTGCAGATGAATCGTATCCTCAACCAGTTTGAAAATGTTCTTGGTTACTTGCAAGATGGGGTCGGCAGTGCCACAGTTGATTCTGCTTTCAGAATCACAGCTCAAGACAGGATGGAAATTGATGAATGGCACAAGCCATTGCCAAAACCTGTCAAGGAATGTGTTCATAAAGCATTCATAAAGCAGGCGAGGGAGAACCCATCAGCCCTGGCTTTGAGTTCCTGGGATGGCGAACTGACTTACAAGGAGCTAGATGACCTTTCGAATCAACTGGCGTCCCAACTCATTACTCGCGGTGTCAAAGCAGAAGTGGTCGTACCACTTTGTTTTGACAAGTCTATCTGGGTCATTGTTTCTCAACTAGCCGTCTTAAAAGCTGGAGGCGCATGCTTGACCTTGGACACGAGCCACCCTTTAAGTCGTATGATGGATACGATCAACGAAGTGCGGCCGTGTATTATCCTCGCTTCATCGACTTATCATGAGAGGTTTAAGGGTAATGGGGCAGATGTCATGATTGTGGATGAGACTGTCATCCAGTCCCTTCCGGCAGTAAACTTGGAGATACTATCCGAAGTTCGCGTCACCCAGAATAACATGGCATTCGTCGTTTTTACCTCCGGGTCGACAGGGAAGCCAAAGGGCATCATGCTAGAACATGAAACTGTCTGCACTAGTTCCTATAACCACGCTGCACTCTTTGATGTTGGACTAGGATCGCGATGCTTACAGTTCTCTGCCTTTGCGTTTGACGTTTATATATCAGATATCTTTACTGCTCTGATGTATGGTGGGTGCGTTTGTATCCCATCGGAAGCCGAACGACGGAATGATCTAGCATCTGCAATTCGCCGGCTTAATGCGTCTCAGGCATACCTAACACCAACTGTTGCAACTCTATTCTCGCCAGATGATGTTCCATCTCTAAGGAAGGTAGCTCTTGGTGGTGAGCCATTTACTAGAGAGAATGCAACTACTTGGGGTGACAAACTGTCTTTGCTTGTCAATGTGTTTGGGCCATCGGAGACCTCTAACTGGGTGTCTTATAATATTGTTAACTCAAACACTTTGAAGCCTGCGAATATTGGTCCCGGCGTCCATGTTAATGCTTGGCTTGTTGATCCAGACAATAGTAGCCAGCTTGCACCGATCGGCTGTGTAGGTGAACTTTTTGTTGAAGGCCCAATCCTTGCACGTGGATACATCAACAATCCTATTAAAACCGAGGAAGCCTTCGTTACAAATCCTCCGTGGATAGAGAACTCCAACACATCCCAACGACGAATGTATCGGACAGGCGACCTTGTTAGTTATAATTCAGATGGTACTTTGAACTATGTCGGCCGCAAAGACTTTCAAATCAAGATTCGAGGGCAACGCCTGGAACTTGGGGAAGTTGAGCACCATTTGACAGAAGCAGAAGATGTGAAATACAGTCTGGCCACTCTACCCAAGTCTGGGCCATGCGAAAGTCGCCTCGTAGGAGTACTTGTTCTTCACGAATTTTCCGACGCTAGCAAAGATTGTACTCCATTGAAAATAATTTCTCATGCTTATAAGCAGCGTGCGGCGAAAAAAATATCTGCCATTTGTGATCATATAGCTAGTAAACTACCTGCTTGGATGGTGCCTACTATATGGTTTGTCGTTGAGGATTTTCCAGTATCCGCCTCTGGAAAACTAGATAGAGGAACAGTGAGAAACTGGGTCAGAGATATGAGCGCTGAGACGTTCGAAACAACTTCTAAGCTCTTCATTGATAAATATATTACAGCACCAACGACCGAAGCAGAAAAAAAGCTTCAGAAGCTGTGGAGAGATGTGCTTGAAAACGTTGCACTAGAAAATATCGGGGTCGACAGTTCTTTCTTGCGACTGGGAGGCGATTCTATCAGTGCTATGAAACTTGTCGCCCAAGCTCGGAAATACCAGTGGACCCTCAGTGTCGGTGATATCTTCCGTCACTCGACTCTAGGTGCCATGGCGTCATTTATAGCAACCGGGCCATCAGGTTCGGTGAGGGCTAAGGATAGAAGGGTGCCATTTTCTCTGGTGCAGCATACTTCTGGTCTCGAATCATTACGCCATGAGGCTGCTGCTCAGTGCGGGGTCCAGCTTGATCAAATTGAGAATATGTATCCTTCAACTGCCCTTCAGGAGGGTCTCATTGCTCTCTCTACCAAACAAACAGGAGCCTATGTGGCGCAGCATATATTTGCCTTGCCAGCGCATCTGGATATCAATAGATTCATATCTGCATGGAACCGACTTGATTTGATGTATCCAATCCTTCGAACCCGGCTTGTTACCACAAAATCTTCTGGTACTCTTCAGGTGGCGATCAACGAGTCAATCAAATGGCATAGACCAGAACCGCAAATTCAAACGACTAGTTCCTATCTTGACAAGGACAAGACAGTCCCTATGACTTTTGGATCACGCCTCACCCGTTTCGCAATTGTTGAGAACCATTTTATAATGACAGCTCATCATGCTGTATATGATGGATGGTCTTTGCCGGCTCTCTTTGAGGACGCTATAAGTTTGTATCAAGGGAAGGAGCCAAGGGCTCGAGAGCCTTTTGAAACATTTATCAAGTATCTTGGAGGCTTGGACAAGACGCCCTCTAATGCTTACTGGGATTCACAACTTTCGGGCGTGGGAGTTACTCCATTTCCAAAGCTCCCTTCTCCGAATTACCAGTGCCGTGGCAATAAGTCGCTTTCTCGCGAGATACCTATTGTGAGAAGTGTTTCCGGCATCACAGCATCTACACTTATTCGAGCAGCATGGGCTTTGCTGGTTGCGCGCTATACCAGCGAGACCGAAGCAGTATTCGGTGCGACCATCTCAGGCCGAAGCGCGCCAGTACCTGGTATTGATAGTATGATTGGACCGACCATTGCGACAGTTCCACTTAGGATTAAGGTAGACCCAAGTCTATCGCTATCAGAATTTCTAGTCAGAGTTCAACAGCAGTCTATTGATATGATTCCGTTTGAACAGGCGGGTCTACAAGAGATTGGCCACCTAAGTCCGGAAGCACGAGCTGCTTGCCAATTTAATAACCGTCTCATTATCCAACCTCAGGCAGAAGGCGAAAATGAGCTACAAGCCTTAGGACTGGAGAGAATTGATCAAAACGACATTGAAAGTTTCGATACACACGCCTTGACCTTGAATTGTATCCTACTTGAGAACAGAGTTCGAGCCGAAGCTATTTTTGATAATAGTGTGATAGATACTCAACAAATAGCTCGAATTTTGAATCAGCTCGAAGATATTATTGGCAAAATACAAGTTGAGAGCAACGACACTATTGGTAGCATAGTAAAAATCACGGCTCAAGATATAGAGCAGATAAGCAACTGGAACACAAGTTTACCAGAAACCGTTGATGCGTGTCTTCATGATCTAATCGATCAGAAAGTACTCGAACAGCCAGATGCAGAGGCAGTGTGTTCATGGGATGGAACATTTAGCTATAGCGAAGTCCAGAGTCTTTCAACAAAGTTGGCTCACCATCTTTCCAGTCGTGGGATTTCTCCGGAATCATTTGTTCCTTTCTGTTTCGAAAAGACGAAATGGACAGTTGTAACCATCTTGGCTATAATGAAAAGCGGAGGAGTTTGTGTTCCATTAGATCCTGGTCACCCACAGCAACGGCACGAGGACATCATCAGTCAAGTGAATGCCAAACTGGTCATCATATCGCGTAAGCTGGTCAAGCAATGTCCCTGGCTTGCTCCCAGAGCAGTTATTGTGGACGATTCAGTCTCCCAGCTCCCAATTCCCAATCGAAAATTGCCTACTGTCAAACCTGAGAATGCTGTTTATGTAATATTTACGTCGGGAAGTACAGGGACTCCCAAGGGCGTAGTTTGGGAGCACAGAGGCTTAGCATCTAGTTGCAAAGCGCATGCGGTGGGACTCAACTTTATCGGTCGGTCACGATTTCTCCAATTTGCGGCACACGTGTTCGATGTCAGTGTATCTGAGATGATTACTGTGTTACTTCAAGGCGGTTGTATCTGTGTACCTTCGGAAGAAGAGCGCTTAGGAGATATTGCATCTTTTATACGGGAAATGAGAGTGGACTGGGCATTCCTCACGCCGACTCTTGCACGGCTTATTAAACCACAAGATGTGCCAGGCCTCAAGACACTTGTTCTCGGAGGTGAGTCGATAGGTCAGGACAATGTTGTTCGCTGGGGCCGAAATCTACAGTTGATAATCACATACGGCCCAGCTGAATCCTGTATCTACTGTTCATCGAACGAGGTAACTGAAACTGGAAGAGCGGAAACCATCGGCCGAGCATTTGGATCCAATCTATGGATATCAGATAGCGAAGACCCTTCCAAACTTGCCCCTATAGGAACCGTTGGAGAAATTCTTGTTGAGGGTCCAATCTTGGCACGAGGTTATTTGAACGACAACGAAAAAACAAATGCTTCTTTTGTAGTCGAGCTCCCATGGTCTCGAACAAATAATATCGACCTAAAGCGACGGTTTTATCGGACGGGAGACTTAGGGAGATACAATAGAAATGGTGTTATCGACTTCGTTGGACGGAAAGACGGACAAGTTAAAGTGCGAGGTCAACGTCTCGAAATGAACGAAGTTGAACATAAGTTGTCCCGGATCGATGAAGTCAAGCATGTAGTCGTGGCTTTCCCCAACGCTGGACCATATCAAAAGAAGCTTGTTGCTACTGTGGAATTGCGCCATGAAATGGCAATTGCAAACGACTCTGTTCTAACGCTTTTCCCGGCCTCCAGAAAGGACCAAACTGTGTCAATGATTTCTAAAGTGCGAAAAGATGTATGGCAAATGCTACCTGAGTACATGATACCAACTATATGGATCCCTCTCCTCAACATTCCCAAAAATACGTCGGGAAAGGTAAACAGGTTCTCCGTAAAGGAATGGATATCCAATTTGAATGACGAAACATCAGCGCTTATATCTGAGTTGTCGATAGAGAAGGATTTTACGCAACCAAGAACGCCAATGGAAAGGGAGTTACAACAGATCTGGGGAGATATTCTTAACCTCCCCTTAAATCGAATTGGAATTGATATGCCTTTCCTTAGGCTTGGGGGTGATTCCATTAGTGCTATGCAAGTCATGGCAAAGTGTCATGCCAACAATATCGCCATCACAACCCAGCATATCCTTCGACATCAAACAATTGAGAAACTGGCTCTAGAGGCAAAGCTCATTAAGCTTGACGATCTACCCACTGCCATAAAGGAGGACGGAGCACCATTTAAACTCTCCCCTATTCAACAGCTTCATGTTGACCGTGCGCCTGATGAAGACAAGTTTTCCCAGAGCTTTTTGCTCAAGATAAACCAGGAAGTGTCCTCACAGTCTCTCTACAATGCGATGGAAGTACTCGTCGAGAGACATTCGATGCTTCGAGCTCGATTCACCCAATCTATAGAGGGGACCTGGGCTCAGCAAATCATCCCGTACACTCGCGGTCTCTTCTCGTATAGTACTTCTGAGATTCAGGATACAAGTGTGGGGGAGCTAGAACAGTCGATTGCTACAACCCAAGAACGTTTGGATATCTGCAACGGTTTGGTATTCGCCACACATCTCTTCACTACTCATCCAGGCGACCTTATTCTCCTACTCACCGCCCATCATCTCGTTATCGATTTGGTTTCTTGGAGGGTTCTTCTGTCAGAACTTGAAGAGCTCATTCGCCATGGACGTATCTCGACAGCAGCGCCGCTTTCCTTCCAAGCTTGGAGCCGTATGGAAGCCAACTACACCTCCGAGTCTCTTATACCTGTTTTGCCGTTTGATGTTCCTCGAGCTGACTACGATTATTGGGGCATGGCCAGCAGTCCCAACCGAACTTGCGATACAACTATTTCGGCCTTTTCAATTCCTGAAGAAATGACCCTGAAGCTTTCAGAGTGTAATGAAGTATTGAATACGGAATTGCTGGAGCTCTTGATATCTGCTGTCACCTACTCCTTTGCACAGACATTCCCAGATCGGACGATTCCTCCTGTTTTTACTGAAGGGCATGGCCGAGAGCCTTGGGATTCAGCAATAGATCTCTCACGAACGGTCGGCTGGTTTACAACAATGTACCCAGTATTTGTCCCTACTCAAACCAGCCTAATCGATACCATTCGCCAAGTGAAGGATGTACGAAGAAGCGTCCCTTATAATGGAAGACCATACTTTGCATCACGCGTTCATAATGCTCAAGGCAAAGAAAGTTTCGGCCACCATTTTCCTTTCGAGATTTTACTTAACTATTCTGGGGCTTATCAGCAACTGGAGCGTGAGGATGCACTTTTCAGCTTCCTGGAATCGGATGCCCTATCTCTCGACTCATCCCAAATGAAGCGGTTTGAGTTATTCGACATTGAAGTCAGCTTGCATAAAGGAGCCCTTCAGTTCATGTTCTCTTACAGTACCAAGATGAAACATCAAGAACGAATTGGTCAATGGGTCAACAGCTGTTATGCAACCTTGACAAAGATTGCAACTGAGTTACCCTCAGTGAGCCTCGGTTTAGCGCTGAGCGACTTCCCGCTTATTTCAATGACATACTCCGATATCGATAAGCTGACAAATATATTGCTGCCGGCTGCCGGCATTAGAGCAGAAGACATTGAAGACATCTATCCCTGTACCACGATGCAAGAGGGTATCTTGGTTGCCCAGATTAAAGAACCCGAAAAATATAACGTCCAGTCCATCTTCCGTATCTCACCAGGGCAAGGTCACCGAGCCAGCATTGACGTCCCAAGATTTCAGAGCTCCTGGCAATCCGTCATAAAACGCCATGCGATTCTCCGAACAGTGTTCGTTGAGGGACTTTCTGGTGACGGATTGTTTCAACAAGTGGTGCTTAAAACATATAATGCTGATATATTCAACCTCGAATGCGACACTGAAAAAGATGCTATGCGGCTTCTAGCGGAGTATCCTTTATGTACTTACAGCGAGCTCCAGCCACCCTACCGCCTTGGAATCTGTAAGGTGCAATCTGGAGCTGTCTATTGTAGGCTAGAAATTAGCCATGTTCTTAACGACGCCATGTCTTCTCAGGCAATATACAGAGATCTTGCGCAGCTTTATAATGGATACGATTTGAGTGACACGGCACCATCGTACAAGGAATATGTTTCCTATTGCATCAGCAATCCAATAAGCGCTTCAGATGATTATTGGTCGAGCTATCTTCGTGGTGTCAAGCCATGCCATCTTCCTCTGCTAGAAGTGCACTTGAGCAACGAACGAAAAGCGCTTACAGTGAATGCCGAGTTCTCGGCATTTGACACTTCGCTATTGCGCAAATTTTGTATTGATGCTGGGTTGACTCCTGCCAACGTCTTTCAGGCTGCGTGGGCTATGGTTCTGCGCACATATACCGGTGAAGATGACGTCTGCTTCGGCTATGTTTCCTCGGGAAGAGAACTCCCCATAGCAAATATACAGGACATAGTTGGTCCTTTGATTAACATGCTTGTATGTCGTTCTAATCTGCCCAAGGAGAAACCTATTCTTGAGGTCATTGAGCAGATGCAAGAGGATCATATTTCCAGTCTATCTCATCAACGGTCCTCGCTCGCAAAGATCCAAAATACACTACAAGTTTCCAAGGAAGGCTTGTTTAATTCCGCTATGTCGGTGCAGAAAGTTACACCGACCCCGATCACGAATCCGAATGAGGCTTCTATAGAACAGGTTGGGGGTTACGACCCTACCGAAGTAAGTATCTCTGGGTCTTTGATTCACCAACATACCTTTAATACCACTTCTTCGTCGATACAGTATCTTACAAGTCTTTAGTTTGACATTATGGTGAACGTAGCCGATTTCCCTACGTGTTTAGACATATCAATGAATTACCTGAGTCATAGATTGTCGGAAATGCAGGCTCAGCGCATTATAAATACTTTTGCAAAAATTATTTCTTCAGTCGTGTCGACCCCGAGCCAGAAAATTGGCAATATTGACCCTCTCAGTGATTTTGACAAGTCTCAAATCAACAGTTGGCATCAACAATTGTCAAAACCGCCGGTCGTTGAGGAATGCATTCACGAAGCCTTTGCAGAGCGGGCCAAGCTCCATCCAGACGCACCAGCAATAGCCTCATGGGATGGCGAACTTACTTATTCACAGCTGGATGACTTGTCAACACGTTTAGGGCATCACCTTGCTAGTATTGGTGTTAAGCCAGAAACTATTGTACCACTATTATTCGAAAAGTCGACTTTGGTGGTTGTTTCAATTCTAGCCGTTCTCAAAGCTGGAGGATCCTGTGTAACGCTTGATATACTTCTTCCCCCCCAACGCATACGGGGCATCATACAAGTAACTAAAACTCGAGTTATGCTTACTTCAGCTGCTCAGCAAAACCTGGTCACGGATCTGGCTGAAAGTGTTGAAAGTGTTGTAATCGATCACGATTTCATTCGCTCACTCCCACTACCAGCTGGCAATGCTGATATTAGCCCCGTATGCTCGTCTATCCGACCCGATACTTTGGCGTTTGTTGTCTTCACATCTGGCTCCACTGGTACTCCAAAAGGCGTCATGTTAGAACATAAGACCGTGTGCGTTAGCGCTCGAATCCATGCGGATGTTGAGCACGCAGGGCCTGAGGCAAGGTATCTGCAATTTTCCGCCTTCTCCTTCGATGTTTATATATCCGACATTTTTGTACCGCTATTATGTGGCGGTTGTGTTTGTATTCCTACAGAAGAGGAGCGGAGATCGGATCTGGCTGCTACAATCACTCGTCTCAACGTGACACACGCTACCCTGACTCCGACAATTGGAGCATTCTTTACACCAAAAGACGTCCCAACATTAAAAACGCTAAACCTTGGTGGAGAGGCTTTGACCAAAGAAAATATAGCCACCTGGGCCAAACATGTTCACCTGCTCAATGTGTATGGTCCTTCAGAGACGTCTAACTATGTTAGCACATCAATTACCGACATAGCCCAGCCTGCCAATCTTGGACGCGCAGATGGACTTAATGTATGGCTAGTCGACATTTACAATAGCAACAGGTTAGCTCCAATCGGTTGTATTGGTGAGCTTTATGTCGAAGGTCCAACTTTATCCAGAGGTTACCTTAACGACCCTGCCAAGACCGAGGAATCCTTTATAGTAAACCCGCCGTGGATAGACAGCACTTGGGAAGATGCAATTAAACCAGGACGTGTATATCGAACTGGAGACATTGTACGATACAACTCAGAAGGCACCTTCGTCTATGTTGGCCGCAAAGACTCCCAGATTAAAATCCGTGGCCAACGATTGGAAATAGGAGAAATTGAGCATCATTTGCTGAACATAAAGAATGTTAAAAACGGATTTATCGATTATCCTAAATCTGGACCTTGTTCCAATAAGCTTGTGGCCGTCATTACTGTTCACGGAGTGTCGCACACCAATGACAATTCAGTATTAAGTATCGTTTCATCCATGTACACTGGCGGAGTTTCGAGGATTATATCGGAAATCCATAATTCGTTGAGTGATAAGCTTTCGGCATGGATGATGCCAAACGTCTGGATTGTAATTGAAGAAATGCCAGTATCTGCCTCTCTAAAACTAGATAGAAGTAGACTGAGGAACTGGCTTGCCCAAATGAGCGACCAAACATACGACCAAATATCGCAGCTCTCGATAGACACGTTAGTCATAGCACCAACAACTATTTTGGAGAAGCAGATTCAAGAAATCTGGTCCGAAGTTCTTAACATCTCCGAGGATAAAATTGGCGTCCAGAAATCATTTCTTCGACTTGGCGGGGATTCTATTACTGCGATGCAGGTTATAGCAAAATGCCGGACGATAAATATTGTCATCTCAGTGCCTGACATCTTGCGCAATCTTACTATCTCCCAATTGGCCGTTCGAGCACAGTCTGTCAAGGTCAGTAAGCTCGAAGTCAAAGAAGAATATGACGCAGAGTTCCAGCTGTCTCCAATTCAGATCTTGCACCTAAATCGCGGGTCTGGTGGTGACAAATTCTCCCAGAGCATCTTACTTAGAGTAAAAGAAGATATCTCATCTCAGTATCTTCAGGAAGCTCTTGAGATTTTGGTGGAACGTCACTCTATGCTGCGCGCAGCATTTACCAAGTCTCCCAGCGGAGAATGGAGTCAAAAGATTAAAGCGTATGCGCCTGGTCTATTCTTCTACGGCTGTTCAGAAGCGCTGGATTCTAAAGATCTTGGCCCTCTCATTAATGAAACCAAAGAGAGTTTAGATTTTTGTGGAGGTCATGTGTTCGCGGCCCATCTTTTCAATACTTTGTCGGATGGTCCTATTCTTTTCCTAGCCGCACACCATCTTGTTATGGACTTAGTCTCATGGCGAATAATTCTTTCGGATTTAGAGGAAAGTTTGCGCCAGGGACGAATTTCAGCACCGAGACCACTTCCCTTCCAAACTTGGAGTCGGATGCAGCTTCAACACGCTGAATCTATTCGCCCTGCTGATAGTTTGCCATTTCAAGTCCCTACGCCGAACTATGCATACTGGGGTATGGCGGATCGTCCTAACTTGGTTTGTGATACAATCTGCAAGACATTTTCAATCAACCCAGAAACGACATCAGCGCTTGTGGATGAGTGTAATAGGCCTATGAGAACCAACCTTATAGAGCTCCTGCTCTCTGCAATCTCTTTTTCCTTTGCACGAGTATTCGTAGACCGTACGGCCCCAGCCATTTACAATGAAGGACATGGCCGAGAGCCTTGGGATAGTTCTATCGATCTCTCAAGAACAGTCGGGTGGTTTACAACTATGTACCCTGTTGTTGTGCCAACAAAAAACACAATCGGCGACACCATCAAAACGACAAAAGATATTCGACGAACGATACCAAGCAATGGGTGGACCTATTTCACATCCCATCTGCTTACGTCAGAAGGAAGGGATATGCTCGCTAACCAGTTCCCCTTCGAAGTCTTGCTAAACTATTCTGGTTCTTTTCAACAACTAGAACGTAGTGAGGGCCTTTTCACTCCGCTATCAGACGAGGTCTCTGGTCCTAGAGATTCACCTCAAATGTCGCGTTTTGAGCTGTTTGGAATCGAAGCGGCCATAGACAAAGGTTCCCTGCGATTTGATTTCAATTATAATATTCATATGAAGCACCAAGATCGCATTCAAGAATGGATCAAACAGATAAAGATTGTTTTGCAGCAAATGGCTACAGAGCTGGTTTCCATGGAGCCGGAGCTCACATTAACAGATTTTCAACTTCTGCCATCTATAAGCTATGCCGATATTCACAAGCTGACGACAGAAATATTGCCGCAGATTGGTATCCGAGATATACAGGATATTGAGGACATATACCCTTGTACTCCCATTCAGGAAGGCATGCTGGTAGCTCAAATAAAGGAACCCCAGAATTATAACGTCCAAAACATTTCTCACGTTTTGCCAGCACCAGGGGAACAAAGAATAAATGTAGAGAGGCTTCAAAATGCATGGCAAGCGGTTGTCAATCGTCACGCCATTCTTCGAACGATCTTTGTGGAGGGTGTTTCTAGCACTGACGGCCTATTTCAACAGATTGTCCTTAAGTCATCCAAAGCTGCATTCTTCCACTTGGAATGCAGCAATGAGCAAGACGCCCTCAGGCTACTTCAAGGGTATGACTCAATAGATTTCACAGAACTTCGACCTTCTCATCGTTTTGGAATTTGTGAAGTAACATCGTCTGGTGATGTGTATTTCAGATTAGAGATCAGCCATGCTCTGATTGATGCATTTTCGACGCCAATCATAATGACGGAACTCGCGCAGGCCTATGCAAACACGCTACCAAATAGTCAAGGGCCATTATACGCTGACTATGTTTCATACATTCAATCTCAACCCCTGAATGAATCTCTCGAATTCTGGAAAAATAAACTTGCTGGCCTCACACCATCCCACTTTCCGGTTCTTGATGGGAGCGAAAGCCAGCAAGTCTCACGAATTGAGACGAAAGATGTTCAAATCCCCTTTGTTGATGTTGCAACAATTCATGCTTTCTGCGAGGAGAATTCTATTACACCATCAACGCTCCTTCAGTTTGTCTGGTCTTTCGTACTGAAGACTTACACTCAAAAGGAGTCAGTTTGTTTTGGATATCTATCCGCAGGCCGAGATTTACCAGTTCATGGCATCGAGAATGCTGTGGGACCATTCATTAACATGCTTGTTTCTCATACTAATTTTATCGGTGATGATTCGGTCATGAGTGTATTACGAAATATTCATTCCAATTTTGTGGACAGCCTGCCTCACCAGATCTGCTCTCTAGCATCAATACAACACGAACTGAACCCAGATGGCTCCACTCTATTCAACACGGCAATGTCGATTCAGAGGAGAAGTGATTCAGCATCTGGTAGTATGGACAACTCTAGCATTCAGGTCAAGGCTCTTGATGGACAAGATCCCAACGAAGTAGGTTTTCTCTAATTAGAACTCGCAGAACTCACTAGTGACTTGTATCTAGTATGACATCGTTGTAGCAGTCTATGATTCCGAAGAAGCTCTCGATATTTCAATCCTCTACACCGATTACCTGACTGAAGCTGCAGCTACGAGGATTGCCCACACATTTTCCAAGGTTTTATCTTCCGTAACTGCAAGCCCAAACCAGATGATCAAGGACTTGGACCCTCTAAGCGCCTACGATATATCACGGATTCAAAACTGGCGTTATCCCTATCCTGAAGGCAATCGACGATGTCTCCATGAAGCTTTTACCGCGCAGGCACTAGCTCGCCCGAAGGACATCGCTATATCATCGTGGGATGGGGAACTAACGTACGCTGAGCTTGACGATCTCTCGAACAGATTTGGATACTACTTGGCCATTTCTAAGGGGATTAAACCTGAAGTTATTGTCCCTCTCTGCTTTGACAAATCCATTTGGTCTGTCGTTTCAATGCTCTCCGTTCTTAAAGCAGGTGGAGCTTGTGTGAATCTGGACGTCTCACATCCTCTCAGCCGAATGCAGAATATAATTCTCGAAGTGAATGCGCATGTTATGTTAGCTGGGCCAACTCACCATGCCAAATTTAGCGGCTTTGTTGATACCGTTATTGCAGTAGACAAAGCCTTTGTCTATTCACTTGCAACGTATAATGGTCCCAGTTCACTAGCTGTTAAATCAAATAACTTAGCTTTTGTTGTATTCACGTCTGGATCATCGGGGAAGCCGAAGGGAATCATGTTGGAGCATCAAACAGTTAACTTCAGTTGTCGCGGCTATAGAGAAGTTCTCGACGTTAACCCAGATTCTCGCCTCTTCCAATTTTCGGCATACGCTTTCGATGTACATATCACAGAGATCTTCATGCCTCTTATTTATGGAGCTTGTTTGTGTATGCCATCTGAGTTCGAAAGAAAGGACCAGTTAGGAGCCGCGATCCATCGATTCAAGTCAACCCACATATTCTTGACGCCGACTGTGGCTACAGTTTTAGAGCCGAAGGAAGTACCAACACTCAAAAAAATGCTTCTTGGGGGTGAGGCACTTTCAAAGGAAAATCTATTGGTGTGGGCAGATAAACTCGACCTCTTTAGTGTCTATGGACCTTCCGAGACGTCAAATTGGGTCTCAACCCATCGAATGGTAACTGCAGAAGAACAGCCTGCTAACCTTGGACGTGGCGTTGATATCGATTCGTGGATTATAGACCCAGAAATTAACGAGCGGCTTGTTCCTATTGGTTGTGTCGGTGAGCTCTGTGTTGCTGGCCCTTCATTGTCTCGTGGATACATCAATGATCCTGTCAGGACAGAAGAAGCTTTTGGTTTTAGTCCACCTTGGGCTATAGGTGCGAATGGTATTAAACATAATCGGGTTTACCGCACTGGTGATCTAGTTCGATATAACTCAGATGGTACTTACAGCTATATAGGCCGTCTTGACTCTCAAATAAAGATTCGCGGTCAACGCCTCGAGCTTGCCGAAGTCGAGCATCATCTAGTCGATGCCCCAGGAGTAAAATATGGAGTAGCCGCAGCCCCAAAATCAGGACCATGCGCTGGCAGACTTGTGGCTGTTATGACTCTTCACCAGTTTGCGGAGCTAGAGGATCCAAAAGCTCTACGAGTTGTACCCTCGTCCTTCAAAGAGGAGATATCAAAGGCGACCCTAATAGTATATGATTATACTGCTGAAAAGTTACCTAGTTGGATGGTGCCAACAGTATGGATAATAGTCGAGAATCTTCCACTCTCTGCATCAGGAAAGCTAGATCGTAAGACCATCCGAAAGTGGGTTACAGAAATGGACGAGGAAACCTTCCGACAGGTGTCTCAACAATTTCTTGAAGCCTCGGTCCTACCGCCTACTACACACGAAGAGAAGGAGCTGCAACGCCTGTGGAGCGACATATTGAATATCAGTCCGGAAAGCATAGGATCCAATAGCTCGTTCTTACGTCTTGGTGGTGACTCTATTGGTGCTATGAAACTAGTAGCCGCCGTTCGTCGCGAAACATCATGGTCCCTCACTGTGGCTGATGTGTTCCGTCAATCGACACTCGCCGCTATGGCCGTTGCAGCTACTTCATCTCCTTCACCAATAAGTTCTATCCAGACGATAGCACCATATGCCCTAATTCAAGGGTGGTGTGATGATGTTGAGTCTCTATGTAAGTATGCTGCGACACAGTGCGATTCCGTTGAACCAGAGCATATCCAGGATATCTACCCATCAACCAGCTTACAAGAAGGCCTTCTTGCTCTATCGGCCAAGAAACCTGGAACATATGTTGCAAGATATATATTCTCACTTCCCATACACTTAGATATAGAGAAATTCAAATCGGCATGGAACCATGTCGTCTCTCTCTACCCAATCCTCCGCACTAGGCTAATAGCTACGGAGTCATTCGGTACCCTCCAGATAGTCACTAATCATCAAATAATCTGGCATGCCGCATTACCAGGAGAGACGCTAGAAGCATATCTGCGGCAAGATAAAGAGAAAAATATGGCATTGGGGACCGGGCTATGTCGGTTTGCGATTATGGCTGGCCATTTTGTTATCACAGCTCATCACGCAGTGTACGACGGTTGGTCACTGCCAGCTCTAATAGACGACGTAACCAAAATCTACCTTGACAAAGCGATACCGGATAGAAAGCCTTTCAACCACTTTATTAACTATCTTAGAGGTATTGAGCAGTCAGCCTCTGATAAATACTGGGCTTCTCAACTGGCTGGCGCCAAGTCAGCGGTGTTTCCAAGACTCCCTACTCAAAGCTATCAACCTATTGGTAGCTCTACTATAGTCCATGAAATGGATTTAGCTCGAAAAAAGAATAGCAACTTCACGACATCCACGCTCCTTAAAGCTGCCTGGGCTCTAGTTGTAGCTCGCTACACCGATGAGACTGACGTTACATTTGGCGTAACAGTGTCTGGCCGTAGTGCCCCGGTGGAAGGGATCGATGGCATGATAGGAACAACAATCGCCACTGTTCCTATACGAGTGAAGTTAGACAATGTAGCTGATCGTTCAGCGGCTCAACTTTTGGAACAAATTCAGCAGCAATCATTTGATATGATTCCATTTGAACAGGTGGGGTTACAGGAGATAGGAAAACTTAGCCCAGAAGCGCGAGCAGCGTGCCGTTTCCAAAATCGGTTAATCGTACAACCCCAGGGAGCAGGTGATACTCAATTCAAGACCTTGGAGATAGAGAGCGTCGATGAGGATGGCGAGAATTTCCATACCTATGCCATCACTTTGGACTGTATTCTTCTTGAGACAGGTGTTAGCGTCACGGCTGTCTTTGATGAATCAGTCGTAGACGCTCAGCAGATGACAAGAATCCTTCATCTGTATGAAAATATTATTAGGGAGCTTGAAAAAGACGATGCTACAATTGACAATATCACCAAGATCTCAGTACAAGATCAACGAGAAATCGAGAGTTGGCACGAGCCTTTGCCCCCAGCGCTCGAGAGATGTATACATGAGGACTTCACTCGCCAAGCACTAGCCCAACCACAGGCTCCAGCAATATCCTCATGGGAAGGAGAACTCACTTATGCTGAGTTAGACAGCCTTTCAGACCGGTTCGCCTTCGAGCTTGTACGCCTCGGTATTACTCTAGAAGTTGTGGTTCCGCTCTGCTTTGATAAATCATTGTGGGTTGTTGTTTCCATGCTTGCAATCCTCAAGGCTGGTGGCGCTTGCATGACCCTGGATACCTCCCACCCAGCCGGCCGTATGAGAGATATGTGTCGAGGAGTCCAACCACGTGTAATACTTACGGCGCCTGAGTACTCTGAGCGCTGGCTCTCTATGGATAGCACGGTGATTGTAGTCGACGAGCAATACATTAGATCTCTCCCACCTCGAAGCGGTCCTGCGTGCACCACTGTTCGACCCGAGAACCTATCCTTCCTCATCTTTACGTCAGGATCGACGGGAAAGCCAAAAGCCATTATGTTGGAGCACAAATCTGTGTGCACTAGTTCGCGAAATCACGCAAATCTTTTCGACGTCAGTCCTGGCTCGCGTTGTTTGCAGTTTTCCGCATTCGCATTCGATGTTTATATCTCTGACATATTCACGGCCCTTATGTATGGAGCTTGCGTCTGTGTCCCTTCCGAAGAAGAAAGGCGAAGTGACATGGGATTATCTAGTGCTATCAACAGACTTCAGGCTAGCCATGCGTATCTCACTCCTACCGTTGCGACTTGGTTTCAGCCAGATGATGTGCCTACACTCAAAAATGTTGCATTAGGTGGTGAGCCACTGACTAGGGAGAATATATCTACCTGGGCTAGTAAGGTTTACCTTGTCAATGTTTATGGCCCTTCAGAAACTTCAAACTGGGTATCCTACAAAGTCGTAGACCAAAATACCAAGCAGCCAGGAAATATCGGATCAGGACCATGTACTAATTCATGGCTTGTCGACCCTAATAACCCCGATCAGCTCGCTCCAATTGGCTGTGTTGGCGAAATCTATGTTGAAAGCCCTACTTTATCTCGCGGCTATTTGAATGATCCAGTACGGACTGCGGAATCATTCATTATCAATCCTCCATGGGCAGCAAGTCAGTCAAATCAACGACGAATGTATCGAACAGGGGATCTAGTTTGTTACAATTCAGATGGAACATTTTACTTTGTAGGACGAAAAGATTCTCAACTAAAAGTGCGAGGTCAGAGATTAGAACTTGGCGAGGCGCAACACTGTATCAGCGAAGCCGAGAATGTACGACACTGTTTCGTCGAGTTTCAGAAAACAGGCCCTTGTGCTGGTAAACTGGTCGCCGTAGTATCACTTCATGATTTCTCAGGCCAAAATTCGAGAATTTTACAAATTCTACCAGCAGAACATAAAGATCAAGCATCGAAAATAATTTCTACGGTCTGCGATTTTGTTTCTGACAAGCTCCCAGCATGGATGGTGCCGACAATATGGATAGTGGTGGAGGAGTTACCTATGTCTGCATCTGGTAAACTAGATCGATCACGGCTGAGGGGCTGGCTATCTGAAATGACCCCCGAAACTTTCAACTTGATTTCAGAGCTGTTTGTGGAATCTTTAGTAACAGAGCCAACTACACCAACAGAGAAGCTACTTCAGGCAATCTGGAGCTCTGTTTTACAAATTGACTCCGCAAAAATAGGAGGCAACAGCTCCTTTTTGCGGCTTGGTGGAGATTCTATCAGTGCGATGCAACTCATTTCAAGATGTCACAAGAGCGGTTTGCTAGTCACAGCGTATGATATCCTTCGAGGCTGTACGATCTCAGAGCTCGCTACTAAGTTAGACTCTGCGCTACATGAACAGGGACATGAGGAGACATATTCCACGAAACCCTCGCTAGAAGCTATCTCACCGGAATTAATGGATGCAATACGGTCACAGGCACGACAGGAATCTCCTGTGATAAGTGAATTAGCCGCTGCTTCCGACTTCCAGGTTGCATCTTTGACTCAGCAGATGCTCAGACATCATGGAAACCTCAACTACTATATATTCGATATCAACGGTCCTCTCGATATTGATCATTTGGAATCTTGTTGCCAACTCCTGGTGAAGAAACATCCAATCCTAAGAAGTGTGTTCGTTGCGCATAGACGGAGTATTCAGCAGGTTGTCTTGGAGAACGAATCGGTTAAGTTCTCTCGCCTCTCGGGCAACAAAGAGGCTTGCTACTCCATCATTCGGGAAGACCAGCGCAGTCAATTCAGTCTTGGAGATATTTTTACCGCCTTCTTTTTAGTTGAAGAGGATTCTCACCATCATTCGCTCATAGTTCGACTCGCACACGCGGTATACGATGGCGTTTCTATTTCCAAGGTATTCTCCGATCTCAAAGAAGTCTATGCCGGCTGCAATATGGCAGATTATTCCGACTTCTCGCCGTACCTCCGGCATAAAGATTCTTTAATCCAAAGATCCCAAACCTACTGGCGCAATTATCTTCAAGGCGCAACGATAACTAAGTTTCTTTCGCGCCCCCGACCCTCGTATAAGGACTTCGCAAATTGTTCAGTCCACAAGACGATTCCACTTGTATCTCTTTCAAAGCATGGGATCACCACAGCAAACATAATCAAAGGCGCTTGGGCACTATGCTTGGCACAACTCTCTGGAAAGTCTGATGTTGTCTTTGGAGAACTGGTAAATGGTCGTGGCATGCCCGTACCTGGAATTGACAATATGATTGGAGTCACCATTAGCAACCTTCCAGTCCGAGTACAGCTGGATGGGTCCCTGACTGTTTTAGACTTACTTCGGAAGATTCAAGAGAGACAGCTTGAGAGTATGCCATTCGAATCATTTGGCTTTAACGAAATAGTCGAACAATGCACTGATTGGCCAGGTTGGATCCAATTTGGCTCGATTATCACGCATGATAACATTGCTATGCCTCATAAGTCTTTCTCGACTTCGCAGTCAGAGTGGAATCTGAGAGAGGTGTATGGAAACGGAAATGATGAAGCAGACATTGGTGTTGTATCGACTAGCGAAGGAGACAGCTTGTCTATCGCGATTGCGTTCTGCAACAACGTCCTGTCTACCGAATTCATGAACGAGGTGCTCGGCCAGCTATGTAACTTGATAGAATGTTTCGGCACTAATCCACAGGCCAAACTACCAGATTATTCCGTACCTCTATTCGGCCAACGCATCCCCTTACCACATGCCCAAGGCACCCTCTCAAAGAAACTGATCACTTCTACCCGTTCGGAGAGCAAAATTCTCAGCGTCGTGCAACAAGTTTGGGAGTCTGTCCTCCGTGACGAAGAAGGAACATTTGCCCTCGAGCAAATTTCTGAGAACACGCCATTCTACAACGTTTGGGGAAAGATTATTGCAGCCGCTCAATTCAGTTTCGAATTCCGGCAAATGGGATTCGATATAAGTATGGAGGAGGTTATTGAGCATCCCACAATTCGTTTGCAGGTTGACTTATGTGTTGAGAAGTCAGGTGCGATTGGTCTCGTTGATAATTAGTTCTCATAAGCGAAGCATCAGCATGTATATAACACTCGAACATTTCTACCATGAATTCACCTCCTGTATCATATATTTGTCCCTTTTATGTTCGTACATTATCTGGTGATGTAAGTTATACTACGCATTGATTCTCTGAATATATAGTTTAAACTACTATTTGGGTATTAGATAATTACTTTACATCACTAACGCGGGACGATAGATGCGAATTTCACCACTTGAGTAAGCCAGACCTGAGCACTTCGCCCCATTATTCGTTCTATCTCCTCTATTACTGTATTGCTATGGCGGCTAATCCTCCGTTTCGTGGATATATTTACCTTTTTAGAGGTTGCGGCTACTCAGAGATCTGCAATAACAGTGACCCTTTTATTCAGCTAGGATAATGGTATCTGCAATAGAATATTTGTCTTTGACCTGGTAACGGGCGTGATGTTAATTGCAAGCTGCCCCAGGCAACTGAAATATCCCTTGTCTGAAGTTCAGTTTAATATCAAGGTCCGAAAGCTTAACGGTGGTATCCCGGATACTATTTGTATGAATGATAATATATAATATTGGTTTCCAGAAGCTAAGTCATTCAGGGTAAGATATTTTTCAATTAAAATCAGTTATATCAAGCATTGGTTGCATTCTGGTTGCACCAGTTTATGAGAAATTAGAGTGGTGTAAATATAACAATTCAAATACGCTTCTGAGCAGAAAGTTTTATGATAAACGAGCGTAGTATCAGCTGAAGCAACTAATGAGGCTAAATAGCCTGTGAATTCAGAGCAATACATTGGGACTCAACTCAAACTTAACTCCTGACTAAATAAGAACTCAATAAAAGTTGGCAAGATCATATCCTCGTAGTTCTAACCCCCGTCCCCGTCTTCAACCTGCGTTTCAGCAACGAAAACTTCTTTACCTTCTCCTGTACCTCTGGCTCCGCCATCAGAGGCTTTGCCATACCTGCCATATCACCTAATAAAGGAAACTTAAAGATGTCCGCTACTACAAGCCCGATATTTGCATCCCGTGCTAGGGCTACGAGAAAGATTGCCGACAACGAGCTCCCGCCGACGGCGAAAAAGTTCGACTCAATGGTTATATCGTCCACATTGATATTGAGGACTTGTCTCCATAAGCCAGCGAGCTTAATCTCCATTGGGGTTGAGGGTGGACGTGATTGCGCTTCACCAGGCGAGGGCGATGAAAGAGACGTGAGGTCGTGCATAGAGAGTTGGCTTGCATGTTGGTGTAGCAGCTTGCGATCGGTCTTGCCCGAGACAGATAATGGGATCTTGGAGATAGGTATGTATGCTGTGGGAAGCATGTGGGCGGGTAAATCTACAGCCAGCTTCTGACGCAGGCTGGGGAGGAGGAGCTTTTCAATTTCGGGAGTGGTGTAGTGGGACTTAGGAATAACGATGCTGCTGGGGAGAGATTCACCGGCGCTGGAAATGACGATATAGACCACTAAGATGGTGTCTTTCTCGTTTAGTGGCTTCAGAACATCGGCGATAATCTCAGTTGCAGGAGGAAGATGTCTTTTCACCTGGTACTCTACTTCTCCCAGCTCCAATCTGTAGCCTCGAACTTTCACCTGTGTATCTTTGCGTCGAACAAAGCTTAGCGTTCCGTCCGTATTGAACTTCATCAAATCGCCAGTCCTGTAAATTTGCCTATGTCCTTTCGGCCCCACTTTGTCCATCCACTTCTGATATCCGACGAAGCTACTCTTTGTGAGGTATTCTTGGTTCAAATAGCCCACAGCTGCACATGGGCCTTCCAAGAAAACTTCTCCCACGGTTCCAATAGGAGCCAATCGATCATTATCACCAATCTCAGTGATCCAAGTACGCATGGTAAACGATCTTCCCACATTCGCTGGATCGCAACCACGCTTCATAACTGTAGTAGTGTTAAAGATCGAGCATTCGGTAGCGCCGTAGACCTGTATAAATTTTACATGATCAGCCCACGCCGATATATCACTTTGGGTTATTTCCTCTCCACCGATAGCCAGGGTTTCCAAAGTCGGCACCTCCGAGTATCTCAGTAATCGTGATACGGTTGGGGTTGCGAGGAGGAGATTGGCTTTGAAAGATCGAATGCTGGCTGCCAAACTATTGACTCGGTCTACTTCCGATGGGACACAAATGCACCCACCAACAAAAATCGTGCCGAATATGTCGCTCACGCTGATATCGAAAGTAAATGATCCGAACTGAAATGCTCGAGTTGTGCTAGAACAGCCGAACACCTCCGTTATCTCTGTGACAGAGGTGCATAGTGCGCTATGAGTTAAGAGGACTCCTTTCGGCCTGCCTGTACTGCCTGAGGTAAAGAAAACATAGGCGGAATCTCCTGGTTGTGTTTTAGGAAAGTCAACGGCCTTCAAAGGAAGGTTCTGGACGAAAGAAGGCGTGATAACCACTTCCTGAACTACGCCCGATAACCTTTCTGCAATTGAGGGCGACACGAGGAAGATCTTGGCTTGGCACTCCTCGATGATGGTGGTTTGACGAGAAAGTGGATCCGTGACCGCTACAGGAACGCAGATACCGCCAGCCTTGAGAACAGCAATGATGCTCACAATAGCATACATGGATTTCTCGAGGCAGAATGGTACAAAGGTATTTGTAGTAACCCCAATGCTTCTGAGAAAGATAGCCAGTCCTGTCGCCAGATTGTCAAGCTCTTTATAGGTCATGTCACCGTCCCACGCAGTGATGGCCAAGGCATTTGGTTGGATCCTGACACGTTCCTCAAGAAGAGTATGTAAGCCACTTCCCATTGGCTCTGGTACGTAGCGATTCCATTGCTCGAGGTCCGTGATATCAAATGGACTGATCAATTCTAAGTCTTGGATCCTTGTCGCAGGTTCCAGGTGGCACATCTGTGAGAGGATATGTTCAAACTGCCGCGCAATTCTCGAGACTTGACCTGGATCAATTTCATCGCTATCAAAACTCGCTTTAATGACTAGTTCGTTGGTGCTGCTGAGGAAACATTCCCATACCAGTGGATATGTGAGTGAGTTCTCCATTTCAGAACCCGTTATCGTCCTTTCAAATGGCAACTCCTCTGCGGAGAGATGTTGACTATAGCTAGGCTGAATAACCAATAATGTCCGAAATCCAGCAGCTGTAGAAGCTGAGGCGCCTAGATCCCTGATATTTTGAAGCCCTATGCCTGCAAACTCGATCATTTCGATGCTTTGGCTTTGAATACGGCGGAGAAATCCCTCTACAGTTTCGTTCTTCTCGAAATGCACCCGTATCGGCACCGTGGAAATCGTAGGTCCCATAACTTCCTCGACACATGGCATAGGTACATCACGACCGCTAAGGGTCATGCCGAAAACAACGTCTGATGACTCTTCATAGCGTGCTACTATCAGCGCCCATGCAGCCCTAATGGCCGTCGCAATTGTTATGTCTGTTTGTGGGACAAGTGAAACTTCAACTTTATGAATGATTTTTCCGTCCGTGAGCGGTTGTAACTTTTTAGCCCGTGAAGCTGGGAAGGACGGTGTGGATGCACCTTCCAGGAGATCCCTCCAAAAGACAGCACCGGCTTTCAAGTCAATATTTTGGATGTAGTTAAGGAAAGTGTTCATTCCAAGAGTTTCCAAGCTGGTTCTTTCATGATAGGATTGTTCTACGCAGCTTATAAGCCGGGGAACCGACCAGCCATCATAGGTTGCGTGATGCGCTGTCCAGACTAGGTGGTTTGTACTGGTACTCTTGTCTGTAATGATTGCCCAGCGGTTGAGTGGCCCTCCATATGGCATTGGTATAAGCTTATCCTGTGCAAGATACTCATCTAAACTGTTACACTCTCCTATGTAACAGTACTTGAATTCATCTCCAGTAACTACTTGCATGAGCTCTGAGTTTGACGCCCTCACGATTCGGGTTCGAAGAATGGGGTTTTGTCGGACGACAGAAGACCATGCTGCTCGAAGCTTCTCCATATCTATTGATACGTCCAAGTTGAAAACAAACTGGCCAATATAGGCCCCAACATTGCCTACAGAAAGTGCTATAAGTCCTGTCTGGAGTGGTGTGCAAGGATATATATCTTGGATCGTTTCTTTAGAAATTTTACACTGCTTGCAAGCTGCTGCCACAAGGTGATCCACTTCGTTGGCATTCACCAAACTAAAGGGCTTGACGGTAACATTATTCTCAGGGCTTGCCAAGGAAATTTCTCGGGCGACCTTGGCCATTTGATACAGTACAGGATTCTCAAAGATCTCTGACACGTTGATAGAGAGGCCACTGGCTCGAGCAGCAACAACCAAAGCCATGCTCTTCAAAGAATCGCCACCTCGCCTGAAGAAGTTATCAGACGCTCCAATCAAAGATATCTCCTTACCGAGAACCTGGGCCCATAGATCTTGGAGTCTTCTTTCTATAGTAGTCTGCGCGGCTTGGTATTCGGACTGGGCTAGTGAAAACTGTTCCCACTGCTCATTTGAGAGATTTGATACAATCCGATGCAGTGCCTGGCGGTCGAGTTTCCCATTGGCCGTTAATTTGATTTGTCTTAAAGGAATATAAACAGATGGGACCATATAGGATGGCAAAGCCTTCTTTAAATTGTTCTCAATAGCGAGGAAAGTGGCGAGTAAGGACTTCGATACGGGTATCACTAAGTCGCTACAGCTCTCGGATTCATCCCTTAAGCAGAGGAAGGCAGCGATAACTTTTGTCTCCGGTCTACCTGGTGGTGATACAACCTGAGCAGATATACCCCTTATTCCTGGCACAGCAAGTGTGATATGATGCTCAATCTCACCTAGCTCGATTCTTTGACCACGTATTTTGACTTGGGTATCTTTTCGACCGACGAAGCTTAGAGTGCCATCATCATTAAACCTCACCAAATCTCCCGTTTTATAGAGACGGGCGGACTGTTTGTGGCCATTGCTTTGATCTGTATCCAGCCAAGCCACGGATTGTAGAAAGGCTTTCTTGGTGACCTCTGGACGGTTAAGATACCCCCTAGCCAGGATATGGCCCTCGATGAGAAGCTCCCCTACACAGCCGATAGGCGTAAGCCTATTGTGGTTCCATGGTTCTGCTATCCAAAGGCGACATCCGAAATGCTTTCCCAGGTCTTTTGGCTTACTAGTAATGGTTCGTGGTTCAGTGCTCATACAGTGTATCGACGCTTCCGCAGGCCCATAGACAGAAATGAGATCTACTGCATCAGCCCATGTGCGAATAACATTTGGGGTAGTAGACTCTCCTCCCACTAGAAGCGTTGACAAGCAAGGTACGTCTATGGGACGGAGAAGACTTGCCACGAACGGGTTCAGGACTGCCCAGTTCGCATTTAACTTGTTAATGGCTCCAGCCAAGTTGTTAGACCGGTCTTCAGGTGACGGTATACACACGCAGGCACCTCGCATGAGAGAGGTAAAGATATCTCCCAAACTGATATCGAAGGTATATGCCACGAATTGGAAGACTCTCGTTTTGGGGTTGATATTCCACCTGGAGCCATGGGCTTCTGCACTCGTACAGAGCGCGCCGTGTTCGAGGACAATCCCCTTGGGAACTCCCGTGCTTCCAGAGGTGAATACAACAAATGCTGCATCATGAGATGTGACAGACGTAATCGGTCCTTGCTGCCTCTGAGGGAGACTATTAACAAAAGATGGGTGAATAGCGACGACTCTCTGAACAAGCTTTTGGCAAAGAGCAATATGCTGAATTGCGCAAACAATGAGCCTGGCGTCTGTATCCTCCACAATCACCTGGAGTCTCGCCATGGGCTGTTGGGCATCAATAGCAACACAAGCCCCTCCAGACTTCAATACAGCTAGCATTGATACCACCGTCCAGGCTGACTTATCGAAGCAAACAGGCACCAGAACTCCTGGCCCAATTCCCAACTCAACCAAATAATGACTCAATCTAGTTGACAGACTATCAAGTTCGCTGTAAGTAAAGCTTCCGTCCCAAGAGCATATGGCCTCAGCCTGTGGACGCAATGCTACTTGCTCTGAAAAGATCTGGTGTATACAAGAATCTACTCTGTTGATTGGTTTGTTGTTGAACTCCCACACCTTGGTTTTATCATCAGGACTGAAGATTTGAATATCCTCAATACATGTATCACCAGATTCTCGGCATAGCTGCTGCATAACAAATTCCAAGTGACAAGCCCATCTCTGAACCTGAGCTTTGGAAACGGCATTCTCGTTGAAGTTGACCTTGAGCGTGGGCTGCCCTCCTTGAAGATAGTAGTCGACCGAAAGGACATGATCTTGTAGAATTTGTGAGGAGCCTAGATGACCAATATCGCGTGATGTATGGATGACAAGTATCTCTTGAAAATCACACACAGCCTCGATCTCTGGACTAAGTCGCTGGACACCCTTCACTCCTGTATTCCCAAAGCCAGCCGCCGCCTCAATTTTCTCCCTGATTGACTTCAGGTAATGCGAGATATGTTCCGAGCTGTTCACTGGGATCCTCACAGGAACTTTGGCGGTTGTAGATCCATGTTTGTTACTATCATCGCACGCAACCTCACAACCATCCACCATCATGCCAATCACCACATCCTCTGTCTCTAAATACCTTGCGGCAACAATAGCCCATGCTCCCAGAATCAGCTCCGCTGCCACTGTTGTGTGTTCGAATCCAGCGTCTGTGTTGATCGACGGCAAGGCTACAGCCTGATGACACGGTTTGAGTTTTGGTCTTCCAGGTACGTCTGCCTCGGGAGGGGGAAATAAGCTTCTTGCAGGAGGAGCCCCAGCGAGCATCTCCCGCCAAAAAGAACCCTGTCCACTCATGCTTGTGTCTTGTTGGTCCCAAGTATGAGTCTATAGAACGACGCTCTAGATTCGGTGGCAATGCCTAGACAGAGGTTTAGCAAAGAGTGGTAGGTGGAACTCAAGAAGTAGGTGGAGAGGACATCCTCTTACTGTAAATGACATGTGTTTCTAGGTGAGCAGAAGTTTGAATGTCTGCAGAGTAAAATGCACTCTCACTGATATTTTGCAATTCCTCTCTGTCATGAAAATGTCTGCCTTCCGTGCCATAGGCAATGGCGCCATCGCGTCCCTTGAAGTCCCCAAAGGGAGTGAGGCCACGATGGCGCTGGTGGCTCCGATCTCTCCTCACATCAGATTCCTTTCGAACGTTCCATTCCGCGCCACCAAGCAAGCCCGCCGTCGGGTTAGAAGCGTGCGGCGTTGTGCATGGGCGGGACAGTCAGATTAAATATTGGAAGTCGAAGTAGGCTACTGCTGGTCTATGCGAGATGTCCCGCAATGCGGAGGTGGCACCACTACACAAGCCCCGAGCAGGCACAGGACAGGGGTCCCTTGAAGATCCATGAGAACTCGTGGGAGCATGTAAGGGCGTATTAATGCCTTGATTTGGATGAAGAGTTCGTCCGGACACTTTTCTAGAAGCCCGATATGCGGTTAAATCCTGTGCGGAGAAATGCTTGTCCGAGTGCCGTAAAGATGTTAGTTATTCGTGTAACCACCCATGTCTGTTTAAGGCACCTTTCCCCCCCCGCCCCGTTTATTTGGACCCTTGTCTATTTTGAGCCCCTGTTCCTGTTCTTGCTTTAACCCTGTCAAAGTTAACCCCCCAGTCCGATTTAACCCTGTACATTTTAACCCTGTTCAGTTTAACCCTGTACATTTTAACCTTGTTTAGTTTAACCTTTTTAACCTTGTCCCTACATCCTGATCTGCTTCATCCCTGTCCGTGTAACATCCGGCTCACCCGCACCCCTACAAGGGTTGCACGTGCCTGTCACACATACGTGTAATACCAAATTGATTGATCGCTAATATTAATATTCTCAGCTAGATTTCACTACACTTAACACCATTTCAGCTTGTTACCTAATGATTACTTGTTCTTTACTACACGTCTCCTTGGGGTGGCGCAGGCTGATATTGTGGACCAATTTGTTCTGACTGTGCTGTACTGTATCTAGCTGATGTATGTCTCGATCTCCCTGGTCTGTCTCGCTTCCCTTCCTCCCTCAGTTTAGCAGCAACCCAGAATACAGCGTGTCGTACTGTTGGTGAGAGGGTGGTGCCACTTGCTTGGTCGGGCCTGCTTGTTTGCACTCTTGAAGTTTTAGGTTTCACGTTATTTGCAGCGCTAGCTGGCTGCAGCTACTCCCACTCCACTGCCACAGCTACCCTACTGCTCTACTGCTCCTACTGCTCCTACTGCGGTCCTGTATCTGAGCCTGAGAACTGCTGCTTGTAAAGATTCATCAAAGCATGTCGTCGCTGAACCGAAATCTCTCTTCGCAACTTGACGCAGCTATGCAAGATCATTGCATTAAACTCGACAATTCCTTCGGGCCGTCGGCAGGCGACTGTCACGGCTCCATCGACTTCACCCTCCTCTTCGAGCAGAGTATTCTTACCATCCTCCCTGCGTCGGTCTTCTTGATCATCGGACCCATTCGCGTCTACCTCCTGCACCAGACCAGCGTCAAAGTTAAACGCAGTGCCTTTGCACACTTCAAATCTGTAAGCTAGCCAGTCAATCATCTCATATTTCCTTATCCTTTCACCCAGAGAAAAAAATAGCCTCCAGACCCCAATCTCCTCTACAAGGCAAATTGAACACGAGGCTAATTCTCGCCCGCGTGTGCTAAATTGAAGATCATTATCACTATCTTCTCTGCTCTAAACCTAGCCCTTTTGGTGTTGTGGGCACGGAAGGACAGTCGCTGTCGCACCAAGGTGACCGTTGGAGCGGCGGCTGTTACTCTTGTTAGCAATTTCTCGCTTGGTGCTCTCTCGTATTACGAGCATCGATATTCGGTTAAGCCAAGTGATATCCTCGCCATCTTTCTCTTCCCCACGCTCCTATTCGATGCTGCGCAGTGTCGTTCCCTATGGCTGATAGGGTGCGATCATGCCATCTCAAGCGTATTTTCGGCAGCGGTTGCACTGAAGACCATTATCTTTGTGACTGAATGCTGGGCGAAAACGAGGTGGTTGACGGGATATTTTCAGGAAACCACTCCAGAGCATACGAGTGGCCTCTTCAGTCATGCGTCATCATATTGGTTGAATCCTTTGTTATGGACAGGTAAGAATCAATAGGCCTTCCAGATTAGCCTCGGAAAAAGGCCAATTAGTAATGTGAATAATGGGTAGGACGTAGCCACCAACTGATTATGGGAGATCTGTTTGACATCGAGGATGATAATACATCAGAACGTCGAAGAGTCGAGTTCCGGCGCAATTGGAATGCCAGCCCTCACACTTCTTCAAAGAATCGTCTACTGCTAGTTTTACTAAAAACAATCAGATCATACGTTCTCGCCCCCGTCCTTCCTCGGTTGGCTTGGATTGCAGTCATGTTCGCCCAGCCATTCGTTCTACAGCGAATATTATCCTTCATCTCACACCCGGCGCAGGATATCAGCATCGGGTACGGGTTGATTGCTGCGATTGGCCTTATTTATTTACTAATTGGGTTAACTAAAGCTCAGTATAATCATGCTTTGAATACTTGTATGGTAGAAATACGAAATGTTGTCGTCACAGCCATTTATGAGACAGCCCTCGAGGTTGATTCAACAGCACTTGGTACAGGTACAACATCGACCCTGATCAATAATGATGTCGATATTATCATGACCGGGCTGCGCTCGTTACATGAAATTTGGGCCAGTGTCGTTACTTTGGCAGTTGCTATGTGGTTGATTTACAACACAATTAGCTGGGCGTAAGTGATTCGCTACTTCTTTTCCACTAGCAAACTCGTAATTAATAACACTGCAACTTAGTTTCGCTGCTCCCCTAGTGACTATCCTAGGTAAAATGCACCCCTGAGTAATGCTGAGCTCCTAGGACTAACCATGGAAATACAGTTCTCACTATGCTCGTAGGACTCATGTCACCAGCACTCATGCGTTCCCGCCAACGCTGGCTCTCTGCGACTGAACGTAGAATTGAAGCTACCGTTCGTAATATCACATATATGAAGGGCTTGAAATTAATGGGCATGGGAGAAGAAGCATTTGAAGAAATCCAGCAGCTACGTGTTTCTGAGATAGAGATTGGAAAGTATGTTGCCAATAGACTACGCCGAGATTTCTCTCCACTAACTAAAATAGGACATATCGGATTTTTGATTCGCTCGCAACGTCGATCTGTAAGTATTAATTCAACAGCAAAGATATATCATGCTGAGATATTTTAGCAAATACGATGGTCAGCTGTTGCACATTGGCTTCTTTCGCAATCTACGCGGTTTTAATCAAAGTCCAGGGTCGTGACTTCGACGTTGGAATATTATTTACATCCTTGACGCTGATAATTATAGCCATAGATCCAATCTTTACCTTAATTCAAGACGTCCCCAACCTTGCGAGCGCTCTAGTATGCATTAGGCGTGTGCAGCTTTTCTTGGTGTCGGAGAAAAAGCCATTGAGGACCCGCTCATATTCAAGTAGTAGGACTGCGTTAGATGATCGTAGTCCACCAAATTCTGAGACCGAGTTGAAGCAGCTAAAGACAACTCTCACAAGTCCAATTCTACTTTCTGCTGCAGACGCTACTTTTGGTTGGTTGGAACAAAAGCCAATATTACACAATGTCACATTCGATATCTTACGATGCAGTATCAACGTCGTTATTGGCCCGTGAGTAATAACCTTGCCTTAGATTGTGTGCTCATGGCTAACTATAACTTGTGCTTGATAGCGTTGGTTCTGGAAAGTCGACACTGCTGAAATCGCTGCTAGGTGAGACCAAACTGTTAAGTGGGTCCATATCAACGCTTCCCGGATGCGTTGCTTTCTGTGAGCAAAAGGCATGGCTACAAAATCATACTTTGCGAGACAATATTCTAGGCATCTCGGTATATGATGATATCTGGTATAAAATGGTTATGGATGCTTGTGCCTTGACGGACGATATCTCTAACCTGCCAATGGGTGATGCCACACAGATAGGTAGCCAAGGATTTGCTTTAAGTGGCGGCCAAAAGCAAAGGCTGGTGAGACATATTATACGGATGAAGTTAAATGCAAACAAAACTAATCAATACCAGTCTCTTGCTCGCGCAATATATTCCAAGGCAAAGATTGTCATTTTAGACGACGTTTTTAGCGGACTAGATTCCACTACCGAGAAGCATATTTTCACGAAATTATTAGGATCTGATGGGCTTCTAAGAAAGTTAGAAGCAACTGTTATTCTAGTAACCCATTCAGGTTAGCATCGCCCTCCTTTTGCAACTTTATTCTAATTATATCTTTTTTTTTGGGATAACCAGTGCGCTGGATCCCCTCAGCAGATCACATAATTGTCCTTGACGGTGGGCGAATCACCCAACAAGGATCATTGGAAGAATTGAACGCTTCAGAAGATTTTGTTCATCGTTTTGCATTAGAGGGCAAGGACGAGAACTTGGTACCTACCACCCCGGACGAAAATGCCGCCCCTCAGGCTGTCTTCAATAATAGGAGCGAGGATGAGGTAGCACTGGCAAAATCCTCAAGAGAGTGGTCTGTTTATGCGTACTATTCTCGCTCGGTGGGGATAGGCAGTGCTATTATTTATTTCTCCTTCACCTGCGCCAGTGCCGCTTCAAATACATATCAGAGTACGTATTGGCTTATATTGCTCTTCACGACTTTCCTTTTTTGCTACATAGTATTGGCAAGACTAAAAGAAGACAAAATTAACCTTATTTAACAGCTGTTTGGCTACAAAATTGGGCTTCCTCAACTTATGGTACCAGTTTATTGATGTATATGTTGGTCTACGCAGGTTTAGTCCTAACACTGATAATTATTTTTTTCATGATGTGCTAGTAAGACCCTGCTGGAATCAATCTTACAAAAGCAAATCTGTTAACTACTATAGCCAATTGATGTGTGTCTTGGTACCGAAATCCGGGTTGGAGCTGCATAAGAGACAACTGAGGAGCCTTGTAAGGTAAATGAAAAAGAGAGTAGGCCTAGAAACTACACGAACTGATGTACCTAGCGCACCACTGTCATTTTTCACCTCAACGGATACCGGAGAGATTGCAAATAGGTATTCGCCTCATACTTTTCACCTATATCTTCACATGCTGATATGGGCTAGATTCTCGCATGACATATTATATGTAGATACAGGTTTGCCAACCGCATTGCTGAATACATTAGGCAGTAAGGCACACTCCATGGCATCTAAAAAGACATAATATTGCAAACTTACATATGAGCAGATGCAACCGGCACGGTAGGAAACATCATCGTAATCGTGATTGGTGCGCCGTGGGTAGGCTTATCGCTACCCGTGCTATTTATTACCCTATGGCAGATACAAAATTTCTACCTAAATACCTCTCGTCAGCTGCGATACATGGAACTGGAAGCCAAAGCACCCCTATACACTCATTTTTTTGAGACCCTTGAAGGACTTCATTCAATTCGAGCGTTTGGCTGGTCAGCACCCTTTCGGAAACAGAATGTTGACTTTCTGAGAAACTCACAGAAACCGTTGTTTCTATTGGCGGCTATTCAGATATGGCTTCAGTTTGTCTTGGACTGTGTCGTAGTGGCTTTAGTCTTAACGGTTTCTTGTCTTTCTGTTACTTTGAGGGGGAATTCGAATGTGGGGCTCGTAGGATTGGCGTTGTTCAATTTAGTATGTTCACGCCCGCACCTCCCCCCGCCGCCCCGAACACATGGATGCTGATTCAGACACTATTATGGATTCTAACAAATTACTAACGTTTCTCGAACATAGATCTCGCTTTCTCAAGGTCTCACCAATATCATTGCGAGCTGGACCCAACTCGAAACCTCTATAGCTGCAGTTAGCCGTATACGGGACTTTTGCAAGTCAACTCCAATTGAAGAAAACTCGACATCACTGTCTACTCCATCACCGGATTGGCCCTCTTCCGGCGTTATTGCATTCGAGAACGTTTCTGCTGCGTACGAGTACGTAGCTATCTACCATGAAGAGGGGCAGTTGATAAGACTAACATTATCCTTTACTAGGTTGGGTAAAGATTTAGTTCTAAAAGACATATCCTTCTCCGCCCAATCAGGCCAGAAGATAGGGATCTGTGGGAAGACCGGCAGGTATGTTTTGTGTCTCAGGAATGATGACTGTCTTACAATGTATACTTAGTGGAAAGAGCTCCTTGGTCCAAACCGTCTTCCGGCTTCTAGAGATTTCTCAGGGAAGAATCCTTATTGACGGTATCGATATCACCAGCATGCCGCGCGACTTGCTGCGTTCTCGGCTTACCATCTTACCGCAAGATTCATTTTTTGTGCCCGGTACAATCGAACAAAATCTGCTACTAGGCACTGCATTGAAGCAAGAAGGAGAGAAAGAGGCACGCAATACAAAAATCCAAGAAATACTCCATGCTCTAAATCTCTGGGACAAAACGCATGAGCTTGGGGGAATGGATGCTGCCTTAGACCCGGAGAAGATGCTTAGCCAGGGTGAGAGACAACTATTTTGTCTCGCAAGAGCGTTGCTGAATCCATCTCCCATCTTGATTCTAGATGAGGCTACTAGCAGGTACATGCCCCTTCCTCATGTCATCTTCCGTATCCCTTCAGGAAGAAGTCGACGATCAAGCTAACCAGCCTTGCACCTCCAGCATGGACGCTCAAACAGACGCTCTTGCCCAGAGAGCACTGCGCGAGTTTTGCGCTCATCGTACAATCCTTTGTGTTGCCCATCGCTTAGATACAATCCTAGATAGTGACCGCGTACTTGTGCTAGATAAAGGCAGAGTAGTTGAAGAGGGAGCGCCAAATGACCTAATCAATGTTGCGGGTTCGGTGTTTGGGGGCCTGTTGGGAGACAGATAGTTACAGTGAGGTTTTGGATTGTTTTTGTCCAGACGTTGTATGTTTTTTGATTGGTTTATTTTATTTAAAAGCACAACAATTCAAGAAAGAATCATGATCAACTAAATGTAACAAAATAACACGGCGCTTATGCTTAAGTTTTCTCTGGTATAGCTTTATACAATTCAAATATATTTTCATTTTTACTATATACTATTTTAAAATAATCGGTGTTAAACTTTATATCGTAAATAGAATACTAGTGCAAAATAACATAAAAAACCAAGGCAAATAGTAATAGTACATTTGGCATTACTCTTTATGTTTTTTTTTTTTTTTTTTTTTTTTTTTTTACAAAAGTTAATAATAGTAATAATGTTCAAAGAAAGTATTAATTTGAAAAAGCGTTTACAAATCCTTTAAATAGGAAAATTTAATATATGATTCACAATTATTCTTCACTTTTGCTTGTATCAATGTACAAGTTGTAAATATATTTTGATAACCTAAGGGATATTTGCGTATAAACTGTTTATGTTCTGTTCTTGAATATAGTGTTTTCGGGCAATGTAGCTATATCATATCATTATAGTATGATTGATATTTATATCATGCAGTAGCTCGCTTGCTTATCATTCAAGGGCTAGATCTAATCTGGGTGTATCAACCACCTGCTCCCCAAAATCATGCCTTTTCTGATATCACCCCTAGCGTGTCCGCACTTCAAATCCCGTGATGATAGCACTTGTGACCCTTAGAAACACTCCAAGACGAATTGCTGACTATGAGCAAATGTCTTCAAGAGAGTTTCAGAACTATATTCCTAGGCTCTTGTCATGACTGCGCAGCAAATCGTCATAGTTAAGCACAGCGCGTAACAGAACCTGAGCTCCATGGCCACTATTGCAACATATTAGCGAATTTGAATGTTAACATCGATGCTTTAGAGCGGCCACTATAAAGGATAAGAGTAGCAGTCTGATTTATGCTATTGAAAAGGACTAGCAAGGTACCCACCATTGTTCCTTAGTGCTATGTTCAAGGGGGGAATGACTAATCCCGTCTCTACAGGGAATGAATATCATAGCTGTAGGTGTCTTAGTGGCTACCAAGGCACTATCGTGGCCAGCGAATGAGATCATCTCCATGACTTTGTCGGAACCAACCTCTTCGACAGCTGCAGAACGGACACATTCCATAGCCAGATCATCGAAGTGGACTACGGGACTACGCCAAGTACGAGTCATCCCGAACGTGAACTTGGAGTTGTCATTTGATATGCGGACCAATTCTGCTTTTATGGAGGACTCGAATTCATCTAGCACCGCTTCTGTCGGGTGTCTAAAGTCGATAGAAACTTCAGAATAGCCGGCTATCTTATTCACAGAGCTTTTCTCTGTGCGGATCACTCCGACCGTTCCAACTGCGTTGTGCGTAAGGGCTAACTTCTGAACCAGTGTTATTATCTCAGCTGCGGCCACATGTGCATCTGCTCGATATTTCATAGGTGTCGAGCCAGCATGGCCTTGTTCTCCTGATACTTCGATCGTGTACCATCTTACACCTTGTATTCCTGTAACAATTCCAATTTCTTTCTGTTGGTCTTGCAATCTTCGTTCCTGTTCGATATGGACCTCGAAATGAGCGTTCAGTGGATTTAAGCGAAAGTCTGCCGTGCGAGCGCCTAGATACCCAATCGACGATAAATCTTCTTTCATCGTCGATTCTTGTGTTGTATTGGCGTTGTTGTGCCCTTGGGAGAGTGAAAGGTTGGTGGACCAAACAGCTGAGCCTGTACACCCGGACACGTAACCAGCTCCTTCCCTATAGACGGCATCGTTACTGCTGCCCTTCAAGATTTCCGAGAAGATAAAGGGGAGTTCAAGGTATAATTACTCGTTGGTCCAATCCACAGCCGCTATAGGTGCGTATGTCTTAATTCCTGAATCCTTGATTGTACGCAGAACCTCCAGCGCGGCCAGAACACCGAGAATCCCGTCAAATCTACCACCTTGAACCAAGTCAGCTTAATACATCAATCTCAGGGCCACCCTGAAGAAGGTCGTCTTAAAGAATCATCCATTCTCAACCGGGCATAACTAATCAAGGTAGAAAGAAGGGATTGTCTATAATAAGAACCAAATCATAGACTAACCATTGAATTGAGTATCGAGATGACTCCCCATCGCAATAGGTGCAAGATCATTGTTGGTACCGGGCAAAACAGCAAAAATATTGCCAATGGCATCAACACTTACCTCGCACCCAATCTTCCTCGCTTTGGTCATAAACCAATCCCGCACCGCTTTATCATCGTTCGAGAGAGAGAGGCGAGCCATTCCATACGAGTCTGGCACAGCTCCCCATTCTGCTGTATGGTGAATATCACTCCACAGTCGTTCAAAGTCAGCTCGCAAAAATGGCTCGCTTGTGTCGAGGGGAAGTGTTGCACTAGGCATCGTGAATTGAGCCCTAGACAAAAGATCGACCCAGCTGACTCTGTACAGTCGAACCTATCGTCGGATACTGCAACTTCGATTTTAGATCTATGGAAGACCAAAAGCAGAAGCAGCAGAGATATGACAGAAGCAGGTTTTACAGCGAAAATCTGTTGAGAAAGGCTAAGAATTATGACCGAGATGGTTTCCTGGAGATTTTAGCGGATGAGTCTTCTGCATATTTATGTAATATGCTACGGTGTAATATCTTTTACGATTCTAATCTATGTGGTCTACCCAGGCTCTTACCGCCATATACATTTAGGCATCGTGTTGAGTTTCAGGAGCCGGTGGGAATTTGTGTAGCGTAAAAACATGTGAACGTATCCCTCAATCACGCGGAGTGCAGAACAACGCCCAGGTCATTACCATGATGGCACCACTCTCAATATCTCGAGGTCTTGTGGGATTGTTTCGGGTATTACAAGATACATTCTTACACTAATCTATGCGAGTGATCCGATTTATGATACTCTATCATTCGTCCAATCACCCGTTTCCTAAGTCAAAGGTGTCGAATGAGTAGGATTCTAAGAAAGGAGAATCGGCAATACCAAAAATTTACAAATGGAGAGCTCGAATCGACTTGTAAGCGTGAGCTATCTATGATACCGTTGGGGTATCTGCAGGCTTGAGGATAGTTTAGCTTGCATAATATTAACCTCCATATCAGGACTATATGGAATAAATGCATGCAAGTCACGCAGAAATGGTGGTGCCACCAAAGAACCACTATTTGACTTTTAAATTTTTAGATAACAAATCATCGGCGGTACAATGAGCTAGGACAAAATTCGCCGTCTTATAACTCAACGAAGGAAGCTGATCTGCCAACAACTTTTAGCAACAAGTCCCGGAGTCAGCTTCGATATTGTGGAATGCAACGGCGCGGATATAGAAGCTAAGATTGAAGTGTTGGTGGTGACCATGGAAACCCTTGATCACGCTGTGGCGAGTTCTATTGAAGGGGTCAAGAAGGTGTAGCGCGCGGTAGAAGGTGACAAGAAGCTCAATGAGTGGGTAAGGAATACGTTCTTCGTTTTTAGAATTAAGCCACAAACGCCAACAAAAACACTATTTTCTGACTGGGGCAAGGTTGAGACAGCTGACGCCGTATCTTTTACCTGAAACCAGGGACTCGTGCTATAAGCGGACGAATACAGAGGCGGTCATCGGCTTTCGTATCAAGTCATGGACAACATGTTTTGCCCGCAGAATCCGCCATCTCGAACGTGGAATGAGGCTCCCAACTTCAGCTTATCCATTCTGTTCTTGGTGGTAGGTGATCTGCCGTTTACAGACAGCGGACAGGAGACTACTGAGCAAACCGGCGCGCCATGGGCGCACCACTAAACCTTGCTTAGTGTTGCTACGCTGACTATTCTATCCATGACCAATCCCAATCGAATTCTAAGGAACGTGAATTCAGCCGATACCCGCCTCTGAGGCTAATAAGAGGCAAGAGCAAAAAGCTTGACCGTTATGCATATTTTCAATGCAGCCATGGCAGAGCCGTACCGCAGACAATACAGTATCGGCACAGATGGGACTTGCCAAAACCCATACTCATACCCATGCCTATTTCTACAGCAATTCCGACATAGTATGCTTCATATAACGCCTTCGGGCTTCGCCGACCCTGTGCGACGGAGGCTACCGTTTGGGTATAATTTCAACCACCATTGCGAAGCACAACATGCCCGCGGCGATCATAGCACCACACTGATACTAGTGTCAGACTCGGAGATTTTTTTTTGGGCGCTGATTGACAATGTGCCGAGCCGAAGGACTTATTAATTCCTCCACACGGCATTAGTTGCTTAGCGTATTTGCATATACGATGATTGTCCTAGCTGACACTTATTACCCCATACTTACGCCTCATCCGCGCGCTGATCAGCTCCGTGGCGCCACTTGAAGCATTGCCTAGGGCCCCTGTCGCACTCTGGTGCAGGGGCAGTAAATGTGGCTGCCAACAAGATCCGGCGCATCCGGGACTTCCGGCCCTCCCGGCCTAGGCAGGGAACTTTGCGTAAAACACAGTTCATATTAATATCACTAAACATCAAGGAAGTACATATTTACTGACATATAAAATATTTTTTATATAAAATATTATTTAAAATGAAACAATATTTAAACAGAATATAAAATAACGAAAAGAATCAGTATTTTTTTTGCTACTATTAGTTGATGAAAAAAAGGATATTATTATAAAACAATACTTTACAACCCCCTTTTTTTTGCATATTATATTATACAACGCTAAAATTTATATATTGATATCATTTGTACAATTAATTAAAGAAATTAAATAGCAACGTAATTTTCACAATGTATGCATTATAGTACAATAGTATTAAGACCATTAATCAAGACAAACGGCGTGGTGTTTCCATTCACAGCCCATGATTTAGGAGATTGTGGGGATTGCGGTGGGCCGCCTCAGCAAAAAATGTGTCATTGTTATGCAGTTTATCGGCTTAATGCTACAGGAGTCTCCAGGTCCCTGAGATCTAATGGTTGAGAAGGACAGTGAGCTAATATCCACCTTATACGGAGTGAACAGCTTAAGCAATATTTATTCAGGGTTCCTGCATCACATTTGCCAGGGTATGTACAGCACAATATCCCAATTGGGAACAATGGCATCAATTTTGGGGGCTATTTGCAATTCATGTGACACTATCAGGGTTCATTTTTCCTTTCCTGACCGGACCTTATACTCTCATTCTCACCACCACGGTCCGTTGTGCTTTGGCTGTGGTCAAGAATCAGCTTAATCCGCTCAAATCTCTTCTTGAGGGAGTTTGCAATTTATTATGCATTATATTTGCGCTACCCAAGTGACGATACCATGCTATGTACATTTTTTTCCTCATCCAGATCCAACGAACCGAGGCCGAGCGAGTTGCCAGGCCATGAACGCATTATCATCTCCCGCAAAGTGTGCACCTTTCCCTTAAACAGAAGCATGGTACTTTTAAGCCATGGGTCTAGGATGAGTAAGCTCATCGGTCTCAGCATAAGGAAGAAGCTTCTGTAGCGAGATTACCTTGTAATATCAGCACCATTTACTTCCCCCGCATGATGATCTTCGCTCAGCTTATCTTCCTTCCCTGTAAAATTCCACTGAGGTATGGACGCTCTTGGGTCCCTTCATTGTTCACCCTTTTCATCCCAGTATGGGGTTCAATTTGATTGATTATGCTCCTACTTTAAAACATTTTCCAGTACCAACTTCGATGTGAAAATGGAGCCTCGTAGCTGCCTGATCTTCATATCCTTTGCCTCTACTAATTCCTCCAGCTCATCAATATAAGCAATGGCATCTATAAGCACCTGCGATCGACTCTGCTTCGAGCTGGCACTTAAGCTCTCACTATCTTCCAGCACATTATCCTCAACTCCCACTTCTAGTCCCCCATCCTCTGTAGATCGTTTCTTCTTGATTTCTTGCAGTCGCGTCTGTAGTTGGTTGAACTTCTCGTTGAGACTCGTACGGTACCGTTTCTCCACCGAGTAATGTTTCCGTAGTTTCTTCTCATTGGTGACATTACTGTTTTTCCTGGAAGTATCTTGAAAGAGTGGCTCACTAGAAGCGCAAGCAACTGACTCTGCCATATTACTGTGATCATTCGTGTCCATAACGTTGGAATTAGTTATATCATCTTCGAAGCCATGTAACCCTCTTGTTCCAGGCTGTGGTCTTTGTTGACCGGATTCTTTGGAGGGGAAATGACGCTCGTCGTCGAAATAACTAGCCGATGACGGATAGGCAAAGGTTGGTTGTAGACCCGACTCGTCGTCATGGTTGAAATGGTAGCCATTAACCGTAGAGCCATTACGGTAAAACCCTAGGTTAAGTGAGTATTGCGCTGTATAATCCAGTGGGACACAAAGCACTCACCTGAAATCTGCCATGACTCTTCAGCAGGATGAAGATGGCCAAAGGAAGAACACTGCATCACTGTGAAAGAAGAAGAGGAACACTCTGCATTCCAGGGACTAGACATTCTTGCTCTGCTAGTTATGATAGCAGGCTAGACGTCTTGGAAGTTATTCCAAGGCTTAAAATCTACCATCTCTAACTAGCTACAAAAGTCTGTCTTCTCACGTGAAGAACGGACCACAGCCGGGGAATTGGGATGATACCCCTAACTAGGACAACGAACAAAGTTACGTACAGCGTTAGGCCCATTTTATGTTTATATACTACGTGTAGGAGGTGACCAAATAATCAAGCTTTTTGTGTCAGTTCTCTGGAATATTCTAATCTCAGAACCTTAATGCAGATCGCCAATAAAAGTGCCATACAGATTACTACTGTTCTAGGTATGGTCATTTACAAAGGGGTCTTGTTTGCATACAGCAGCTGAGGTGTGCTGTTCACGTGCCGGACGCAGGGACTAGCAAGCTCATGCAGTCAGCGCTACGGAAGGTTGTCAACCCGGGAGCTTTCAAGCCTTAATACCACGTCGATAGTTGGCGCTTACATAAAAAGCTTGTGCTTAACTTGAATACTATTTGTTGCTATTTACTTAAAACATTGATTTACTCTATATATGTATAATAGTTTTGTGTTATTAGTTAAGGTGTATATGTAATTATATATACAACGCTTTTTGCAATAATTTTATAATATATTTTATAGGGAGGTTTTGTTTAAATCGGTAGTTTTAAATTAGACACAAGATTTCCTTTTTAGGAATACCTGAAAGCATTAGAATAGGCTTATAAACCCTTATAATTGTTAGCTAACAATTGTTCCAGCCCGTTACGGGCATTTTAGCTAAAAATAAAAACGTTTCATAAATGGGAATCTTATTGGTCAACCTATTGTTTCACGTAATCTTCCAGAAAAGGCGACGGTGACACCTAGCATACGTGGTGTATTATGTCACGTGCGCCAGGCATCCGCGACAACAGGCTATTCACGTCCCCAATACCGGCAGGCGGCGACCTCCGAAGCGCTGTTGTGCCTCTGAATTACGTTTCAGAATTCGCAATCACATCTGAAAGGAGAAAGGGGGGATGCGTGTTTCGTGTTGAGGCCATGCGTGATTTGTGTAACCAATCCTCCCCCCTTTTCCTTTTCTTCTTTTTTCCCCAGCGTTTAGCCGGGGGTGGGTACATACACCCCGGATAATTGACGCACGAGGCTTTACGGTTGGCTGCCGCGTAACGAAAGCTGGGTCCGCGTAATCCTTGTTGGCGAGGATTTGCAAGCACAGAACACTCTGAACACACTGCACATACAAGCTCACGCCGGCTCGCACAACACGTAACTTTATTAAATGGTTCCTTCCCCATAAATAATGCACTTGGCCCTCAACGTCAATTCACTTTCGCAAAAACAACAAAAACAATACTTAAATCCTCCACCTAGCGCATCTACCGCTATTATCACCTGCTATCGCTTCTTTTCCCAAACTCTCACTATCCAAGCCGCGGTCACCCGCTGTGTTGAACGCCAGTGCCGATAAGTCGCAGATCAGTATAGGTTACTCACCGCTCACCATGCTCGGAGCTGTCTTATCCGCCGTTTTGGCTGCCTCGCTCGTATCCGGGCAATCTGTGGTGAATTTGCTCTTAGGAGATTCGTCTATTGGAGACTCTGATATTATAGTTGTGGGAGTGGGAATCCTCCAGGGATCGATTATCGGTGTGGTGCGTGCGCTAATAATCTCTTGTTGCGTTAGCCACTAACATGGAAATATAGGATTCAACAGCAACAACTTATGATGTCAACTGTGCTGTGACCGCCCCAGTTCCATTTCCCTTCACAACACCCGCATGCGTCGGTGGCGATCATGTTACTATTACGCAAGGCTCCTCAACCGCGTCTGTAACTCAAGTCTTTGTCACGCCGAGCCTCTCCAAGTAAGAATCAACTCGCGTCCTAAATCCGCTATCCTTTCTCCTCAGCAACAATCAGCTAATACAATAAATAGGAATTACCGCCAAGGCTGCACCTTCTCCACCAGTAACACCGTTACTTGTTCCATAACAAACACTGTCAGCAGGACATTCGTAGTTGATGGAGAGACCAGAACAACCTCATTCATCGAAACCAGTTCGGGGGTTAATGCCTCTCCCTCGAACCCGCCTCTATACTTCCCTGTCACGATCACCGCGGGTCAAGAGAAGCTAAACAAGGCTCAAGCAGCTCCCACAATCACCTCAGCCACAACCGCAGCCACAACCGCCGCCACCACCACCGGTCCAACCACCCCTGCTCCCACTGGGGGAGCGGGCTCTTCGAATACATCGACGACTACTCCTTTAACTATCGAGAGTCGCGCATCGTCTGAATCTAACGGCGCTATTTTGAAGGGGAAGTGGGCGCTGATCTCAGCGCTGTTTATTGTTGCGTATTCTGCGATGTGGATGATGTAGTTCTAGGTCATCAGCCACAGAGATGGTATACACCTGTAAAGTAGCCAAAATATATGTAGAACCTTAGGCGGCGCAGCGGCAGAGTTATGCATTAGAAGAGCCAATCAAACCCCTTCAGCCTGATCCATCTAACACTTAATTATACTTTGATGTCACGATAAGTCCACAGGAGTGAGTAATTAATTCTGCCTGGGTCCAGCATAGTTCGCCGGATTTATAAAGTTGTGAAGGCGAACTTGTATCTTCGATTGGCAGAAGCAAAGATGAATAAACGCTCATTGATCTGTGCTATGAAGAAACGGCGGTAGATGACCAAGGACGTTAAGCATAGGAAAGAGCGTCTTGCCAATCTCCAGCCGTGCTGGTTCCCCCTCCAGAACAGACCTCTAATGATTCAAGAGAGTTTCGGGCCCTTGAAATAACGCTTCCTGAAATTATATCAAACTGAACAATTCTGCACTAAGCGTGAAGTCAGCCCTTTGCATATTTGGCACGTAGCGTAGGCCTTGGGACTCCGTGGCAGCCACCATTTCGACCGTTCTTGTTTCGGTTACCGCAAGTCCCCCGCCACCGGCTGGCTAAGTGGAAGAATGGAAGAACCGAATCGAGTAAGTTGGCATGTGGAACTAACCTTAACCGCATTCTGCCCTGAAGCAAGGTCTAGGCCAGGTGGGAGGATACTCAGTTCATGTATTACGCATCAGGGCTGGGCTTTCAAGAGCTTGGAAGGGTTTGGTCACAAATACGGAGATTTACCAAGTGTTATAATCAATTATGGTCTCCGAGCAGGAGATATGCGAGTTGTATTATTTCGCCTACAACACATCACAGAATTCACTGTTGGAGAAAATCTAAGGATGGATTGCTGCGTCTCTTGCTTGTGTATTTTGCACTTCTGAAGTGGCCGTGCGACTAACATCAGGACTGTTGTTAAAAAGCTTGATTATCTACTTGAAACTCTATAAACGGACTATCAACACGCAAGATTTACTTAAATAATAATTACCCGGCAAGGCCAAGGTATGGAATAATGAAATGCAACCCCTTGGCTAATGCATGCATGTATAATAGGAAAAAGGATTTTTGTGCAGAGAACTTAAGAAATAAGATGCAGGCCAAATTCCAAAGCGGGTGGAAGCATGCTTGGGCTTCGGGTTGGCATGCTGGAACATGACAGCATTGCATTCCGCGCATGCCGGGACTGGGATCCCGATGTGTAGATAGAGCTGTATTATAAAGCTTCCGTCAATACGGATCACCTCTTTGAGGCGTACTCCCTTTAGTAGGCCCACCACCCAATTCAGGTGTCCACGGGATGTATACAATGATGTTTGACCAGTAAAGCTAGGGACTTTCGTAACTGATCCCCGTTCTTCTCTGCTCCCGATTCTAAATCAAATTCACCTTTAAACTTATACAAGCACACTCATTTTCTAAAAACAATAATTTATTTTATATATGTTATCGGTTTGTTAAAGCGCGTGTTTTCAGCAGCTTCGGTAATCGTTTATAGGATTTGATATTTATGCCGATGTTAAAAATATGATAGACCCGCGGCCCTTCGCCGCGGTTAAGGTACCAGCGCAAGCTTATTAAATTTAGTGTAATGCATCGACCTGATAAGTCACAGCACTGAAATGTACGCAGATTTTAATTTTTTGCTTTTATTTTTATATTCAAGCTCTTCTAGTTGCGAGTCGACTTAAATCGAAAAACCACTTGAACATAATAAAAACAGTCGCGTAACTCGAAATATAGCAAAATATAACAGTTTTTAAGCATTATATTTTTGTTTTAAATTTAAAACTACTTGCTTTAATGTTAACCCTTGTAATTTGTGTACCGTAATAGTATAAGCAAACGAAAGAGAAGAAAAAACTAGTACGCGAACAATCACGTTTTTTATGTTCAAATCATTTAGGAACAAAAAGGAAAATGAAAATGTAGTTAGTACCGGAAAAGTTAGGCCCGTCGTAGTTATCGACTTTTACTATAATTGCAGTTGATATATTTTTAGCAAGATTTAAATTCTTATTCCAAACGATATCTTTTACTGTCCATATAAACTCACTCACGAAGACATTCTCAACCTAGATATTGTCCATTGATATAACCCTTGCCTTTAAACAGATGCAAAGCTGGAGATCCAATCCAATGGATTTGAAAAATGATGATTGGCGGGTTTATGGCACAAAGTTTGAGTGTAACTGTTCTGTGTTGACCACACTGTAAGATCTTGAATTGTTCTTTTATATGTGAAACATCTTTAGTTGGGTATACCTATGTAGATATTATCGAGCCTAATAATATCAGCTAAGTCCATATTATTAACCTTGCGGCTCAGTCCTTCCTATTCCATACCGAAGGTGAAACCCTTGCAAAATAGAACAATGCGAGTCTATTGACGGCGCCTGCGGAGTTTGAAATTCAACATGGCAAAAAAAGGTCCTTTTTGGGAAGCTGCATAATATCGTGGTATATATCCAGCGGAGCACGCAGCGGTTAGCCAATTTCAGAGAGCTTAGCAGTGGCCGTAACCTTGTACGAGACAATTCAGCCGGCTGGGACTCCTGGTATACAATGATTAGCCATGCAACAAAGCTTAAGACAGCCACGAATCTCTTCTGTCACTAATATCAAGAGAACAATAATGACTTATTATCAGAAAAGGACTGGCAAGATCCACAAAAGCCTCAGGACGGCCTGCTATTCTTCCACGATGCTGCACTAGCTAAAGAAGACCGCAATGCGACTATTAGTAGATCATTACCGACAGTGGACTTCCTACTCGAGAAATTTAAGGCTACAAAGCAAACATATGCTGACGACCCTTTTATGAGCCCTTGTTGTAACTCGGGCTGGGCAAACTCGGACAAATATTCACTTTGACAGAAAGGTCTCTAGTCTATCCACGGTCGAGTTTATGTATTGCCGCTACACTTCTCAAGGCTATCGAAGCTACCACATTAGTGAACGAGTTAGTATCGTAGTATTTAGTAATATCGAGTCTCGACATATACAAGATCGACTTTTTGATACTACGCTAGTATTAGCATGAGATTCTCGTAAAGCGCTAGTCTTAGTACAGAAATTGAATTTTATATTATACTAGCACCAATACTAAATATTGTGCTATAGCTACTTTGCGTCTTTTTTTTATAATTTTTTTTATACAAAAGTCTGAACTAAACTTTAATTTTTTTAGTACGAATAACCGAATTCAAAAGGCTAAAACTTTTGTTGTATTGCTAATTTCGGAATAGCGTTATTTAAAGTTAGTGTTGTAGTGTATTGCAGTATACTATATTATAATATGAAATTACAAATTTTGTTGTAATACGTATACAAATTTCAAATCCCATATTGCGTGATATATAGTATTGAGTTTTAGGGGTCGATTTATCACGATAATACTAACTCGCTCACTGCGCCACATTAGATCCGGACCTTCTATTCCGCGCGCACAGGCACATCGGTACGGGCGAGTCTACAGTTGTTCCGGACCTGAATGTGGCTTTTAACTTGGAGTTCAGACGTGCCACATCTATGCAGTTTGTGCAAACCAAGGAATGTTTAAAAGCCATTCAGTTTGTGCACAATGTTCTCGCCCAGTTCTTGCCCTAGCCCTATTATCTTTGTTCACTGCTTCACACTTCACCTCCCATATCCATTCCATTACGCTCACCCATCACCACTACCACTACTACCTTCCGAGTGCGCTGGATGAGGAGTGCGCCCCTGACATCTTGCAAGCGTCAAAGCCACCCGATACGTCACCGTGTGTTGAAGCCGCTGACGAGTTGTACTCACCAGCTTCGAGCTTGCTCTCATCAGTCTTGATCACTTGCCGGCGTGCGGGTCTGTCTTCTAACTCCTGTTGGTTCTGCAGGTTATGCCAGTGTCGTGTGGCCGAGAGGCGGAGTGAGTGGATGAAATTCAGTTTCTTGGTCTTCTGCTGGAACGCGGGCAAGCCCAACCGCTGGAGTGCAAGTCCAATTGGGGCTTTGAGGAGCGGAGCGGAGGAGGCTACGATCAGGATGACCTCCTCCATGCGGCACCATAGGAACACTGGCATCATCTCTCGGAAGACGTCGGGTGACGTCTTGTCGAAGGTCTTGGAATAGATAATCTTCAATACTCCCGCGCCAGTTGCGAAAAGACCCAGCGTCATCAACAATGAGATGAGACAACGCTCCAGAACAGATCGACTCAATCTCCAGATTAAGAACATAGGCATTAGGGCAAATATCAGGTCGCCAACCATACCAGTCCCTTGAGAAGATTTAGTGCGCGCTGACTAATGCCTTCTCTTCGCGAGACTTACCAGTGAAAACATAGCCAAGTGCCCACATTACCGGGGGACTAAAGCATTTTCCCCCAGGGACCTTCTCCCAAAACGCGTGTATTGGCTGGCATTGGACCAGTTCTACGACTTCGGTTGAGACAAGCGATGCTGCTTGGAAAATGATCGAGATCCAGAGGATGACCCTCCACGTGGCCGAGGTGGTGAATTCCAGAAGCATACACGCAACGGAGATTCTGGCGAAGACTGACGCCCACAGCCCCGTGAGGATGACTCCGTATAGGCACTGCAGAATTTTGACGCTGCTATCAGGTGTTACGTAGACGCTGTGACGACCAAAGCCATTGGCAACTGCCACTGCAAATAAGGCGTAAGTGACGGCGCTTGCCAACTGGCCAAAGCGGTTAGCATATTGCACTCCCTCTCTCCTCTGTGCTTGTTCTGGCACTTACAACAGCGATAGTGCTTGCGTAGTCGGACGCGTCCAACCTATATGTCGGAATCACGCGCGAGTAAATTCTCAATGTGTAAAAGAGTATCCCGAGGGCAAAAATTGGAGTGAGGATGTAAAGGCTCTTTGGCCCGGTGGAATCATCTACCAGTGGAGAAGGAGTCGGCTGATCCATGACATGAGGGCGCGAGTAAAAGTAGAGTGAATCATCGGTCCTATGTCGCGAAGAGAAACAGGAGGTGAAGCGTCTGAGGAGATAGATATCAGGGCTGGGAGGGAGATTATTTAACATGACTCTGGCAAGCAGTGCTTTTGTCTCTAATACAATCGACGCAGTTCATGGCGGCTGACTCTATTCTGCAACAAGATGCGCCACGATGGCTAGCCATCCCTCACGCGTGTGAACTGATTTATATTTCCTGATTTATGAAACAATGTGCCGCGTTTGTAAGGTGTGCAAACTGATAGATCATGAAATGGGTTTCTTCATGTGGAGGGCGCTCCCCTGAAGTTGAAAGAGTTGTAAGGAACAGGTGCAAAACGAAAGGAGAGTTAGAGCTGGTGGCAACGGAAGGGAATACAAGCCACATCCCCGTCTTTATCAGTAATTGGTGGTGATGTGCGGTCGCGGATTCCACGGCGGATTATGCCGGGGGTCTGAGGGAGCGCATTTCTTGGTTGGGATTGTTAGCGCAGGGGAGGCTGAGACGACTTGCCAGAGCCATTGCCATGGCGCCTCACTTGGGAGGTGGCTGCCATCAATGATCGCGAGGGGCGGCTTTTTCCAGTTGGACGAGGTATTTATGGGAAAGAAAGCAGGGACGATATCGATCATGGCGATCTTAACGAGTCAGGAGATGACGGTAGCTGGTTGGCTAAAGCGATGGGAAGTTTTCCTTTTGTCAAATGCCAAATAGTCGCTATAAACAAATCTACATTGTGGCAGCGCTAGTTGGTTGTGGAAGGGTGAATTTCGGTTCGGAGCCATGTGAAAAATAAGCGAGCCACCAATTTGCCGATTCCGATCCTCATGGAGCGCCAAGCCTAACCGCCGAATGCGGCAAGAGCGCCAAGGTCCCGATGCTGAATAAAAGAAATGTCGCATCTGCCTAAGACGGTGGCTATTCAGTCGAGTCAGTGGTTTTGAGCCTTTGGCTGACTCGGAGAGACAACCGGGTCCGTGTGGCTGAAAGACACATTGTAAAAGGCCAAAGAGAAGCAAGCCACGCTTCCCCGGAGCAAGACACGCTTCCCCGGATGTTGCGATCGCCCATATTCAAGGAAGGATATGAGTTCCACGACTGAAGTGTTACGTTGGAGGAGGCGGAGCTCTTGAAGTGCTGTCTGTGGTGAAGCAACGCAAGCCACCACCTCTTGACTTCGGGTTCAGCTCTCACCTTTCCAGCTTCCCCGCGCCATAACCTCATAGCCATCACTGCGATAGGAGAACTACGCGGCGCACAATAGTTTCACCTGGCAGTGGTGAGCGCTTGATCGAGATATTTCCTAACCTCATAGTCTGAAACCCCTTGATGGATGTAACCTGCAGAGGTGAATTTGTCCCACTTTCAGGCTGACCTCTACAGATTACATCCTCTCAGTAGCTCTTGTAAGTATGTGTAGCAGACGGCTTGTATAAGCCATGCTAATGTTTATCAATAGCTATGCGAATTGGTCACTTGCACTAGTCAGCTAATAGCCATACACATTCGCCTCGGACGTTACGACTACTATCTTTCGCAGGCCGCCCCAAATCAATATCTTGGAAGTGTTTCTTCCTACTAGGACTTTTCGGCTTTTAATCATCTTTTTTAGCAAGAATATCTTTAGGAAGCATACTACTTCACTTTGAAATATCTAATGTATAGCGAATGATACTCTAGATTTTAATCTTGATCCAGCTTGTTATAGCCATTAGGGCTGGCATCTTTCAGCTTATCCAGTGCCGCTAAATATGTGTTGTCATGCGAGAACCCGTACCTGATGGAGTTTGCTGGACACCTAGAGCGTCGCGGAGTTTTAGAAATATATATTCAGGTTTGTTTTCGATTGATATTCTAGGTTGGTCGATACTAACTTATAGAAGGAATTGGTATCCCGAGCGAAGTTGTGTTTGCTATTATGCCTAGTTTTTCATCTGGTCGTTGCCCTTTCATGCACTTGATACAGTTCCAGTACGATAGTACGAGGCTACGAGCAGAATATTAAAGGGGCTAATTAAGTCTTGCCCACAAGCACCATCTAGTATAATGAGTTCGAGGAGCCGGGGCATGGCTGGGAGTCTGGATGGAAGAAGATGTGCGGCTGCAGCTGTTTTTTATACTTGCGTTCTGTTTGTGCTCACATCTTTGATCTTCGTCGTGGCGTGGGAGATCGATGAGAAGGGGACAACGCATCAGAGGTGAGAGAGTCGGCGGTGGCCAGTTGGGTTACGGGATTAGTTACGCTTGTGGGTGCGACGGTGGCGGCGTATACAAGGGATGAGGGTGGAATATATTAAAATTATACGTTTGAACGTAGAGCAAGCTTATATATATGGTACAGTACAGCTGACAGATCCAGGGCCTCTGACCAGTGGGAAAGCTATTTTCCACAAATTTAGGGACTAATTTATCCTCAGAGGAGGTCTGATCCTCTCCAGTAGGAGACGGTTTTCGTTTACTCCATTTGAATTAACGTACTTTATATGCGAGCCGATTACTTTCTCCCGCGACGCGTCTTTTTAACTTGTAACATCGAACTTCTTTATAATTAGCCAGAGATAGGCTGCGTAGTGTGGGAAATATGGCCAACCAACTATTACGCGTACGCGGCGCGACAAGTGTTGGCAAACCCTGGGTCTCTAACTTTATACAACGCCGGCTAAAGCTCCGTAGGTTTTCTCGCAAATACGACTACCAGCGAGCCAAATGCGAAAATCCAAGAGTTATTGGCAAGTAGTTTGCACTTGTACGGGATACTAAAACCAAGTACTGCATTGTAGATAAAACCACTTATAACTTCAATAGGACTAAGTTTATAATGGACTTTGTAGGAGTAGTAATTATTACCTCAGACAGCCGCAGTAAAGCTAAATTAGCCCAACCTAGTAATTGCGAGAAAACTACTGCAATCTAAGAATTAAATGCTTTAAGTTGGGCCTTTCTACTATTCATTGTACTAACCGCGCAGTACTACTTGGCCAATTGGTATAAAGAGTGCAATCTTCCAGCCGATTAGCGTATTGCAACAACTGACAACGGCTGGACTACCAATGAAGTAAGCCTGGGCTGGATCAAGCACTTCAACCACTATACAGCATCTCGTACGAAATGTACGTACAGGCTAATAATCTCTGACTGTCGTGAACATGTGACTACGTGCCACAAACTGTCTAAGGTCTTCTCGCGTGATTCTGCTTTTGACTCCTCGCGTTACGTCTTGTATATAGAACCCACTATAGATATTTAATTGATCCATCACGTATTTTAAGAATCCGTACGGCGGTAATACTACTGGCCACACTAATGTGACAAACCCACTCGATAGCTTAGATCGTTGGCAATTGATACTACGAACGTAAGAAAATGGTGGCTGGAATCGACCCAACAAACGGGATTTCCAAATTTGAGTAATATAGCGCTTGACCTACTATCAATACCCTCAATGGTCACTGAGCCAGGGCGACCATTCAGTTTAGCTGGCTACCTCATTAACGATCGGCAAAATCCCCTTCAAATCGATATAATACAAGCTATAGAGTGCCTCAAATCGTGGTAGAAGGAAAGGAAAAGTGTAGTGGAGCAGAATATACCCGATTTCAATACGTATAATACGTGAAAAGCGGAGAACTCTGTATTATGGTGGTACATTGAAAACTGGCGTATTTAGGCGTACAAACCGTGGTATTACCATGGAAGTAAATGGAAATTGGACGCAATACGCCGGTGGTAAAAGGTCACCAAAATACTACAGTATTACCGTGGTGTACACTACTGCCAATACTGGGTAGTAGATGGCCTGATATACTAAAGACGTTTAATGTCCCGTTAGTAAAGTAATTTTCCTTCCCTCCTCCTCTAATCGCGATATCGAGTGGTGAAGTTGCTAATCAACGCTACTGATCAGTGTGCGAGTTAGGATTATCGTGATATATCGACCCCTAAAAGCCAATACCATATACCACGCAATATGAGATTTGAAATTTGTATACGTATTACAGCAAAATTTGCAATCTCATATTATATCATGCTATACCGCGATATACTACAACACTAACTCTAAATGACGCTATTCCTAAATTAGCAATACAACAAGGGTCTTAGCTTTTCAAAATCGGCTATTTGTACTAAAAAGAGTAAAGTTCATTTTTTTATGTTTCTGACCCTTGTAAAAAAGCCACAAAGTGGCCTGAGCACAGTATTTAGTATTATTGCCAATATGATATAAGATTCAATTTCTGTACTAATACTAGCGCTTTACGAGAATCTCATACTAATACTAGCGTAGTATCAAAAAGTCGATCTCATATGTCTCGAGACTCGATATTACTAAATACTACGATACTAACTCGTTCACTGCTACTGATATAAGCCATGCACCACTTCAAACAAGGTGAGAACAAGTTTAGAGCGTATCAAATCCAAGAAATTCAATCCAGCCGCTTCCAATAATGCAATCCGGCTTTTGCAGAACATATAAGCTAAGTGCAACTTTGGAGAAAGAGAATTGCCGCCGTGTACGATTTCAAGTTCGGATATCAAAGGTGTATGGCGAAACCTAAGAGAGTGAAATCCACGGTGGCGTCTCCTCATGATGCTGAAATTCCATTGGAGAGCCTAGAATCTGGAATTATTGGAAGCCGTGGATGTAAGCTTGAGAGATACTTTGTGATAATGTCTTCGGGACTGAAACCAGAGAGACTTGCCGCTATCTCAGCCTTTGCATCTCGAGGTGCCAGACCGGCTGTAAATCAGAGCTTGCGCTCTGGAGAGGCGGCCATAGACTGGGGTAATATTGGTTCTGCATACTTGCAATCCTTCTCAAGTCTGTACAAATTTAACTCCGTGCAATATACGACACATCTGATGATATGCTGGACAAGGATCTAAGACAAATATTAATACGAAGCTCTGCTGGTGCGTGCTTGAGCAGAAGCAAACTATACCTATATGTATGTATGTCCTTCTTTCCCGTCATACCTCTTGATAGATGCTATCGTCACAAGAATGCCTGGAAGAATTTCCAAGAAGGTTCTCATATTAGTGTGATACATGCCCCACTGATCTTTGATAGTTCGGAAAGCATTAGAACATAATCATATCGCCAGTATCTACGCTCGAAATCCGTCCAGAGTTCCTACAGATATTTCTGATGCGCAAATGTCAAGGCAAGTTTTCGGATCCTAGGTGGCATCTGAGCACACTGGCAATGACCCTGGCAGATTTTTGGTGGAGATTTGACTGATGCTGAAGGGTTACCCAAAGCAATCGAAGGCCAAGATATCGTCGTATCGCTACTTGGTGCAGCTGGAAGAGCCGAGTGCAATCCCTTCACGGATGCTTATCTCTTGGTCTTTCCCTTGATGAAGTGATGGGGCGTCAAGCGAATCCTTGCAATGGGCACTCTAAGCATTACTGATCTGGAAGACGGATTCTCCATCTGGGCCTTCCTTGGAGTAACTTTCATCCGAGTCATTGTAAATTCTGTCTACGAGGGGATCGTCGATGTTGGGAAGGTATTCGACACAGAGGCTACAAAAGACAGATTAAACTAGACTATCTTCCGATTGGGACTCTTGGGTAATGGTGCACCGTAAGCATCTAAAGCCGGATATGTTAGACAGAATGGTTGGGTTATGGAAATCAAAGAGCGGGTGTTGCAAACTGGTTGGTGAATGAGGTCGAAAGGGACAACTCTGAGTGGATCAGAAAGCGGCCCTCGCTCTGGTCGTGATCGAGATGGCTTAAATGCAGGACGTAATTTCTTTTCATTTGTGTAATACTAAAAACTTTTAGCACTTTTCATCGCCGCAACATTAATGGAAGATATCAAGAACAGCAAACGCAACAGAGGAAATATATTATTCAATCCAAATTCCGAACTGTTCTTGTCAAGCAACTGTGTTTCCTCTCGGAGTGTGGTTTGATGCAGCCGAAGCAGCAGAATGGGGAATCAACAATGGGCTAGTAATCGGCCAGAGATATATTGGAAGTGTCGAACCACACCAGGACAAAAACCAGCAGGTCCCAATTTCCTCTCTACCATAGGGACTTCTAGGTTCTCAATTTGAATTCGTGAGAGTTAAAACGAAACCATGGGAGGACAAAAACGGATATGCCCGGATGCCCACGGAGCTGTGGTCGACAAATATAGCACAAAGGTAATAGTGGAAATCGCTGCTTTTGGTATTGATTCGTCTTCTGTTAACCGTTATTGGGTCATCTATCTGATCAGGTCTATTCATCACTCGCCTGTCAAATTAACCCAAGATAACGCAGACCGTGGCATATGAACAGAACCAAAGTCCTCGAAATGTCTCTCCTGTCAAGCCTTGAAAGATATAGTATCTATTAGCTTTTGTCATTCTCATAAAGTTTTATTTCAAATCGAAACCACAAAATGGCCGCCGCAGTCACAGGGGCAGTTGCTGACGAACCCCAGAACATGACACCTGGTACGACTCGGCTTTTTTGGAAGTGAGGTTTATCTTTGTAATGTATCAGATATATGGCTTCACAGTAAGACAGGATTAGCCGATAAATGTTGTACATATAGGTGGTAGACGTCCTGACGAGAATAGTACATCTAATGATCAACATATTCTGGTCCTACAGCCGTCAGTCAGTAGCAATAACCCCTTGGTAACCCTTCTTCTTCGTGTCAAAAAGCTTGACTGCTAACTTTGATGAAGAACTGGACTATGTAGAGGAAGTCGAGAGTTATATCCATCACTCTGTTTTGGTGCAAACTCGACCTCGTTACCCTTCTCTCCGGCAGTTATGACGACAGGCCGCTGAATGTTTCATCCTGTCCTCTCTTCTTTGCACAGGAGCTGTGCGCCTTGACCAATATTTACAAATGAGGTCTCCAAAGGTTTTGGGGGAAATAGACAAAGTTTGTCATTATTTTTGATTCCAAAGGGTGCCTACGGCGATCACTCCTGCCATATACATCGGCTCTGGTTTGGGAGTTGGTGAACACGATTGAACCTGCCGCTGCACCCAGGCAGGAGACCACGAACTCGTGTATAGTCAAAGATATCGCAGACACCTGCCGGCAGTGTATGCTGTCATAGATGGATGTGGCCCTCTTAGCATGTGTGTTGAATTGGATGACACTGCTCAGATCCTAGATCAACATACCTTACAGGTACTTTTCACAACCACAGATTATCAAGGCTGTAGCCTTGCCAACACTTATAGTATTTCATTGGCTCTCTGCTCTCTAGGATATTTAATGTAGTTTACCCAGATCATGATCATGCGAATAAAAGTTTGGTCCACTCTTATCTTGCTCCATGTCAAGGTATGCGATCGCTAGATGTTCCTCTCGGATAGTGCGAATAGAGCTGAAATTCCAAAGTCCTGCTATAGACCTGTCTAATGATACCGCATGTCCGTGATCATAGTCGTATACCACGTCAGTTGACACAGTACGCTAGGTATCTTGTAGTGAGCAATTGATCGACGAAATCCCAAAGTAGTACTGAATGAAACCGATTTTAGTGGAGACTCGAAAGATAGACGCCGATGCTCGAATCTGTAGATCCCATCATAAATCTTTGTGGCCGTCTAAAAGCGCCGCCACCCTACCCATAACCACGCCATGTGCATCTATCGCAATCGTGTTCCAGCCCCGTGGCCGGAAAAAAAACTCGAAGGAGAGTGTGCGATCAAGAAATAGCTGAAACTTGATGAGATTTCGCTACTCGTACAAAACATATCTCGTAGAAGGCAAATGTTGAAGGTTGAAGCCGTGATGGTTGTTGTTATAGAGCTTCCGAATGCCCAAAGAACTCACTACGGGTTTATTATAGGCCGTTAACTAAGAGTTTCAAAGGCACACTTCAGAACTCGCAGATTTAATTTACCGATGGTCACAGTATACATTAAGATGAATGATGATCTCCTTGAAAATGCAGAGCATTGACCGTTCGTCTTCTGCTTGAATTGTCGTGCATCACCTAGTACCGTCATAACGCCGTACTATCCAGCAGATGTAGTCACGTCTCACACGCACATGGTGAAAAGGAGAAGCCTGAGTATCTTCACTTCTTGTAAAATGTTTGAATATTCCACGTTCCAGCAGCTATCAGCAAGGTCAATGCTTTCAAGATCCTAAGCTAGTGACTGTTCAGGTCGCTTGGAACGCAAATGACTAAGGCCACCAAATTTTCTGAGAAATAATGTAATCCACCATTGTTATAAAAGTACTGGGAGTCCAAATTTTTAGGAGTGTTCTCAGCTTCCCATACAGAAGCACTTCTTATTGTTCACGACTTCCACGACTTTCGGTGACATGTTGAAAACTAGTGTATCTGTTGGCCTTACTAGAATTAAAGCATATGAAGATCCTGAATCACTGTCTCATTTTTGATACGGCCTCGGTAGATTCAGTCTCTATCAAATTAAATCTCCCTGTCGTCTTGAACCGGCAGCTGGTGAAGTCTGCGCTGAGCCCCATCGCCAAGACACTTGTGACTGCGCCTCCACTACCCTTGCTCCGCCCCAATCATTCTGAGTGCACTGCTTCATCGCCTTTCATCTAACAAGTTGGTCAGTTAGTTATCTTGTCTACTCTGTTTCCTCGTCGTATTTCACCATCACTCACTGTTTTGGTCGTAGTTTCGCCCCTCATCTTGATTTGATTCACACCACACCGCGACTTGTTCCGCCTAGCGATTGACGCTGGTAGCTTTACATCAACAGCATGTCTTCTAACCGGCAGCCAACAGACATTAGGGACAATGGACCGCATCGAATCCCTGGCCACGAATCAAAAAAATGCGGGCTGAAGCAGAGCAGACGCTGCAGGAAAACCTGAAAGCACATGGTCCAGAGCATAAATCAACTCTGGATGCGGCTCACGGCCTGGGCAATCTCTATGCGAATCAGGGCAGACTTGATGAAGCGGAGAAGATGTATCGAGAAGCGCTGCAAGGATATGAAAAGACATTCGGTCTTGATCATGTGTCAACCCTGTCTACTGTCAACAATCTGGCTCTTCTCTGCGCAGATCAGGATAAGCTATCCGAAGCAGAGAAGTTATATCAGCGCGCACTGCAAGAAAAGGAAAAAGCACTTGGAAAAAACCATGTAGACACTTTAGATACTGTTCACAACTTGGGCATCCTTTATGTAAAATTAGGCAACCTAGTCAAGGCAGGAGGGGTTTATTTGCGCGCACTGCAAGGATACGAGAAGGCACTTGGCCTGGAACATCAATCAACTTTAGACACGGTTAACGCTTTGGGCACCGTCTATATGGGCCTACATAAGTTAGACAAAGCGGAGAAAATGTACCGGCGAGCACTGCAGGGAAAAGAAAAAGACACTTGGTCCAGAAAATACATCAACTCTCAATACTGTCGAAAATTTGGGTATTCTCTACATGGGGCAAAACAGGCCGGCCGAAGCAGAGGATATGTGCAGGCGCGCACTACAAGGCAAGGAAAGAACACTCGGTTCAGAACACATGTCAACTCTCAGTGCTGTCCATAACTTAGCCAATGTCTACAATGATCAAGGAAAGCTAGATGAGGCCGAAGAGTTATTTCTGCGTGCTATGCATGGACGAGAAAAGATATTTGGTCTAGAGCATACATCAAATCTAAAAACTGCTTAGAGCTTGTGTAGTGTCTATCTTGCTAAGCGTAAGCTAGCTGATGCAGAGGAATTGTGCCGACAGGTACTTCAAGGATACGAAAATATCCTAGGACCAATGTACACATTAACTTTAAGCACACTAAGCAACTTGGGTCTTATTTACGAGGAGCAAGATAAACTGGCAGAGGCAGAGGAGGTTTATTTGCGTGTACTTCAAGAAAAGGAAAAGACACTGGGTGAAAAGCATGTTTCTACGCTATCTACTGTCAACAACTTGAGCACTCTTTATCATAAACAAAATAAGCTGGCGGAGGCAGAGATTATTTGCCATCGTGCACTCGAAGGATACAAACACTCACTAGGCCCAAATCGCTCAACTCTAGGCGCAGTCAATAACCTGGGAATTTTATCAAAGTGAAAAGTGCTTGATTGCTTTTCTAATAAGAGAAAACGAGTGATATATACATATTGTAGGCTGAGACCAAACCTATTCTGTACAGTGATCACATGACAGTTCAAGTAACACATGTAGCCTTCAACAAATTTTGTGTCAGAGTTTGAACAAGTTAGAAGAGGCAGAGGAGATGTATCAATACGCATTGCAAGGATTCGAAAGTACCCTCGGTGTCGAACAAACCGCAACTTACAGATCAGCTTTGAATACCCTCCAAAATTTAGGCGTCCTCTATAAACTCCAAGGCAAGCTAGATGAAGCGGAGCAAGCATTTTCAAAAGCCCTTGACGAGTTTCAGGCTCTCTTTGGACCCAGTCATGAGATTTGTAACCGTATCACTTGGCGTCTGCTCTTGCTTCGGTCTGGTGAATCTTGTAATGGCCCTTCTATCAATGGTGTAACTGCGGCGGGGAATTTGAAGAGTACCATGACAGACTAGGAGGAACAGCAATGGAAAACGTCTACTACCCGTAATGTAATCCGCACAAGTATGAGATGTGAATCTTATTTCCGTCAGACATCATTAATATTTACCGATTTACCATAGAGAGTGTGAATTCTAGATTATGTAAACGGCAAATATCTCATATACCACAAAAAAGTGATCATGTTTCTTATATACCATACTTTTTTTGACAAATATCTCATATACCACCTTTTGTCTCTTGGCGCAAAACAGTAGTATTTCAGATACTTATTGACAAAACAATGATATATAAGAAACACTTATATATCTTATATACCATTATTTTATCGCGCTGTACCGACACACGCTACAGCAATACGACACACGCTGCAACAATACAACATATGCTGCAGCGAACACTGTAACAATAGTATTACTATAAAGTGTATTACTGCGTATGCATTATATTGCTACAACATGTATTATATAGCTATAATATATGTTGTATTGCTACAGCGTATGTTACGACACGCTGTAGCGATACACGCTGTAACGATACACGCTATAATAATAGTATTAATATAGTCTGTATTGCTACAGCGTCTATTGTATTATACAGCGTATATTGTTACAGTTTATGTTGTTATAGTATGTGTTGCTATAGTGTGTGTCGTTCTAACGTGTATTACAGGCTTTACAGTGAGTGTTGACATATATCTCATATACCATAAAAGTGGTATATGAGATATTCGTCAAAAAGTATGGTATATGAGATATTCGTCAACAAAAGTATGGTATATGAGATATTTGCCGTTATATAAAACCTTACAATATCTTTTCTTCTGAAAACATGAATGATCCGTCCAATCCGTCAGGCCATCCCTTTCTAGTTCGCTGAACTCCTCTCGGTTTTGACAACCCACATAAACAAATGCCGTGATCCTATGAATTGAACGTTCGTATCAGCTAGCTCTGTTTTCACTCCTAAATCACTGGGTTCCACCAGGCGTAGCACTGAAGGCCGCACCATCCCGAAAACGAATCCAATTGTGTCTCCATTTCCGATCCCAGCTGTTGAGATACCCGCAAATCCCAAGTCAGTAACAAAGAATGTTCTTCCACGAACGATCGGTAAAATGTTATCCTGGAACATTTTATGGGCAAGTGCAACTGAGTTTGTAGGCTCTGTCTGAGTACCTGAGCCCCCATTAATACTTTAAAGCGCTGAGGCAGAGGCATTTTTGGATCTAATGCTGCTTCCCCGGTATTATGGACACCGATAAGTGTACGCCAAAGTGGCTCATTTAAGGGACATTCTCTACTGACGAGAGCCTCGATGTCTTGAAACTACTTCACGTACTCTTGTAGGTCTCCTTCAGCAAATTGAATTAGTTCCTTGACTTTTCCAAAGGAGATACCTGACACAGAGAGTGTTGTGTGATCATTCAAGATTTAAGCAACCTGACTCCATTTCCAAGATGCATTAAGGCAGCTTCCGCGAAGAAGAACAGGGGAATGACTGTCTGCAGTGCCGGCTGATATTGTGAAATCCGCAACCCATGACGGAAAAGAAGTCTTAAAAGACCGAGCTCTCCATATGAGACCAAGGAGGGCAAGCCCATCGGGCTCATGCTTGATAATGTATTCCATGGTTGGAACAAAGGTCCACTCAGGTCCTCTTTCATAGTCAACGGGAATTTCCTTACGCGCTTCTTCGCCGACAAGGCCAAGAATACCGTAGATCTTGTCCCTTGGACCTGTTGAGCGTAGATTCATCGTTACCTTCAGGATTGATACAAAAGATAGACTTTTACAGTTTTGCAAAGTACCCCGGGAATGCCACAAGAAATTATGGTACTGTATTGGAATAATCATCGTTAGTTCCCACTTCCTCAAATACGCCTTTACCATGAGTGATTCATATTGGCGATATCTCATCACAATATATCTTGCGCTCTAAAGAGCGGGATTTTTCTCAACATCATGCAACAGCTCTGATTCACTACGAAAGCCCAAAAGTTGCGGGGAATTTTCATCAAATGCACCTTGTAGCCCCGAGATAATAACATCGCCAGAGATAGGCTCGGATTCCGCCGTGGTTTGGGCGATTTGTTGAGGCTAGGAAGGTTGAAAAGTTTCAATGATGGCTTCGCAGAATTGCTTTTTGTACTCTATATCAATAGCCCCCACATCCAAGCCGGAATCAGCCCATGCGTAAAGGAAGGAAATCCAAGGAACCCAGATCGCCCCGCAACCAATGCGTGGATTCCTGCCCAGAGGAAATTCTTGAAGGGCCCAAATCCGAGTAAACCAGGGGCGATACAGGATTTCTATGAAGCTGACTTGAAAATCGTAGGTTGCCAAGATTGCTCGTCGAAGATCTGTATTCTTCGCATGACTACGTCACTGTTGTCTGCAGCTGGTCCAAACCAGATCAAGGCTGTTGAGGCAGAACGGTAAATGCGGTTCATGAGCTTCACTTGCTCTGCTCGCTCGACAACATTGCTCTGGTCAATACGCACCGCGTCAACCCAGAGCGACCGGCTCGTCTGACCATGTCGCAAGTGCCGAAGCGCAGCGTCCAGGTTTTGGGTGATGGGAATTCCTGTGCCTTCAATAATCATAGAAGTAGGTACCATATCATTACCCCAGACATAAGATAGAGCCTCATACTTGGGATACACGCCTAGGGATACGGTCTCGAGATCGCCGCAGATAGGGTCGTGAAAATCGGCCGGAGACAGAGAAGGGCGCCGCAGCTGAAAGCGCTTCGAATCTAGGCGCTGATATATAGCAGTCGTTTATTCGCGGTATAAGCTTGGAATGCAAAGCGGAACAAATTTAAGGAAGACGTTCTGATCTGTACTGGGCAATCAAGGCTAGCGGTTGGCGAGATGCGGGGAAAACCCGCTGTGTCGGGATAGATCCACACTTTTTGCGGGGGATCCGATATCCCAGCTCAGAGCATGCATATGCCCACTTATAACCCATCTACCATGTTATTCAACAAGCTGATGGCATTCTAAATAATTAAATAACCATAGGGTTATATTTAATTGGAAATTAAAGTATGGATATGCTAAATCTCGATTAACCGGATACATTTGTAACTCAGCCTTCCCATACTTGGACCTTGAAATAAAAGCGGAAGAATCGACGGAGAACGGGCATCAAATGGCACAAATGAGACAAATATACGCGAAGGCGGCGTGCACCAATATTTAGCTAGGAGAAAGCGATGATTCAATGGCCCAAGTCATGGCTTCTCTCGACAAAATCGGTAAAGATACTATAGCTGATGGGTTGACAGGCATAAAAGAGGAGGGCGTGAAACGATGGCTAAATTTTGAGTCGCTAAGGCTAGGTCCAACAACAACCCGAAACCAGAGGCGCTCGTTCCGAGAATGGCTAGGTTATGATAACGGGT